>JAUBOC010000050.1:17850728-17875994 GCA_032275365.1 Anablepsoides cearensis | reverse complement strand
AATATAATATAATATAATATAATATAATATAATATAATATAATATAATATAATATAATATAATATAATATAATAACACTCACCCAACTGACTAGTTTGTTCCACTTGGTTTTATTCTTAATATGATTTCACTTGAAGCCAATGAGCTGTTTTACTATTAATGAGATGATCTAATTTGGATCCTGCTGTAAATTTATTTTGATAGTGAGACATCCTATTAGTGGTGCAAGCTAAGATTTAATCCTGCATTGGGATTCCAAATTGGTTTCTTTTTGACATACTTTTTAAATTGCTAATCTAACACCATTCAAATTTAAAATACAATCTCTTGTGGCCACAGTAAAATGGTGTCATGTTAAATTGACTCCTAAAAATGGTACAGCCTCGATCTACATGACCATAAATACATTTCAGTTTAGCATTCATTAATTAATTTGTTCTTTCATTAATTCAACACATTAGAAGTGCAGCAATCTAAACAGCCAAAACAATCATTGCTGTAAAAAGTATTTGGTGTTATAAGCAAATGTGCGGACACTATTTAACCAACATAACTTTAGCTAGAACAATGTATTCTCCTTACAAGTATGATTTTGCATTAAATTTCAGTTTTCACTATATACTAATGTTTCGTTTCAACTAGTTTTAAAAATATCTGGTCTACTGTCTCACAACTCTCTCTCACACTGCTTCTCTCATGTCTAAATTGAAAATCTCAGTCTGAGCTTCTTTGAGCCAATTCTTTGTTTTTATGTGGTACCAGATTCATTTGTAGACCAATGTTTGCCTCAATATGGTGTATGAACCTACACTTAACATAAAAATTCCTGTAACAAACACCACTCCATTTTAAATTAGGAGGTTTGTGCCTCTCAATCACACCTCCACTCATGACATCACACATACCATTCTATCATCATTTTGTCACCTTATGTGTGACTTACTGCAGTAGAACACTGGATGAGGCTAGCATGGCTGCAACAAGGGAAGCTACCAGTAGGCTACAGTAAAAACATTATAAGGTTTACTGTATCTGTTGAGTAAAGTAAAGTGCGGGGATAGGTTCAGGATGGTCCTGTGTTGACTCTTTACCTCCTATTAATTTTTTGGAGCAGACAAGTCCATTGTTGCACTTTTTTCCAGTCAATTCAATGCTATGCTTGCTAATACTACGTCAGTGGCAGGACTAATCCACAAGAGTTAACTATTTTAAATAGCAAAGATGGAACATTTAGTGAAATGGTTTAAGATCAATGAACTGTCCCTTAAAACCAACAAAACTATAGAAATGAATGTAGACTTCAGAGTTAGGCTGACAATCAATCAATAGCAGTGGCTAACCTTCATTAGTCATCAATAACTTCACTTGACTAGACGAACCACAAATACGCCAGTGTCAAAATCTCTACTCAGAACTCTGTTTTTTGACACCTAACAGATCTACATTCCTGCAAAAAAAAAAAAAACTTTTTGACAACAAACAACAAAGCAGATCTGCTGGTCTTATCAAGTTAAAAAGGACTTTTGGTACCAAATGGTGACAAACTCCCTAATTCATTTAATAACCACCAGACTTTTTAGCTCTACCCCAGAACTTAAGATGTCAAACCCATTGATTACCATAAATTTACAGACTGGGAAGAAAAACTGTGAAAACCTGTTTTCTGCCTTAGTGGGCCATAAAAAGTCGTACAATTCTTAAGAGTTATTCACAAGAAGATCCACAGTGCTCTTGTTGACTGAACTTTAAAGATACCTTTAAGTATATCCCCATGGACAATACCTCCTGATGTGATTTCCCCTTTTAAAAATAAATAAATAAATAAACTTTTCTCTGTATTAAGATGTGCCTGTTGTATTCTTCATGTCACAATCCTTTATAAAGTTATGTTGTGTCAATAGTTTTCATGTTTAATCTCATGTCTTCTAAACCAAAAATGTTTTTTTGATTCATGATTACCAGTTACTTCTTTTTATCTAGTAATATTCCTTATATATTTAGCAAATTAAGGTAGATTCAAGAATGTCCAATTTAATTGTTGTACATGTGATGATTTTCTTTGATAAATACTTTACTGTTATTATAACCTGGTTAAAGTTAAAAGCGAAACCAAAGTTTGCAATATTCACTAAAGGTGTATTTGTTTAATATGTGTTAATCTAGTTATCTCATTCTTTGAGGCAAAACAGGATTTAAAAGTCAATTCCCTCCTCTGCTTTATGAGACAAAAAAATTTGGATTTATTTATGCCCATGTTTTTTGTCTAGATTTAATAAAATGAAACCCTACGCTCTTATTGGCTAAAAGCCAATCAATCAATCAATCAGCTTGTCAGTAGTATTAGTGGGGTACACAGGATCACAGGTACATCAGGTGATGGGTAGGCTGGTAGGAGCAGCAGGTCCTTACTGTTAGTAGATTTCTTTTGTTAGGCTACAAATGGAAGTTATGGCACATGTTACCTGAGGTTAGTCTCTGAGATACTCCTTTGGTGCAAATCCTCTTCTTCCTCCACCAAATCTTCCTGATGCTCCTTGTCTCTGTCTACCTTCTCTCCCGACTCTGTGTTCCCTCCCTGCAGTCTCCCTTCTATTCTAGCCCCTTTCCCCCTCTCCCCTCCCCCTCCCTCTTCCTCCAGAACCTCTCCTAACTGCTCGTGCCCCTCCTGTGAATGGCTTCTTGATTGCAACTGGCTGATGACCGAGACAGATGATAAAAAGAGCAGCACATGCAAAGCAGAAAGAAAACCAAAGCGTGAACAATTTCAACAGCAAGAGATACAAAAAGACAAACACAGAGAAACAGCGCAGCCAAAAACGGACAATGACTCAAAATAACAGGACACAAAAGCAGACTTACAGCAATGTGACTTGCAAATGAAACTGTTTTTAGTTGGACTTAAGATGGCATAAAACAATGCAGTATTTTTCGTATTTCAGTGTCAAAAACTGTCAAGCATCCCTACATTCCAGCTTGAATAAGCAGAGTTCAACTATTTGGTTTCACATTTTTTTTTAAAAAATGGAGCCAAACATGAACTTGTATTAAAAGTGGACCCACTGTGATGCAGGTAGATCAATTTTAGGTTAAACCAGGTGCAATTTACAAAATAAAAGCATCTGGACATAGTGATATAAGAAGCTAATAAGTGAAGGGATTTGCTCATTCTTGACAACAACTTGACAAACGCATAAAGGTGAACAAAATATTACAGTAATGCGGACATCAGCCTACCGGATCTTTCGGCTTCCTTGTGGTCTTTCTGACTGGACAGACATGTAGCTCGTGCTGCTGAACCGAGAGGCACTGCTGGTTCTCGATACAGCGGACACGTCACTTACATCACTGTCCGACGACTTGGCTGACAGGTTGTCTGAGCCCCGTGGATCTCTGCCTGATCGCTGCAAACAGGGGGAAAAAAGTATTAGATTTTAGTTTGAAATTCCTCATATGAAACTAAAAAAGTGTAATATTAATGTTTTTAAAATACCTGAGGAAGCTCTTTAGTTTTGTGTAGAGGGGGGCAACAGGTCTACCAACTGAGCCACCGTGCCCCCCCTAAAATTAAATAAAAGATAATTCTAAAAGAAAAAAAAAGGGTTAAGCTATTGTTTCTATATTATTTGTTGCAGGCAGGTCTTTTCACAGTTAAATTTCTTTGAAAAATAAATTTCTTAACCTTTCTAGTTTTCTCACTTGCGTTTGTTTTCTGTAGTCATTGGAGCAACACATAATGTGCAGGCCCACAATCCCACCACCCTCTTTAAGGTTACAACAAAAAAGCAATTCCTGAGGCATTTAAGAAAAAAGTAGCATTAAATCAAATTATATTGCTTTGAAGCTTTAGAGTAGGACAATATTATGACCTGTCTGTCAAACACTTGAATATCAGTGATCACCGTTTAACAAGTTTAATCAAAATAGTCAAACAACGCCACCTTGTGGCCTGATATAACAAACAGCAAATGCTTGGGAATTTTCTTTTGACATGTAGCTCTCCTTTAATGTTAACATTTTATTTAACTGCTTTGTTGGTCAGTTTGATGTTTAAGTTACAGTAAAATACATCATTATGACACAGCATGTTATTCCCTCAAGGATAGTAATAGCTCCGAAGGTATTTAATTCTTCTCAGTAAAAAAATAACAATTGTAAAGATTAAAAATAACTCCCAAAGAAGACAAATATTATTTTATTTGATGTTTACATATTTTAATTGTTTTTAAATAGGTTTTGACCACAGGCTATATGTACAATAAAGGTAAAAAAAAAACAAGCATCACAGTTTAATAAAGCTTCTTTGCAGCTTTACTGAAACTATGAAGTTCTCCCTTATTGGTCTTTCTATGTAAAAATAAACATAAATGCAAATAAATGCACCATTCCTTTAAAAAATGTCATTGTAAAAAAGATTTGTTGCTATACAACATCAATATGAATGGTATTTAGCTTGTATACAGAGGATTAGACTAAAATAACTTCCCACAAAGTGTTTGTTGAAAGCTGAACTGGAATCACAAACAGTTTAAACCAGGTTCTAAACAGTTTTTGACCTTAATGAGTTCAGAAGATCCTCTGTTTATTTATAAGAAGAGTCTTTGTTTTAAGAATGCCTGAGCTAAGTGTTACAGTAACTGTTCTGTAATTCACTGCATGCTCTGAGCATTTGCTCAGCAGCTTTGTTTAGAAACAGGAACGCAATTGTTTTGTCAATGGGGTTCAAAGTACACCGCATGTTCAACAGACACAGACAACAATCTGCTTTTTATAGACTTACAGAAACACAAGCCTTCTTCAAACGCAGGAGTGTTCATAGCACTGACTTAAAAGGAAAGCAGACAGAGAGTGTTTGTCTTGTACGTGTTGACTGTAACTGCAGTGAGAATAGTAAACACTCGATTATGGAAACACTTCTAAAAATATAACAAGAAGATTTAGGCTCTGCTTATCTAAATGACAAGGACAAAACTGTTTCTTGCACTTATTTAGCTTAATGGGCTGATTTATTTTTCTCTCAAAGTTCTGATTGTTGCCCAGTATAATATTCCTAAACATATTTTATTTGTACATATAAAACTAAAGAAAGACATTCAAAGAGCTAAGGAGAACAATGCCTTTTATCTTCAACTCCATCTTCTACCCCATATCCAAAGTCGGGTTTGCAAAGGTAACGTAACATAAGATGCTAACTGTTTACATTTTGCTGCTTAGGACGACATATTTGGTTTTCAGCAGAAAATATTACTGTTTTGAAGACTGAAATTCTTCTAACTAAACCAAACTATTCACATGGAGACACAGAAACACTAGAAAAAACAAAGTAAAAATAAACACAGACCATGACACAAACACGTTTTCCAGCACTTTAGACTTAAAGGGGTGTAGGATGAAAATTAGAAAGGATCTCTGGATCCAGATTGGATATTTTCAAAAGAGGTCTGATGATAGCAGTTTTGAGAGATAATTAAATGTGCCAGATTTTAATAAGTTATTATGTATGTAATCAATGGACTTATGGCAGATTGGTTAGATTTTATGAGAACCGTAGGGAAAGGATCCAAGGCACAGGTTGATGGCCTAATTTTCTTAATGATGTTCTTAACTTCACTCTGAGCAACTTCAGCAAAACAGCTAAACGACACAGGATGGAGACGGGTAGATGAGAGAGGGAGAACATAAAGACTTAAGAGCTGAGATCGAATAGTGTTCACTTTGCTCTTAAAAAATTAAAGAAACATACTGCATTTTAGATCAAATATTTCAGAAAGAAATTTAAAATGGGATTTAGAAGATGATTTATTGTAGAGAAGATAGCATAATAATAGATTTATCTTCCCCCTAGTCGTCAGACTCTGCCACTTCAAAGGTGGACATGGTGGACTTATTAAGGAGATCTGTGAAGTACTTCTTCCACCCCTGAACAATATTCCCAGACTGGGTCAGCAGTTCTGCACCCAAATCGAGCACATAGAACAGGACATGTGACGAAATCTCCTTGAGGTGTGAGTTGAAGATTGGATGGAAATTGACTCGATCGGACGTTCCAAGTTCACCCTCACTATGTTTGGGTTTGCCAGTTCTGTTCGGCAGCTTCTGACACATACTGTATAGGACCACTTATGCTCGAACATGGTGTGTTCATTGTGGACATCCTATGTCTAGCAAACAGGTTCAAATCAGGCTGTTACTTCCAATCACCCTCTACCGGAGAACTCCCTCATTGCCAACATTGGCGTTGATGTCACAAAGTAGAACAAGGGAATCTCCAGAAGTCACCCCTTTCATGACGCCATTCAGACACTCAGGAAGGCCTGGTTATAAGCAATAATCTTCCCTCTAGTTCTGTGAAGGAAAAACTCCAAGGTTGAGGCATTCACCCAGGGGCTTGTGAGAATCCCCAAACACATCTTTCTCCCTGGGCAACTCTAAAGTTCCCAGCCTCTCTCCAGGAGTTGGGTTCCAGAGACCAAGCTGTGTGAAGAGATGATTCCATCTATATTCAGTTAGTATCACTCAACCTCACAAACAAGCTTCTGCTCCTTAGCCACCAGTGAAGTGACATGCTATGTTCCTAGAGCTAATCAACCAGGAATCATCATGGCCATGGATCCTTTCTTGCTTGCCACCCGGCTTGCATCATACCCAATCTTGACAGTCCTTGCATGTGGTGGGCTCTGTTTTTCTTTCAGAGCCCCAGAAGTCAAGATTCAACCACCAGGTGCTCCTTGGCGAGCCTTCCCTTGGCCTGGCTCCACAAAGTCGCTCTGGTTTTCCTTGTAAGAGTGGCATTCAGATGCATATGTTGTTTTGACCATCATGTATTTCCAAGCTGTAAAAGGTAGCGCAACCCCGTTGCGAATGACCTGTTTACCTTGTTCCCCCATGTATGTGTTTCTCTTGAACAAGGTGATCTTAACTGCAAGTTTCTAGTCTGTGTGTATTCACTGACATGGCAATAAACCTGATTCTGATTCTGAAGGCTTTTAATTTGATCTTATTTAGATTCCTCCCCTGAGTCCTGTTTGCCATGGGAGTCCCTACCAGAGGCCGATGCCCCTGACAACACAGCCCTCTGTTTCACCAAGGTACTCAACCCCTCCACCATACCCAATCTTATTATTGGGTATAATACTGTCAAGATTTGGTATGTTTGTCCACTTTTAAACTGTACAAGTAAGTTTTTACATACTGACTTTAAGCAAACCTAACTGCACATGCATTGTGTATGCTTTAGTATGTGTAGTTCTGTGTGGGCCTGATGTACTGAGTCCAGCATCCAGTGTATTTGGACATGTTTTTACCTTGTGGTAGTCCTGTTCCAGTCTGGAGTCAGAGCCCGCCCCGTGCTTGTATTTGTTCATCTTTAGTTTCATCTGCCTGGTCTTCTCCTCCATGTCCATACCTGAGCACAGAGACAGATCCAGGTCAGATAGGAACTGATATTATGAGAAGAGTCTGAAGAAGGAGAATATTGTTGTGATGAGAGACGAGCTTCAGCTGAGCTATGAGCCGTAAGCCATGACAAGGACAGATCTAATGGGAAAAAGCTGAATGGTTGGCTGTTATAACAAAAAAGACATACAAATTGGTATAGATAACCTGCAGAATATATCCTTCTATTTTCTTCCTAATTATTCAAATCCCAGGCCTAATGTCACTGAAGTATTGTTCATTAAATTTTGTGCATTAGTATTATACTAATATCAGAATCAGATAACAGATATTTCTTTGACAAAAAATAAAACTTTAAATTTACCAAAATGCAATACTTCATGAAATCATTCCATCTGTTTGCCCATTTCATAACCTTAAAAATAAGACTCCGCGCTTTTATGCATATTGTTCTTTGTGCATTAGAGGCAATTTCATGTATTCAAGATGAGCTTAGATGCAACTATTACCAGTGCTAATACATATTTCCCTTTATGATTAAACATAAATAACAACTCACTACCAAACACTTTCTACTAGAACCTCAACATGATGGTTTCTCTGGCTGCAACACTTCCAATCACCTCAGTTTGCCCTTTGTCTTTACTTCTGTGTCACATGAAGATAATGATTAAGCAAATGTAAATGCACACAAACAGGTGCCATGCACAAATACAATTTGCATGAACAAACACACACTCATCCATCCACACATACATACATACATACAAACACACACACACAAAGGAAATACAAGCTAAGGCAAACAAACCCCTGCATAAGCAAGGGAAAAGAGATTTGTTTTTATCTGGTTAAGTATAAAAGATGTTAATGTGTTGGTTTTATCTGGAAGGTCATAGAAAAGGAAATGTTCACGAGTTTAAAAAATAAAACCGATTTTATAAGGTGGGTTGTGTGAAGTTATCGTCCCTGCAGTAGACAACAATCAGAACTGACAGTCTGAAGAATCAAGAGGAAATTCTGACAGACAAACAGCTACTGAAAATGGGGCCAGTTCACCAGTTCACAAACTTTTTAAACAACCGCAATCTCAACAAATACTATATGGAGGTTCAAGCAATCTTTTATTAAACATTCACACTGACAACATTTTTGCATAAGACAAATATTTACATACGGTATCATTAAAAGAACTGAAATTTAAGAAATATAAATGTTTCTTTTCCAGATATAGTTTAAAGCTATTTTTCTGTTTGTAAAAAAATATAAAACTGACGCTTAAACTTTATCTTGAAGGGGAAGAGTGACAACATTTTTAAAACTTAGAACCGACAACTTCACATTAACAGCTTAAAAAATGAAGCAATATTCAAACAAATATTACTGTCATCATCTGAATGTCTGCTACCTTGAAATAATTCTGCTTAAGAAAAACAAAACAATCAATACATTTACTGCCTGTAGCTGGGTGATCATGCAACTGCCCGTGTCTGCATCAGTGTTTCTCTGTTAGCAAAACATCTCAAGAACCACTTGACATATTTGATTAAAACTCTCAGAAAATAATAATTGGAGGTACATCTACAACTAATTCATTTTTGTGAGTCAAACCATTTAAATGTGACATCACAGTAAATCATCTTAAAGCAACACAACAATGAGCTAATCTTTGATGTGATAGTAGCAGAGAGTCATCCCCAACACATAATTTGAGAGCTAACTTTGGCATGCAAAATGGTAGACTATATGTTTTCCTTAACAGAAGGCTCCTTTCATTTAGAAAATAAACCAGTTCTTTACTAAGTTTATATAATAAACATCTCTAAAGAACTCTAAAGTAGGCCTGTCATGAAAACTAATTTTGCTACACGATAAATTGTCTTAGAAATGATCGCGATAAATGATAATATATTGTTTGGGGACCATTTTAAACTAATAATGCCCCTCGGCTTACAAAGCTGACAAAAGTTTATATAATTTAAATAGGTAAAAAATAAAGTACGAACTGACCTGGACTGGAGTAGAAAAAAAAAAAAAACCCACACACACAACAGCTGCTGAAGCTGTAAAATTACTTCCCACCTCCTCTATCCAAGCCAGCACAATTTATTCTGTGTCTTCCTCTGGCTTCATAAAATAACTGCGCCGGTCACCCTCATGCCACTTACAGAGTTTATGTAGGTTTACGGGATTGACATACGGTAGTGTAAAAAAAAAAAAAAAAAACTTCCAGCAAACCCAATGTTTGGTGCCAGCTGGAAGAAGACATCGTAAAACTGAAGACGCTCCTCTGGCTAAATGTTCACGTGGCTCTCATGCTACAGAGGTTAGAGACCATGCACCTGACAAATACACTCCTTCCTACGTTAAGGAGTAGAAAACATGGAGACACAAAGAAAACAAGCAGGAAAATAAAAATCATCAACCTCATTTTAATTTATAGTGCGATTAATTGATTTATTGTTTAACGTGACAGACCTACTCCAAAGTTTCTTCAAAACCGTTTAGACTGTGGTTGTTTATATCAGTCTACTTTAACAGGTTACAAATTGTGGGACTCCTGTGCAAATATGTGGTTATAGGGACATTAACCTAAAGAAGACCACATGTCTCATGTCAACGCCTGCTCTAGAAAAAATACAATTTGGCAACATCCGAATCATGCTTCTGTGAACGTTACGCTCACACAGTTTGTCCACAGCAAAGTAAAGTCAGAGACATGACAGAGAAGCCGGAAGCGCCGTCTAAAGATCAACGTAAAAAAAGGACATCGAGCACAAGAAAATGGAGCCAGGCAAAGCAGGAAAACTGTAGAAAAAGGCAGCTGAGATGAAGGAAGGCGGGTGGAGGAGAGCAAGCAGAAAGATGAGCAGAGAGGATAAAAGTAGAAGAAGAGTTGACGTCGAGTCAGAAAAAAGAAGAAGAAACAGACCTGAGTTCGTCCAACTTGGTGAGTCCGTGTCTTCTGAGTTCATATCACAAAATGTACAGACACAGACAGAGGAGAGGAACATGGATGCAAGAGGATGAACACAGGGTGTGGATGGAAGAGGGTGACACCAACATTGAGAATGTCAGATATAGGGTTAGTGTGAGGAGGAGGTTGATGAGTTTTAGGAGGGAGGGAGGGGGAAGTGGGAACACAACACAACAACAATACAACACAACAATGACAAAACAACAAACACAGAAGACACAAATGTCCACCAACAACAAACAAAATTCGCCATGGGTACAGTGAGAAGTCAGAACAGAGCAGGAGGGAGTGAGGCCAGGAGAGGCTAAAATGGAACCCAAGAGTTTAGTTGTTAGAAACTGCAGAGAGAAGATTTGGAAGGGCGAGGCTCTGAGCTTTTTAAAGAAAAGAGCTGAAACAGTAAAGAGACGTTAATGGATCGAACCCGCCGCAAACCGGAGACCTTTGCTAGAAGGCAGGCGAGGAGATGGAGGAGAGAGAGAGGAGAAGCAGGGGTAAAAGGAGAAGTGGATGGCACTTCTGCATGGAGCAACTGTTCGGAGACAGCCTAGAAAAATAACGTAAAAGAAAGGAAAAGACCACAACAAACAAACTGAAAGCACAGAGCAGCGAGCACACCAAAGAGAAAGCCAACTGTCTCGGTGTTTCATCAGAAAACACAGAGAAAAATAAAGACCGATGCCACCTAGTAGCAATGTAGAGTGTGAGAGTTTGCAGTAAAATAGAAAAATCCACAGGCAGACATGCAGGAGCCAGCTGTAGTATATTCTGTCAAGAACAATATCAAACAACAGAATTGATTTCCTGCTTTTAACCATTTAGTATCTCTAGTTTTGATGATCATGTTCACATCACTTTCTCATTCATTCACATGTTTCTACAGCTGAGTCTCCATCAGCTCAGCCAGCTGACACCAACCAAGATACTGACTCTTTGAGTGCAACAGAAAAATAAAGTCTCGATTCATCTGCAAACGTCTAAACACTTCCGTGACTTGTGTTCTGAACCAGTGCAAGGCAATCAGTCCTGGACTGGCATGTCCTCCGTTTATGGGATGAATATTGTTGAGCAGCATTAGAGAGTGACTGAGTTCTGCTCTCCAACCTGAACCAAACACATCCTCTCTATGAGCTGAGATAACTCTTTCTTTATGCCTTAATTGTTTTCAAACCCATAAATAATGAATTAGATTTATCAATAAAGTGTCACTTGTGTAAAATACAGTATGAGACATCTGAGTCCCACCTGCTCATCTCTCTGTGGCACCAATAGTTATATTAGGCAGTCAAATCAAAGCATCTATATAAATGTATTTCAACAACTCTAACAACAGAACGTGATGACGGCAAAAAAATAAAATAAAAAACTTTATAATTTGGCAAAAACCTGGTATTAGGATGCTTTCACACAATAAAAACATCATCCAAACTCCACAGAAATAGCCCCGCAGTCCACCACTGTATAAAAAAAAACCTGTTTATATTTTTTTGCAGCCTGGTAGTGCCAATGTCTTAAAACAGTTTCAAATCAACTTGAAGATTCGAAGAGCTTCAATAATATCTACATGTTACTAACATATTAATTAAAACACCTAAAGGATCATGTAGCCAGTATAAGAGAAAAGAGAAGTGGTCTCAGGAACCAAATTGAAATCTTAATACTATAAAAATGACACCACATACTCAAACAATACACACACATACATACAAACATGTACTGGATGCATACATGTATGCATGACTTTAAAGTATAGATCTAAAAAAGAGAGAGCTTTTTTTATGCCAATCAAATTTTATTTCTGTTTGTGAGCATAAGAATCACTGCAAATCCACACAGCAGAACAATAAAAAGTAAAAAAGCTGAAATATTGCCATCCAGAGGCAAACCAGGAAGATGCAAGTGTTTGTATAAATCAACATATTTTTACAGGTCAAATAGAATGTATCAAACAAGTTCTTGTCTGGGTTCAAAGTGTTTTTTTAAAACATTCAGCAGACGTTGTTTAGGTCACATTTTGGAAAGACTAAAATCAAGCTGATAGAAAACCCTCTCTGCACATTTTTTTTATGTCTACATGAACAGTAAAGTACAACCAAAGGTATGATGTTGTTGTTGTTGTTTCAAAAGCAGAACATTTTAAAAAGATCTACTTTTTTTCTTACTTCTAAATAATCTAAATAAACACAAACAATTCTCCATCTTTTGTGTAAAACTGTTTTGTGTTGTCCTTGTTCATTTATTCATGAATTGAACACAAACTGTTGACATTTGTGATTTTGTTTTTGTTATTTGAAGACTATTTTTGTTTGAATGTATTTATTTGACAAAAAGGGCAGATATTATATGATATTTCTTCTTCTGTTGCTGCCTTTCCTTTAATTTATGATTTTTATTTTATTGTATATAGAATGTATGTTGTTTTTTAAAGACATGAATAAACTTTATGAATAAATATAAATAACTATTTGCATTTATGATAAGGACAATGTTTTGACATGGTACAAAAGAAGAATCAGTACTAAATATTTCTCTCACCGTAGCTGAAGTGTTCAAATATTTATTTATTGATATATAGTGTACCGTAACTTATTGTAATCCTAAACTTGGGGGTGTATCTTTAATACTTGCAGTAGAGAAATGTGGTAAATTAAATTCTCTAAAGCTAAAATATTACAAAATGTTCATCAAAGACTTGAATGCTTGCAGCTAAAGAATTACTTATTTTTACACTTTATAGTTTTGCTTAAGCCTTTCATAAAAACCATGTTCATTTAAAAACGAATTAAGTATAATAAACAGAACCTTCAACAGACTGAATAAATGTAAAAGTGTACAAACTGCTCGTGCAATGATTTGTTTTATGATATTTACAGTTGCAACTACGTGACAAATAAATGTTTAGTTTGCTTGTGCAACATCACCTCAGTCTGTTGTGATATTCTCCTGTTTTCAGGTCTGGTTGAACTTGACTGGTCGTGAACTCGTGATAAAAAGTAAGTTGCAGTATTCTGTATGAAGTACACTCAGCAGCAAACCCACCAACCTGAGTCAGTAATGGAGGGGTGTGGCTGTGACCCCCCATCAGACAGAGAGCCATTCAGCCCTCGTTGCTGGTCCTCCCATGTAACCTCTACAGAAGAGCACACACAAATGTACACACACACACACACATACACACACTCACTGGTTTAGACACCTTAACACCAAATGTGATGCAAATTCAAATTTTTACTCTGTTTACTAAAAAAGAAAAGAAAACTTATCATAAAGTCACTGTACGTTCTATATCTTTGATCGATCTTGGAAAAAGAAGAAGAAAGAAACTGTTTGAAGAAGAGAGACTTCTGCTTTTTAGGGCTGGAATCCTGGATGATGGACTCAGGATCCATCTGCTGGTCAACAGACGTAACTGTAGCTCAGATCAAAATGAAACAAAAGATTATGATGTGCTGTAATGTGAGGCACAGATCAAGGTCTGAAATACTTATATTTTGTGCACTGATACAACTGTCCTAAAATAGCAGAGTATTGCAGTAAAAGACTATGAGCAGTCCTTAAACCCACACTTAATAAAAACAAATTCACAACAGAAAAAGGAGAACTTTATCTTTGTGAGGCGGAGCTGAAAAACTGAAGGAGTATTAAAGTAGAAGGCAGATTACAGCTTTAAGGCCCGACTAGAGGCAGATAAGGACAGGCTAGCAGAAATCCTCCTGACAGATTTCTGTATATATTAACATCAGCTCCATCAGTTCCAGCCACATGCAGGTCACTAATCTGATCAGTCCAGATAGAACCGGTAGGAATTCTTCTCACTGAGTCCAGTTATTAGATGAAATGTGAGCAAGTGTAGGAAATTAAAAAAACTTTCTAAATGTGTGTCAAATAAAATCAGAGCAGCAGAGCATCAAGCATCTCAGCTGCTAACAAAAGCCACAGCAAACACACACCATCACTGCACTCAGGCAACTTGCCTTTCCGTCCGTTTACTGGAGGACCTTGGGGTTTTTCCTCACTGGTGGCTGCTAACATAAAGACAGATCCAGACTGATTAAAATCAAGATTCTGAAACCTAAATAAGTCCCTTTGGTATGAAACCTTCTGGAACAAGTTCTCATACACAAAGTTTAACCAGATTTGCACACAAACACAACAATCCAAAAATCAAAGGTTGACGGCTTCAATAATCAAAATATTCCCTGAAAGGGGGGGAACGGGTTTATGAAAGGATACACTCAACTTAAAGTCCTAAACCTAGAATCCTAAACTAGAAGTCAGACAACATCAACTGCACCAAATCTTTTTGCACATCTTCATGTTTTCCTGGTTTTTATATGTTATTGACTTGTTTAAAAAACACTTCAGGGTTTGTAGCTCTGATATCATCCTCAAACTCAACTCAAAAGTTATTTATAAAACACAAGTTGACTAAAAAAGCCAACACACTTTGCAGTATGAAAAATATTAACACAAAAAGATTTTCACTCATTTCACTTCCCCATCCGGGGAGCTTTCTCAATCCAAACCTGGAGTGTGACGTTGCAAGCTTGAACTGAAAACTGTATGTGAAGCTGAGTTATGTTTCACATGCAGAATAAACTAGATGCCTCTCACAACGGAGACTCGTTAGGCTCTTTGTTAGCCTGGCTTATAAGAGATAGTTTGGTCACATGCATGAAGGTGGCAATTACAGAGAATGCTGCACTGGTTTACGAAGCAGGATGTCCTTTTTACTGTAATGTTTCTCTTAGTGACACTGTCCCACTAAAATAAATCTCTGGACCCGGCTGCATTTGACTCACAGCCTCAGTAATTTCTTCACCTCGTCCACCGTGTGTCTCTGTGACAGCTAACAATTTGTTGATTAAATTTGATATTTTCAGAAAATCTGTTGATGTAATGTGCCACTAAACAAAAAAATTAAAGTTATTTAATTACTTAGTTAGGCTGATTTGCAGTTCTAAACATATTTAGAGTGTTTTAATTCACTTTTTTTCTCTTCAACATTTTTATACATCTCTCCTACAGCCTAGATCAAAGTTATTGGCAAACGTCCAAATATGCTAATTAAATGATTTGTTAGGACAGCCAACAGTGACGTTTCTTACTGAGGAGTTGGCAACAGTTAGCTTGGTAAAAACCACCCCCTTGTTATACGCTTTGCTTCGTACAGAGGGTCTGGAATCTCAGCTATTGAGAACCGATTTCCTGCTGGAGGCATGGACTCTGTTCCCCTACTGGGAAGAGAGAAGTACAGAGCTGAACGAGATGGCTGTAAATGAGTGCTGCAGGCTTTGGGAGACAAATCTAATTTAATTTGGAAGCCTGTCAACACAGACTGAATGGCTTCATTCACTTCCTCCGCTGCCATTGCTAAACTACAGGCAGACTAAAACAGTGCAGAAAACTGTCATCGTCATTAACAACTCCTCCTTCTGGTCACTGATTGGCCCGGTTGAAATTCTACAAGAGAAATCCTTGTCTATGGGGGAAATCCCAGACAGAGCAAGGAAGGGGAACTAGAATTGAGCGGAACTGTGTAGGAAGGTAAGGGCCAGGCTAGGCAACAGTGCTAATCGGCTCAAAATCTCACTCCAAGCACAGATCAAAACTTATGAGCCCTGGTGGAGAGGTTGTTTAGTTTCTCCAATATAGAGGTCTGAACATTCTACGATGCATTGAACTGCAGACACCACACTGCTTGGTTTGGGGGTTTCTCTTTAGGATGAACCAGTGTGCCACAATGGGGCACAACGACTGAAATGGCTGGATGGGGGATCGAACCAGTGACCTTCCGGTTCCAGGACAACTCCCCTAACCACTCTACCACAGCCGCCCCGGTTGCAGTGGTGGCTGGTAAATCAAAATTGCTTGAATAACTCTTTCTCACTTGAGCTATCAATATGACTACAGGTTTACAACCTCACACCTTTAGAGCTACTCCTGGTAGACTGTTCTGGTGTTTGATAGATAAAGCTGATCTCAATTTTGTCTTCATTGACCCTGTTTATGAGTTGGGGGCTCACAATAATTTGCCTAGTGTAGGCAGAAGTACAGTTCGCTGCATAAACAGTTTGGACAGTAGGAAGTAAAAACTTCAGGAAACTTGTTTTTTTTCTGCTAGCAATCAATTTGCTCAAAAAGTTTGTTCCTTTTAATACAAAAAACTAATTTAACCACATGAACTGTTTAGATGAACAGCAAAAGACACATCAAATTAAAACAGGTTTAAAGACCACGTTTTTATAGCAAACACACCTTTATTAGCAGTATTACCAGTGTGGGCTTCAGGTGCCCCATACCCCTCCTCTGTTCCCTCTTAGTAGATTCCACAATGAAAAAATAATAACAATTAGGCATTGTAAAATGTCACAAAATTTTAATGCAGAGCAGACAAGCAGCAAGGAGATATTTCAAGGGTTTAGCTCACAGGGAACTGAATGCACACACATGCTATGTTTCTTTATACTTGTGGGGACTTTCCATTGAACTCCATTCATTTACTGGTCAATTCTACAGCTTAACCCTGACCCCTTACTCTAAAGTTAACCGCTCTAGTTTATACCTGACCTTAAATGTAGCATAGACGTATTTCACACGTTGTCTTTGGTCCCCATGAGGCTGCATTTTCCTGAAAAATCATCCCCACCAAGTAGCAAAAACATGGGCCCACACACACACACAGTCTCTTTTTTATATCCCTGTGGGGACTGTGAATTAACCTCCATTATTTTTTGGAAATTTTATATCCTAACCCTGACCATTTACCCTAAATTTAACTTCACAGGTACATACCTGACCCTAAAACTAACCTAAACTCAATTCACACCTTGATCCTAAACCTAACCCCCTACCTGTAATTTGCATCTGTATCCATGGGGACCAGGCATTGGTCCCCACGATGCATGTTCAGTCCCCACGAGGCTGCTTTTTTCTGGAAAATGGTTCCCACAATGTAGCAAAACCGTGCCCACAGGCACACACAGCACAAGTTTGTATTTATATCCTTTTTAGAACTGGTCATTGACTTCCATTCATTTCCAGTAGTTTTTTTAGCCTAACCCTGACCACTAAACTAACCTAAACTGAATTCACACCTTAGTCCTAAACTTAACCCCCAACCCAAAAATGGAGTTCCACCATATTAGCACCGGTCTTTGGTCTCCATTAGGACTACTGGTCTTGACAAGGTAGGTGTGTATACCAGAAAGAGTCCTAAAAAGGTAACAAAAACAAGTACACACACACACACATACACACAAACATATTCTCAAAACAACACCAAACAAGCAGAGTGATATAAAGGTGCGTAGGAACAACAGCTCAGCATTGGATCAATATGACCACATGCTGCATGAAGGAAGGAAGAAAAAATAAAAAAAGAATGAAGACTTACATAAAATGATATAGATTCCAACACAAATATAGAGGAAGGCTACACAAAAGCACCAAGTGAAAGAAAGACGGCCCACATACAGGAGAATGATGTGGGGGCAAAAATAAAGAGCAAAGAATAGACTTGGAAATATGAAGAGAAAAACATTACACAAGTACTGCAATTCTACAGCCCATTTTGTGCTTTCATATGGACAAAAATATTATAGTATTTTAATAAATGTTCTCAGTAGACCCAGTGGCTAAAAAATGCTGACGAGTAGCAACAATGTTTGGAGTAAAACTGAGCACACCAAGATTAGAACCAATAAGCTCCTGACAGAACTTTGTGTAAATCAAACCTTGTGACACAAAAAAAACCAACACAAACACAACTGAAGCCTGGGCCAGTTTCATTCTGCAAAAATCAGGTTTAGTCTCCACTGAGCACAGCCAAGTGCCAGTGCAGACTGGGTTTTGGTCTTCTGAGTGAGAAACAGCTAAAGCAGCACTCTCTGCCTGAAAGACTAAACCAACACAACCAGATACAAACCTTCACATGGCTGTGCTTCTTCATCTCCTTCTTCTGAGAGTAAAATAAAAAAAAGAACCAAGTACAAGATGTTATGATGGAAGAAACTCAGAACGCAAAGCAAACACAAAACTCCTCACACGTATAGGCAATCTAAAGAACAAGTCCATCGGTAAATATAAATTCCTCACCAATCAAACATGAAGCATGAGAGTCAAAACTCTTCCTGACACTTAGAGACTTTGATCAAGTAAAAAGATCTTAAATTCACAGTAGTATACTGGTATTTAAGCCATGTTGTAGACAGTAACCATGCTGTATGAATAGAAAAAGGTAAAGGAGACTTACTTCTGTCCTTTCCTGCAGGTGGAAGCTGTGGAAGTTGTCGCCCTCGTCTACTCAACATGGGAGTGCTAGTGGGACTGGTCTGGACTGATCCACTACGAGGATGTGCCCTACATGACAAAAAGTGGCGGACACGGATGTAAGGCACAAAGAAAGGCTAGTACTGATGGTGGGTGCTGGGCTAGGCCACGTTGCACCCACAGAACAGTCTTTTTATTAGCAAAGACATGTGTGACAAGTCAAGTGTAATAATACTTTAGCATTTGTTCAAAAAGACAAAACCATGTTTTAAGTGACACCCATTGTACAAATGGGAGATCACTGTAAAACTTTACAGTGTGACAAACACAGCAATGACATTTGGCACATGGCATGGGAATGAAGGAGGGATAACATCAACTGTAGGGAGCTGAGCTGCAAAAAAATAAAGGCAGGTGTGAATTGCATGTTCAGTCGACTCATCAAGCTGCAGGGGATAAAAAAATAAAGAGTTCAATGCAGAAACGGCAGATCAGTGCGATCATGCATTCCGACTGTCTCCAAGGAATTTGAACTCAAAACAACAAAACAGAATAACCAAGATAAACAACTTCAGTTGATGTTAGTAATGTAAACAAAAGAAACGAAAATCGACCCATCACTGCTATACTCACACAAATGTATGAGCAGTATGGTGGAATCCAAATCAAACAGAGTCAACAAGCTATCCGATGTCAGGATCCTTGTGCTCAGGGTGTGTTTCAAAGAAAATACAGCAAATCCGATGCTTTTAGGGACAAAACAGGAAAAAAAGGAGGCAAGGTGGACGGGGAAGGGGACAATGTGAGGGACGGGGGTAATGAAATAAATAGGATGAGGTGGAGTGAGATAAAGTCAGTCAGGGTATCAGGGTACAGGGACTGGGAGTGATGGGTAAATGCTTTACTGGGGTGTTGAGGTGTGGGGCGTTCACTCTGTGGGTTAGTCAGGATTACATTGGGTGCCAATTGATGAGTAGAGGTGAAACTCCACTCATCAATTAGAGTCTTTGGGTTCTATTTAAAACATTTTAGCTGCACAAACATTTAGCAGAAGTGAAGCAACTCTGTAGGCTGAAACAACTTCTTGAGGCTGAATTCAAATTTTAGTGGTGGCACAAGTTTGGGGATATTCACAGCAAATGTTAACTCAACTAAAATATTCACCAACCAGATGTAACATTAAGACCAGAGATCTGTAGGAGCTGCTCATCTGGTAAAAACATTAATGTTCTGCAGGTGAAACTTGCATTCTGATATTCACATTAGGGATAAAATGGTTCATTTTAAAAATGTGCATGTGTATTGATCAGTGCATACACTAAAAAAGCCCTTTACATCAGTAAATTACTGAAAAGTCAGAGCTCAGCAGTCAGGTCAGCCAAGAAAATAGCAAAAGGTTAAGAGTTCCAGAGCTGGAAGATACACCAAAATTAGGATCATTTTGGTTTGTTGTGAAATTATTTTGAATCCAACAATTTAATATATGCTTCTGCTGAAGTTAGACAGTAATCAAAAAATGGTCTAGCACGCCATGGCTAAACTACAACAATGTTATCACAGGTCTTAAGGCACAGGTGCCAAACTCATGTTCACAGAGAGCTATATGAGCGTTATGGTGACCCTCAAAGGGCCAGTTGTAAAGTTTGACATTTCATGTTTAACTTCGACTAAACGAGGAACTCTTTGCTACGGCTGAGCACCACTAACAAAGTAAAAGTAATTGAGTTTTACTCACTGTTGAGTTGTGGTGAGTAGCTGCCTTTTGAATTCTGACCTCTCCCATTATGGTAGATGTAGTTTACAGTTAACGCAGCTTATTTTGAGACATTAAAACCAGGCTATTCCCCTTTGGCTTGCCAGATGAAAGTCATCCGACCTTCAGTTAAAAACACTTTTTATGGCATCAGTGTCTTAAAGCATGACAACTCAGTAGTTAGTTCTGTTGCCTCAAAGCAAGAAGGTCTTCGGTTCAAAGCCTCTGTTTTTTTCTGACTACTTTGGTTTCCTCGCAAAGTTTAAAAACGTGCATGTTTAGGGTGACGTCAGGCCCATGCCTATAAAAGACATCTGTGATCTCAATGGGATTTGCTTGGTTTAAATAAAGGTATTAAATAAAAATAACTACATTTCAAAGCCAAGAAACTCATTATTTTAGTTATGCCGGTGAATAACTATTTATGTTCTGAATTCAGGGCAAACTGTTTTAAACTTTGTTTGCCAAAGAAAAAAGTTTTAATCAGCAATTTTCCTCACTTTACTTTCAAAATACTGCAATGAGCCTAAACCTACAGTCATGGCACGGTTAATGTATGCATGTTGTATGGTTGCTTCTGGAGACTTGATGAAAAAGGCAAATTAAAGTAGTATGGAATTGAACCATTAATTTTGTGAACCATTCCACCTCTAATATACTGAGATGTTGCTTTCATAAGGATTTGGATTTAATGATGGTTTGGCTATAGATGATAGAAAAACACTGATTTTCTCTTTTTAATAACAAGTTACTATGAAAAAAAATTCATGATCAGCAGAACTGAATCAAGCTTGTTTTTATAGGTAAATAAAAAAATTTAAACCTAGTAAATAAGCTGAAGAGTCTTTGTATTCAAATATACATTTTAAAATCTCAGTATAGTTGTAACAAATGCCACAAACTCCATCCAAATAATGCTTCGTGTGTTGTTTTTGACATTAAGAGAGATTTTTTTTAAACCAGCACCCAGAATTATTTCTCCCTCCAGTGCAGCTTAGCCTCAGGAAAATGACTGTACAGCTAAAACTCCCATTTGCTGTTAGCTTGATTAGCCTCTCCAATCTGGGTCGCACCTCGTCATGGCAGGTGAAGGGGGTGCGGACCTCCCAGATGGCAGAGATGGCATCGACCTCATGAGGGAAGAGTCGTGGGGGCGTTCAGAGGAGCGCGAGCGGGATGTGAGGCGCTCTACAGTGGGCCGCTGGTCTGCAGAGCGGGACCTGCTGTGAAACTCGTGTCTATCCATGGCTCCATAGTTCCTACAGAGGTTGTTGAGAGACAGGCAGGCACTCAGTGTGACTCCAGCAGGGCAGCGACATTAGGCTGGCAGCGAGGAAAGTGTGAGCAAACACTCTTGTTGGACCCTGATGCTCCAAGAGGAACGTGTTCATGGACCATAATTACTAACTATGATTCACATTTTCTTCAGCCTTCTGTAAATATTTTGGCTTTCCTAAAACTCATACAGCAGCCCCTGTAGAGTAGTTTGACATACCTGTGATCAATTCATGCACAACAAAAATAACACAAAAACAAGGACCTTTTTATATTATACATTTTTAAAGCCGAACATTCACGTGTTTGTTTAAAGTGAAGAAACATGTTAGAGAAAAGGTGATGTGATAATTAAATTGGTTTTATTGCTTATCATCTGGCTTTATTATTTTTGGACCAAACAGCTAAGCTGCAGTTGTTTTTGGGACAGTGAGGATGAAAGTTAACTTTGACCAACAAAGTCAGAAAGCAGGTGAGGTCTCTCATTCAGTAAAGTCACTGATAGAGTAGAGGTTTAATAGTTAAGTGAAATGCAGAAAGAAAGACAAAAAACTCAGCAGAGACATTATACTGTGAAATATAAAATAAAAGAGACAGTCTTCAATATGAGAACTCTTCAATAATAAAATTAGTTAAAGCATGCAAAGTGGACTCACTGTTAAGACTTCACTAACGTAGTCTTTAAAATATTAGACTTTTAGAAAATTTGAAAATTCTAAAAAGTCACTTTTACTCAATACTTTTTATTTTTAATACTTAAGTACATTTTATATCAGAATTTTACTTTTGATAAATACAACAAATGTCAGATACTTTAAAACTTTTATTCAAATAATATTTATAGAGGAGACTTTGACTTCTTCTAAAGTAATTTTATGGTAAGATATACTTTTACTCAAGTATCACTTTGAGGTATTTTATACAAGATTGCTAATGCACATGCTTGGTAACAATATCTTGTGATGTATTGTGGTCAACATATATTCATGCCTACTTCTGGTTTATTAAAATATATTTAGTTTGAACAGTGTTCAGTCATTCTGAAAACTGTCAAGGACATTTTAATATCACAATATAAAATAATAATGTAAATAATTTATAGGTAAGATTGTTTATAAAAGTCAATAAAAAAAAACAGGTGTAAGAACAACAATACTATAGTCGAACGTCAACCTTGGATATGAATATAAAATAGTTATGAATGTGGGCATGTGGTGCCGATTTATTGCATGTGCATTAATAACTGTAAAGAGGTCAATAAAAGTCACCATAAAACAAACTAATTTACAGTACCTGTAAATTAAAACCTATGTTGAAAAATGTTGAAAAATGTTAGCAGTTTGCAGAAAATATACTTGGTGTCAACTGTGTGTATATACAGTATTTTGTGTCAGTTGTTTTTTGTACAATTAAAACTTTGTCCAGAAGAGGAGGTATCTCTTTTTCAGGAGGAACAACTTGAGCTTTTTTTTTTTAAATAATGAAGTTGGCAAAACAATTCAAAATATATGAACAATGTGTAAATAATAAATTTAACAAATCAAATATTTCCTAGATGTAATAAAATGGTTCAACCATAAAAAACATATTCCACTTATTACTTGATAAATGTCCTCTTACTAAGAAATATTGGATTATACTGGTACTAGAATTATGATTTATTGTTTCAGATTAGGCCTTCATATTGAGAAGTTATCATAATCTGAAAATCAATATTGTAAAAGATAAATCACAGGCACCAGGCAGTAACATATTTACTAATCAACATTTGCACTGAATTTATTTAAATAAATTGTCAACAGTACTCAACTGAGTAAATCTAAATCATTTTTCCATTTACTTTATAAATGAATGTGAAGTAATTGTGTTAGATTTACTCAAATCAGTTGAGTAGAACCTGTTGACATAATTTATTTAAATAAATCCAACGCAAACATGTTCATTTTTTTAGTGAACTGCCCTAAATGTCTACAGTCAGTCAGAAGCTATAGGGTTGTGAGTGTCGTGTATAAAAAGAAGAAAGGAGTGAGGAAAATATGAGTTTACTGCAGCTTATATTGTTATTGAAATAATAAAAATGTCATTGTAATTGCATACTTTTCTAATAATGTTTAGCTCTATTTAGAAAACTATTAACAGGCTGAATTCCACAGTTTAAAGTCTGATGATGATATATTTTGAACTCTTTGAAGTAACACAGAACGTCTTACAGCAACACAAAAGATAAAAACAATTCTTCCTAAATAAACAAACAAAAACGATTTGAACCCAGCTACACCGTGGACTTTGTGTACTGAAATGTTCAATAGAGTTGTGAAAATATATACCACAACAATACTTTTGAAGATTCATCACATCTTCCTTGTGGAGAAGAGACAAAGGACTTAAGTATAATGTTCTTCCTGAGTGAAAACCATTTGGCAGGAGACAGAAGACTGAAAGCAATCACAGCATTTCTGTGAAGAGATGGCTCATATATTCTTTGTCATTTATGCACCAAGAAATTTACATGATTTTTTGTATGAGTACCTAAACAGCCCATTCTGACCAAATAAAAAGCCCAAAGGTGGTTACAGATATTACAAAGTTACTGGAAAGCCCAGAACAATGTGCATCAAATATGCCACCTAATGAATAAACAAAAAGCTGCAGTCAATAGGACGAACAAGTTCAAGTAGAACACTAATAAAAATACACCACCAATTTACAGACAACTATTGCTACAGTCAAACCCCTAAATCTAGATTTATTTGAACCTAAGTGTATTAATAAGGCAAATGGTGTTTAGACCTCCAAATGAACTAAATTTTCTTGGCACACAGATTTTCCCACGACACATGTGCCGCTCTGCTGTGCACCTTTCTATCGCTTTAGCTTACAAGAAGATGTTTTCCATTCTTTGCTCCGGTCATAACTCTTGGGGCATCCAGTCACCAGTTTTTGAGGGTTCCCAATGCACCAGCCTCAATCTCCTCCTGGCCAGGTCCTCTAGTTTTCAGATTTTGGGTCATCAAGAGCTCCATGCCAATAGCTATAGAGCTCTCCTCATCTCCAGCCCACAAACCTTCATGGTCTTTAACCCTGGAGTCTCTATAGAAATGTATTTCTCTAAAGAGCTCCACATCACTAGTTCCCCGAGTTATTTCCCAAGTCTCCAGAGTCTTCCTGTTTTCATAAACATGTCTCTTTCTGTCTTTATTCTTTGGATGAGGCTTTACAATTTTAGCTTCAGAGTCTGAGAGGGTTGAATACGATGCCTGACCTTTTTTGATGGTCTGGATGTTTCCAAGGCTGTCCACCTGAACCCTCTTGATAATTTGAATGGTTGTGATACACTGCCTGTCAAAAAAATAAGATGCCACCCAAAAAAATGGTCACACACTCTAATATTTTGTTGGATCACCTTTAGCTTTGATTAAGGCACACATTCTCTGTGGCATTGTTTGGATAAGCTTTATTTCCATCCAGTGTTGCATTAATTTTTCACCAAGATCTTGCATTGATGATGGTAGAGTCTGACTGCTGCACAAAGCCTTCTCCAGCACATCCCAAAGATTCTCAATGGACTCTGTGGAGCCAATCCATGTGTGAAAATGAT
>JAUBOC010000050.1:17771533-17797040 GCA_032275365.1 Anablepsoides cearensis | reverse complement strand
AGCCTCAGTTTCCTGTTCTTAGCTGACAGGAGTGGCACCCGGTGTGGTCTTCTGCTGCTGTAGCCCATCTGCCTCAAGGATTGATGTTATGTGCGTTCAGAGAAGCTCTTCTGCAGACCTCGGTTGTAACAAGTGATTCCAGTAGATCAGACGTTTCTGAAATACTCAGACCAGCCCGTCTGGCACCAACAACCATGCCACGTTCAAAGTCACTTAAATAACCTTTCTTCCCCATACTGATGCTTGGTTTGAACTGCAGCAGATCGTTTTGGCCATGTCTACATGCCTAAATGCATTAAGTTGCTGCCATGTGATTGGCTGATTTGACATTTGTGTTAATGAGCAGTTGGACAGGTGTGCCTAACAATATGGCCAGTGAGTATATAATAACATTTCAAAAGGTTTGAGATTTTTCCTACTAGAGTTTAAATTTATAGCCCAAGCCCGGCCCAAATTTGGGTTGGGTTAATTTAACAATCAGCTCCTACTGTCAGACCGAACCGGATGTTTTTCAAAATCATGAAGCTGGCGTAGCCTTTGCACAGCAGTGTGTCCCTGCAAGGGTTAAACAATGTGGAGGTCTGTATGAAATTAGGCACAGCATTTTATATGAGGATCAGATTTTTTAGGCTTGTTAAGCTCAAAAAATGGGGACTGAATTAAACCAGGTTTTTTAGGAACTCTGTTTCCTACGCTGACTATTTTGAGAGAAAATGTATCACACCAATTTTTTAAACATGCCAGTCAATAAAAACTGAGAAGTTCATAAATGTTTCAAGACATTTTAGATTCCCTCATGACTGTTGTTTGCCAACTACTCACAGAACAGTTACATATGACCTTAGCCAAAATTAAGGCTTTTTGCTATTTTATGATTTGTTGAATGTACTTCTGAAGCAAAGTAAATTAGACTATAGAAGTATTCAAACAATTTTTACATCATCTCCTATATATAGACTAGAAATATGTCCCAGGTAATCAGAAAGGCACTGAAATGCTTCTCTACTTCGTGCTTTTAAGTCATTCTTTATTGTGCAAAGTGCCCTGTTCAAACAACATACTAAAAATTCTTCTAATGTTTTATATCCTCTGTATTCCAGTCTACCCAGATTGACTGCATTTGTGCTATTGAAAAAATAAATACTATAATAGCTACAGTGTCCCTCCACATATTGTTCGCTCCCTGACGCAGGTAATTTCACATTAACAGACTGCTCACATGCATATCAGCTTGGTTTCGCAATGTATGCAATATTTATTCTACTGAGCAAGCTGCATATGAAATCAAAGTCAGTGATGCTGCTCGGCTGTCTGGAAACACAGAAAGGGAAGAAGTAATAAAAAAAATCTGACTGATGAGTCATATGATGCTTTAATAATTTTTGTTGCTCAAAATAACAATTGGCTGGACCAATAACTCTTTTGGGGGTAAAACAGCTGATCTGGCCCTCACATTCGGCCTTGCTTTGTCCGTCACTTCCATACCAAGAACATCCAGTACACGCCATGTCTCTTTCCTCGTTTTTTTTTTCTTTTTAAGTCTATTTAAACCATTAGACAAGACTGCAGCAGCACAGCCAGTGCGGTAAGGTGCTAATACCAAATATACAACAAAGCTGAGCCATATAGAGGTGTGCTGGAAACTGAAGCAAGAAGTCACTGAGGTGTATGAAATCTGTTCACAATATCAATATATTGGGTTCAAGGTTGCACGGACACTGTTCCACACTGCACACAACATACATGCTAATGTTACCAAGAGAGTGACTACAGAAAAAAGTGTAAATTAGCATATGTCGTGCTCCAAGTCTGGTCCGATTTTCTTAATAAACAAGAGATCTCAAGTTCGTCATTTGTAACTTTTTTGTTTCCACGTGTTTATACTGTATGTGATCGTGTTGATTAAAAAATTGTATTAAAAGTGTTGGCATTAATGACCTTACAACCAAAAAATATTACAAAAGGTTTGTCCAAGTAGTTTTACAAGATTAATAACTGCTTACTTTACATCATTTATTTTTTATTGTCATCTGCGCATGATGATATTTGTGCCGCTGTGTGTGTGTATTACATGTGCGGGTGTGTGTGTTCATTCGTCTGATGAGTTAGCAAAATATTTGATAACTCAATGGATGGATTTTAATGAAAGTCTTAGAAAATAACTGATGGATGTACCTCAACAACAATAATTTTTGGAGTCAGCTTCAATCAAAATGTTTCCCGCAACTAAGCAAATCTTTAAAAACACATAACTGGCTTTAACTTAATCAATGTTTAAATAAATGAACTAAAATTTGATGAGTTAGGAGCTGAGATTCATTACCAACTTACATTCCAAGCACTATCTGTTACTTTTAACCCCCCACTCCCATTTCTTTGACATCTACTATGTCTCTTTATCCTTGGGTCACAAAAGAAGAGAAGGTTTGTTTGTCTTAATACAAAAACAAATTTCAGCTGATTGTGTACCAACAGACAGCAATTTCCCCAACAATAAGTAGTATTGACAAACCAACATCTTAGTCAGTGAACTTATGATCACATTTTTGCAGAACAAGTCCCAAACCGAAGAAAGTTATTCATCAAAATTTGATGAATAACTTTCTTTTTCTTTTTTTTCTAAATTACTTTACATTTAATGTAAAGTAATTTCATAAGAAACACGGCTCTGAAGCACAACGCTGCTCCAAGAACATCATCTATCTATTTTTCACTGGTTTAACTAGTTATCACATTTACACCTTTACTTTCTGCCTATAAATTTTTGTGAATTATCTTATGTAGTGGTTCCTCTGGCTCTTCCTGGTGGTTTATACAAAATTTATAAGAATAAATCATGCCTTACTGAACACAGAGCCAACAGGAGTATCTAACTGGTGTCAATACCACCTTGTTACTAGTCTGTGAATGCATTAAACTGTTCTCTGCAGATAGGTGTCAGAAGAAGAACACATTCAGCACCACAAAAAAAAAACACCTAATAAATATAATTTGTTTTTGTGTGTATAGCAATGAAATGTGGTGCACATTGAAGAGAAATGCCATATGATACAACAAGCATGGACAGGAAAAAAACTGTTATTTGCATTATTGAAAGTGAGCCCAGTAATCAAAGAAAGGGAAAAAAAATATGGTCAGCTTTTTTTGCTTTGCCCTATAGAAATCAAATAAACTACAGTCTCAAAACCCAATGAAGCAGTAAAAACTGAGAATTAAATGCATTTCATATATGTTTTAAGTAAAATCTGCCTGAAAATTCCAAAAATAAAAAAAGGTGTGAAGTGGAAACAGGAGAAGATAGTTACACTTTTTTCTTCTTTAAATTTATTCAGCTTCTGCCATCCAAAGAAAGAGGATTGTGATCTCTCCTTGGCTAGTTTTCCCCTTCTGCTGTGAGGCAGGAAAGCCCAAGGATGCTGTTGAGTATCATTAGGGCAGGCTCATTGCAACTCAAATGAACTAAGCTAATTGTCCACAGGCAGGGAGATGGGAGCATCACACACAGTGCAATGTTTGCAAAGTATGGGAATAATTAATCTCCATGAGCTTGTAAAATACAGTCAGTGTTGCAAAAGAAGACTTGAATGTTTGCTGAGGCTCAGACGGATGGTGATGACAATGAACTGAACAGATGCAGATGTTCAGGTTGAATCGTTTCTTTACTGCTTCATCTCATCATTTTTTCTAAACGTAGTTTTGGTGATTCGACACACTCAAGAATAAAAAAAAAAAGCAGATTTGGAACATACCAACATAATACCAGTCCAGGAGACCATTTTCCATTTTTCAAAGAATGTTGAGTTTCCAGCACTTCTACTCTGTATTGAGTATGGGAAAAGAAGTTACAGTTGTATCATAGAAGTTTCGATAAATATTAAAAATAGATTCAATAATACAACCCCAATTCCAATAAAGTTGGGACATTGTGTAAAACAAATTAAACCATAATACAATGATTTGCAAATCTTTTTAACCTATATTCAATTGAATACACTACAAAGATATTTAATGTTCAAACAGATAAACTTTATTTTATTTTTTGCAAATATTAACTAATTTGGAATTTAATGCTGCAACACGTTCCAAAAAAAGCTGAGACTGGGAAACAAAAGACTGCGAAAGTTGAACAATGTTTAAAGATATCTGTTTGGAGCATTCTACATGTGAACAGGTTAATTGGAAGCAGGTGAGTGTCATGATTGGGTGTAAAGGGAGCATCCTTGAAAGGCTCAGTTGTTCACAAGCAAGGATAAGGTGAGGTTTACCTCTTTGTGAACAACTGCATGAACAAATAGTCAAACAGTTTAGGAATATTTCTCCAAGTACAGTTGTAAGGAATTTAGTGATTTCATCATCTACAGTCCATGATATCATCAAAAGATTCAGAGAATCTGAACAAATCTCTGCAGATAAGCAGCAAAGCTGAAAACCAACATTGAATGTTTGTGACCTTTGACCCCTCAGGCAGCCCTGCATTAAAAATCCACATCATTCTATAACAGATATCAGCACATAGACTCATGAAAACTTCAGAAAACCATTGTCAGTGAACAGAGTTCATCTCTATACCTACAAGTACAAATTAAAGCTCTATCATGCAAAGACAAAGTCAGATATCAACAACACCCAGAAACACCACCGGCTTCTCTGGACCTGAGCTCATCTGAGATGAACTGGCACAAAGTAAAAAGTGTCCTGTGGTCTGATGAGTCCATGATTCAAAGTGTTTATAGAAATCATGGACGTAGTGTCCTCTGGGACAAAGAGGAAAAGGACTGTCTGGATTGTTATCAGAGCAAAGTTTAAAAGCCAGCCTCTCTGGTGGTACGGGCGTGTATTAGTGCCCATGGCGTGGGTCACATCTGTGAAGGCAGCCTTAATGCTCAAAGCTACATCCACGTTTAGGAGCAACATATGCTGCCATCCAAGCCACGTCTATTTCAGGGACGTCCTACTGATTTCAGCAAGACAATGAAGACACATTCTGCACGTGTTCCTACAGAGTGGCTTCATAATAAAATAGTGCAGTACTAGACTGGCCTGCCTGCAGTCATGCTACTAGGTGCATCCCAAAATTCTACTGGTTTGAGTGGGGGTCTTTGGGGGGGGGGGGGGCATTGGTTGGCTTGAATGATTGCCCCTCATCAGAGCTAAACAACCAAATAAAATCTGAAGCTTATGTGTTTAATAGTTTTTGAACTATAACCATTTTTGTATATCCAGATACCCCTTTTTCAGATAAAATGTGAGTTGGGGGGCTATTTATTTGTAAATAAATAAATAAACAGTAAAACAATATGACAAGACTTTTAGACATTTGTTTTATTCTGTTGTCTCTATTCAGAGGGACTATTTGAAGTTTGTGTTATTTTAAATAATTTATTTATTTTTACTATAGATTTGCAAAAGCATTTTTCATATTTAAATGGTTTTATTAATCCTAAATAGGTAGAGGTAAATAAAATGCCCACAGCGCAAAGATCAGCTGACCTCATCCATTTCCAAGTGTTTGTCTTTTCGTTTATTCAATAGTTTCCCTTAATATTATTAGCCCTGCAATAAAGTATTTTTAACTGGATTGACATCACCTACGATATACGTGATGAGGTCACTTGTTCAAAATCTAGATTCCATTAAAGAGCCATTTATTCCATCTCTAAGTAGCATATAGTGCTAATAGGAGGAGCATAAGTGCCTGGTTGAGGACTTTGTGAGGTGGTCTAACCATCCGCAGCAGAACACCTTCAATACCAAATGGGGTGGAGTTGCCACAGAGCAGGCCTCACCTACAGCCTGTGTTCTTCAAGGACTGACGTGGAGGTGAACAGGACAAATACTTGGGTCTGCTGTTGGATGGTCAAAAGAAAAAGACAGAGCCACCTGTACGTTCTGAAGAAAATGGGGTCCATAATCAACTTTAATTACAGTTAAGTAAAGTTGATAAAGTACAAAATGTGTTTGGAAGTATTTGACCACCTTATTTATTTAGGTGGGTGTACCATGAAGCAGTGGTTATACTGTCGATTCACAGCTTGGCGTGGCATTTGCATGATTTCCCTGTGAATCCACAGGATTCCTCTGAGTTCTGCAGTTTCCACCCACAGACTGAAACATACATGTCAGGTTGATTGACAAAAGTAACTTGTCACTAGGTGTGTTTCCTTTCTTTTACATATTTGTGTCACACAATAAAGAGAAAAAGAAAAAATATGGATGAAAGGTAACATTTTATACCACCTAACTCCAATGCTAGTAAACTATAACAGGAATAAACAGTCAAATATAACCTTTTTGTTAACCATTTCATGGGCTGTAACGCTGACAAATAGGATCCCACTTGAAGGCAGATGGTTAAAAGCAAAGCACTATTTGTGTGGCATGTGCACTTTCTCTTTTCCCTCTTGGCTTTTTAAAACAAGATGACATCAGACATCTGGTATAGAACACAAACAAGAGGCTTTTCATGAAAAAATAGAGCTTCTATGGCACAGGCTTTAAACAAATAAGCCTACGTGTGCAGCCACGTCTCACAAAAGACACAGTGAGGAGCTGAGTCTCTCATTTTCTGTGCTTCTTTCTCTCGAGTCCATCAGTTAGTGTAAAGAGAACATGTTTAAACACCTTGGGCAATAATGAAACTGGCCTATTACAAACAAATTTAAATATGGCTTTACTTAGCAGACACTGTCCCGACTGGAACTCCACCATTGATGACATGTTCTGGTTTCGGGTCAAACACATGCACACACACACCCCTATTAGGCCTGTGAGAGAATCACTTTCACTCTATGAGCATCAGTGGAGCCCAGATGTCAGTCTACAGATCAGCTTTTTAGCTACTGAAACTATCCACATCCTGCCTCAATGATGCAATTAGCCTGATTGGAGAAATGTCATGCCCATTCTGTAGATAACATGTACTTCTAATGTCAAATCAAACAGCTGCAATGTACGAATAAATATAAGCAAAAACAATGTCTCCTCCCTCTTTAAGAAAACAGGCCTGAAGCTAGGGACATTAGCCTGATATTCAACTGGCTGCACAGACCATGACCACCACCAGGTCCTTCCCCTGAAGCTTTGATGTGATTTGGCGAGAAAGTATCTCAGTTCATCTATAACTGCTGTTTCTCTCTATTCTTTCAACTTTTTCCATTCCCCCATTTCTTTTTTTTTTTTCTCACCGTCTTATATGCAATCACAATAACACCTCTCTTAGACACCCAGGCAATAAAGCAGGGCCTCGCTTCTTCCTCCACTGCACAGTTCCCTTGGTGAAGACTAAACCAATAAAGAGGAAGCTTAATTACAGCTGCTGAGTTTCACCAACAGCTGGGTTTAACACCGTGGGGCAATGAAAGTGGCAGAGAGGGGACTGAGTGTGGGCCAGGTATGACAGAGTGTTGAGTGGAGGTGGAAGTTTCCAGAGAGCTACTGAGGTTACTGTCTCAGCTCGACGAGCCATATCCAAACTCTTCAGACAATATTCCACTGAAAGACCTATTCACAGACATGACATGACAGTTGATACTGTTCTACCCTCCCTAAGCTGTTAAAACTAGGGAGCCCTTCAGCCAGGCAGCCATGCATTTAACTCTCAGCAGCAACAGAGAAACAGCTTTGTCAGCTCAATTTTGCTTCCACAAGCTTTACTATGTAACTACCAGAAAGAATAAGGAAGACCACGCCTAAAAAATAAAAACTCACCAGATAATAAAGAGGAAAAAAATAAAGGCCTAAAATTCCTTGTTAAATTTTAGGCTAAAAACATCTTATGTTGAAACAGGAGAAAATCAGATTAGTTTGGTAAATTCATCTCATGAGCAGAGTACACGTTGAGGATGACTCTCAGCTACTACCACATCAAATTGTAGCAATTTGTAACCATTGTAAAATGACTTTGTTAAAGTTGTTTTATGTGCTTGAAGGCCAGTGAGCAATTTTTGAATTGGGTGAACTCCAAACGTAATTTTATACATCCAATAATTACTTTCTGAAAGTTTCATCAAGTCCGCCCACAGATTCATCTGATATTTTGCTAACGCAACAGAAACGCACACAAATGCAAAGTTCAAAAGGAAAACCTAATGAAATACCTTGTTTGAAAATGGTGGGACACAAAAACGCAGCAGCTACTTTAGTTCTAGGTCAAAATGGAATATTTAGGGATTCAAATCTAAGGTCAAAATAGCTCTCAGGACAACAAGAACTGATGTCCCTGAAGCCATCAAGAAGGCTGAGAGCCTCACTTTGTTCCTGGATTTTTGACTTCCTGTTCAAAAACCAACAAACCATGCATGTCAGTTATAAATACACCAAATTCTTCTAAATTGGGCAAAGGAGCATCTCAAGGATGTGTGCTCAGTCCTTTTGTCTTTACTCTTCGGACTTGGTTTAGATTATTGATGATAAAACGGTGGTGTTGTTTATCCATAACGGGATAAAACGTCAAGGTTTTAGAGCAGAGATGGAACAATTAGTTAAATGGCGTGGAGACAATAAGTTGTCCATTAATGTCAATAAAACTTAAAAAGAGTTGAACTTGAGGCAAAAGCCAACATGTTCTCACTCCCTCGTCAAATATGGACACTTGGTCCCTCTGTGTCACTTATTGATGCATCGTTACCCCCAGCTCTTCATTGCTTAACGTGTCAGATTAGGTTTTAGGTTTATGGTTAGTGTTTGAATTGAGGGATAAGGCTTACTGGTTATGTTTATGTAGTAGGTCAGAGGTTGGACAATTAGGGTTAGATTAGGGTTAAGGGTTATAGTCAGAGTTAGTGTTAGTTGTAGGACATTTTATATTTTTCAAATATAAATTAACAGACACCTCCTCATGGTGTCATGTCGTCAATTAATGACGGGGGGTGGTACCCAATGCTAGGGCTGCTACGATTAGTCGATTAATCGACGACTAATCGACTATTAAATTAATCGACGACTAATTTAATAATCGATTAGTCATTTTGTTGTTTTTTTTTACTTTGTTTTTCTATCCAAACTGCTATGACACCTTCCACTGCAGCATCTGCCTTTCTGTCTTTGACACACATGCACAGTAGTGGTAACTGGTAGGCCGTAGACGTCACAAGACATTATACAGACAGGCTCTGGTATCATGGCTACCTGACAACAGACTAAATAAATACAGGAATTTCAATTAGAAAAGATTTTGATATTTATTTTTCATAAATTAGTCTTTATAATAATCGTCCAACAAAAACTAATCGTTAATGTATCAATAAAATTAGTCATTAGACTAATCGATAATTCGTAAAAATTAGAATAATCCAGAGAAAAATAATAATTTAGGACAGCACTACCCAATGCATCAAGTGACGCGGATTGAGCTGATCAAGTGTTTGTCGATGACTTCTAGGGAGTGAGAATGAACTGCAAAAGCATATTACCTCCCTGGTGGAAAGAGGCAACAACAGCATTACATTTTTGAAAGCCTGCACCACCAAACACGTCTCTTGAACTCTATACACACCACATGACCAAGCCCAACAGAGAGTGTTAGCAGAGCACAAACATGCTCAAAAAGACTGAAGCATGTGAGTATTTCATCCTTCATCCACATCATCTTTTAACCAAACCATTAAAAAGTAAGACTCATGACCTGCATCACATTTTGGTTAAGCCTCTGCAGTGTGACCAACAGAAAGTCTTTTTCCTAGCTTGTTTTCTATTCTCTCCTTTTTCTCAAATATATCACAAAATTATTTTAAAAACATTGTTAAATTTTGCAAGCTGCAGGTTGGGGTCTGTCTTGTATTAGGCAGATTCCGACATGAGATGAGGACAATTATGTCAGTGTATACATTTTTATTTAAAATTATTATTAATAATAATATTAAAGTAGTGTGTTGTATTCTGAAAGCATGAACTGGTAAGTTATTTTTCTTGCTTTTTTCTGATTTAAAATAAAGAGGAACAGCTCATTTTAATTACTAGACTTGTTTACAGTCCTAAGTTGTTATAAGTCCCAAGGTTTCTGTGACGTTAGTGTTGTATGTGTTGTTTGATCGACAAGTGCTTTAATACGTTTGATAATGTTAATCCATACTGTATTCGAGCTCAGCTGCAGACTGAGCTTTAGGGAGAAGCTTTGTACAAATAGGTAGGGATGTCACGATCCGATACTCAGTATCGGTATAGGTGGCCGATACGGCCATTTTTTTAAAAATCGGATTTAGTCATGGTATCGGGCCGATCCAGTTTTCAGCATCATCATGCTTTACAACTGCTGTTAAGAAGTCAAGACACACACAAGTATGCAACCATGTCCACAGTGTGGGAACACTTTTCAATCGAAAACAATGATGCTGAAACTGCATCTTGCAAAATCTGCAAACTGGTTGTTTCTCGTGGTGGAACAGCAGGGCTCGCATTAATACTACCAACCTTGTCACTTGGAAAGAAATAAATGTATCGGATCGGTATTGGATCGGTATCGAAAAGACTAATCATTAAAAAAATCGGATTGTATCGGGAGCCAAAAAATCTGGATCGGGACATCCCTACAAATAGGCGGAGCTTTGTACCAGCAAGAGTTTAAGCATCTACCCGTGGCTACCACAGGAGCTTCAAGGATTACTCAAACATTAGAAAAGCAACACTCTGGGTGTGTTTTTGATGAAGGGATGACATTACAACATGATATAAAGGTCAAAAACATTGATTTTGCATAACACCACCCCTTTAACTGCAGGAGGGCAAGACTGAAGGAGGAAGTGAACGGCTGTGTGGAAAGATGAGTCACTTAACTCACAGTCGAGATTGTGCAGACAATTTGAAACCATTAAACTACAGACATGTAGGTTTTATATAATATACAGGATATGAAACACACTTCATCAAAGCGGACACTTGTGTCACACACTTTACAAATGACACATCCAGGAAGTGAGTTAAATGTGTGGCACAAACAAAATAGTTTTGATGCTTCGTGTGGACGCCAATAAGGAGACAGTTCAGACTCATGAATGTTTAAAAGTAAACTGCTGCAGCAACAGAAAATGATGGCGATAGAATAAAGGATTGCATCTGTGTGTGCATGTGTGTGTATGTGGGGGTGTGTGTGGTGGTAGGGGGTTAAGGAAACTGGGAAACTTGGTTGCAGCTTAAATGTAGTGAACTACTCAATTCTAAAACAGTCAGACCTTCTAAGAACAGATCCCTAAACCCCATTAGGACCTCTGCTGACGCACACATACATAATACATGGAGGCTGGATCTGAAAGGACACAGCCCATTAGAAGGTCTCTGCCTCGATAAAGAAAAACCAGAGAAACAGAAGAAAGAGAAAAAAATGCCCACTAACAGATAAAAAAGGGCTCAGCCTAAAGATAGCCAAACTATAGATCAGGCAAGAACTGTACACCTTGCAACAGCTTGTTTCACATCTCTGAGCTAAAACTAATGAAGAAACAGGTCAAACCTTGATGCACCATTCCATACAATTTACACGGCAAAAACAGCACACAAATAATATAATATAATAGCTGTATGTTGGATTGCCATTCTGAGGGAGTTCACACTGAAGGAAAATAAGTTCAATCTAATCAGTCAGATGTGATAATTGCTGGATCACAGTTTCCAGGCAAAGAGCCCCCTGTTCCACCCTTCCAGTGGCTGAGTGTTCTGGCCATGTAATGTGAGGTGGCAGAAAGCCCAGCAGTGCTGTAAATTATTTCTGACAGTGGGGTGGGGTGGGGGGGGGGACAAGAGGGAAAGACTAGCAGTCCCCAGAGACAGACGACAGCGAACAGTGTAGCGATACGAGGCCTGCATCAATACCGGGGGAAGGAAGCTTGTGTTCTTTCAGCCCTGTGGCAGGAAAAAAAAATGTTTTAAATGGGCGTCTGTGTGCCAGTGTCCAGACTTCCTGCTATCTGCATTGGGAGTCTTGCAGGTCCTCTAGCCTAAGCTGGAGAACCAGGGGCCTTTCTGCAGGGATCATAGCGTTTAGCAGAGTAATCATATTATAGTGCATCCAGCCCAGAACCAAACTCTCAGTTTCAGTCATGGCACACTATAAGACTACTTCTAGTCTTTTTATTTTCGTTTGTAAATGTTGCAGGTAGCTCAAAACTGTAAAACTGATCAAATCGAAACAATGATGTATTTTCAGGTTAGTCATCTGCAGCAGAGGAGCATGTATGTTCATTTTAGTGATAAGGTACACAGGCCAGTGTAGGTTAGTGGGAGGGTGCGTTGGGAGGCTGTGCATAAGCTCCTGGACTCTTTAATTTGTACATTTACCCTCCTCATCCCCTCCTGTTCTCCTCTGAGGCTCAGCAGCAGCAGTAACGGGGGCACACATGCTGCAGCAGCGATGCGTTGGGACACACCACGCACGCGCAACGCATATTTCCAAATGGATATATACTATATATATCCATGTTCACTGTGAGGCGCACAATCATTTTAACTACCCTTTAAAAGAGTCAATCAGTGTGCACGCGCGCGCACGGATCAGACCGCGGAACGGTGGCTGATCGCTCCCAGCATCCGGCCAGCAGCTCTGCAGCAGCAGCAACAGCAGCACTTTAGGCTTCTGTAGGCTGCTGTTACGCAGGCTGGATGCGATCGATAAACGCAACAACCCACCCCCACCCCCCACCCACCCCTAAATAGCTACTCGTCTGCCGTAACCCGGGGAAGCCCCTTCTTCATAAATCTGGGCTTTTCTTTACAAAGGAATCACTCACCCGATGCTGCTCAGCGCCTGCTCGAAAAGCTCCGTCTGCAGGATGTTCTGAGGTGCCGCGAAAGCTCCGTTGAAATGTGATAAAACCGAGCTACAGAACTGACGCAATGTCTCAAACTGCATTTTCCCCCTCCGTTTTTCTTTTATCCTCAGTAAGTGATCACCTTCTTTTTTTTTTCTTTCTTTCTTCTTTTTTATCTCGCCCCCCCACCCTCTCACCACCAAATCATCTTGAAGCTTGCGCTTTCCCCCCCTTCCTGCACCTCAGTAGTCCCGGAGCACATCAAACCGGGGAGAAAATAAAATAAATAAATAAATAAAAAAACACCGGCCAACTTCCATTTTTCCCCCTCACGCTCCTCATATAAAAAAGTGTCCTTAACTACGACGCAATCCGGGTGGGATCTTTGAAGCCAGAGAAAGGAGGTAGTTCCGGCGCCGGGGAGCGACTCCTGGTCGTTTCGCAGTGGGGGAAAATGTCATCTTGGTGTGCGGAAGCAGGTGAAGGAGCGGCCGGAGCGGAGGAGAGGAGGCGGAGGAGAGGCATCCTACAGCTGCTGCCGAGCATTCAACTCATATTTCCCGTTCAAGAGTAGAGTTCGCGGCACACGCGCGCGCGCGCTCACACGGGCGCAAAAGCGAGCGGTGGCACACGCGCGCGCTCGGCCGGTTCGTGCGCGTTCTCTCTCCATTCTTTTCTCACGCGCTGTTTGGGGATGCGTGTGGCAGCAAATAAGCTCACAGAGGAGCTGTATGCCAGTCCTGTTGTTTCACATGGGTGGTTCCACTTCACTGTAGGGTTCAGTGCAGTGTTCAGATTGCACTCTTATGGACACAGATCTCTGAGGTTGTCCCTGGGATCTGTTTAGGTTTTTTTTTTTCTGGCACCACCAAGGCCTTGACTCTCCAAAACTTCTCTATTTCCTCTTTCAGCCAGACTTGGTGCAGATGTTCCTGTATTGTATTCAGGGGCAGAGCTAGGATTTTTCAAGGGGTGGCACAGGGGTGGCCTAGATGTTTCTTTTTCTTTCTAGGGGGTACATACAAATAAAGAAAAGCACATGATGGCCGCCACAGCTAAATGGCTTTAATTCAGCTGTTTTAAGAAATATTGAACTGAAATCTGTGTGATCATAGCTAAGAATGATCCAAAACACAAGCTGAATGCTAGTCACAATTTAATATTCAGCCATTTTCTAGACAAAGCTGAAAATTAGCGTAGAAAAAGCCGGAAACAATCTTTTACAAACTATAAATGCAAATTGAAAATTCAAGATGGCAACCACAGCTAACTTTAAAAAGGTTACAATTCAGCCTTTAAAGACTTATTGAGATAAAAATATGTAATGGGGTAGCTACAAATCATCACAGATTGTTAATAATCCCTGATTAAGCTAACTACTAATGCTAATTTTAAAAAGGGCTACAATTCAGTCATTTGTAAACACTTACAGCTGAAAAATTATATACAGTAGTGTCTGAGAACATTCTTTAACAAAATATAAATACAAATACAAAATCAAAGATCCCCACCTACTTTCCCACTTGGAGGTGCCCCCCCCACACACACACACACACACACACACACACACACACACACACACACACACTCCTCTGGCTGAGCCCCTGATTAATCGACAGAGATGTCAAGTACAAGTACTTTGTTACTCTATATAAATATAAATTTTGGTTATTTATATTACAAGAGAGTATTTTTTTAGCCTACTTTATTTCTACTTTTTACATTTTAATGCAACTATCTGTACTTTTTGCTCTTTACATTTTAAAAATGCAAAAATAATTTCACTTCTATTTCACTTCGGCTTGCTTACATTCCAGTTTGTCAGCGTTCCAGAAAACAACATAGAACCTTTCCAGATATGGTGCCTTTTGTATGGTGAGACTGAGTGTGGTTTGATGAGAAGTATATACCATTCTGACACCCTGTTGGTTTGTACATCATCACACCAGTATGACACAAATCACGTCACACTTATAAAAAGGCTTGAGTTGATACTTATACTTTCAAAAAAATATTCTTAAACCCTAAATTTTTAAACTTAGGTAATAGATGTGAATACTTTTGACACCTCTGTCGATCCACTTAGTAATGTTCCACTTTGCCTGCCAGCTTCTTACATCTTCCTATTCATGTGCTGGAATGACTCATGGGTAGTGATGTTCGATACCACCGATTTCCTTTCCAACTCTGATACAGAGTAAAACTCAGGCTGGTATCAGCAAAACTGATCTGATACTTTGTGCAAATACACTTAATGTGTCTGGTAAATGTAAAAAATGTAGTGAATTTCAAATTTCTGCTTCATAAAAAATGCAAGAGTAATTTATGTATTCAATTAAAACTCAGACATACTGTATACTCATGTAGCGTCCTCATTTACAATATAGCTGAGCTAATACAACAACCAGAGGACACAATCATACAAAATATGTGAAAATGGTGTTTTAAACAATAAAAAATAAATAATAAAACTTCTAAACTAAATTATCAAAAGTGAAACCTTGCATCTTAGTCTATATTATATGAACACGTTAAAATGAAAATACTGAACACGTAACATCTGAGTGAGTGACTGAGCACGTGCCAATGCACTTACTCATTACCCATGCCGGACAAAAGTAGTTCCCACCAACTGCATATGATTTAGACAAGATTTCAATAGTCTAGCTACTTTCCACTGTGTTTCTGTTAATGGTATACATTACCTGAAATGACAAAAAAATAGGTATTAGTACAAACATTTTGATTTTGGTGGTATCAATATCTACTCTACTACTCTGGGGCATCTTTGCACAGCCCCACAGTTTCAATTGCCCTTGTGGTGCCATTGTGTGCATATTTCTTTATTTAATACTGCACTGTAAAGAACTAAATAGATAAATTAATCCAGCTCAAGCTTTTTAATTACCTGTCTTCTTTGATTATTTTTGGTAGCCTTTTATATGTATTGTTGGCTTTATCCCATTTTGGTATAAGTCCTGTGTTCTGTGCCTCCCTGTTCCGTAAGTTCATTTTTTCCTAGTATTTTCCTCATTTCAGCTCCTCCAGTTTAGTCCTACCATTCCCACTAACACATATTCCCTGACCCTGTCCCTGTATTTCATGCTATTAGGCAATACTGAACTGAACAGTACCAAACTGCTTTCATTAGGTTACTGGAAACATATTGGTAATGTCATTCATGAGGATGTTTCCAAAATTTTATAACGTTTTCCAAAGTCACTCGAATTCTAAATATGTTTTAAAAAATTGGGGGACTTTTTTTTTTCTTAAATGGTCACCACTGACACCTGAAACATTTTTCAATTGTTGTTTCTGAGAATCAGAAAGAGTTAGTAGTCTAAGACAACTTTTGCAACATATGAAACTAAACTCTAATAGGTTTGTGATAATGACAACAGGACACTACAAGGGTCAAGACATGGCCCCGTGTGACTCAGTCATGTTTGACCTCTGCAGTCAGCCCATTCTCACTCCCAACCCCGTCACATACTGACGAAATTGTAGGAAATTCACATCAACTACATGTCCTAAAATTACCTAATATTTGCCCTAGACATCCTATCCCTGACCCCACTATCTAAGATTACCCATGAACCCTGATCCCTAATATTAACCACAGACCCCAAACTGAAAGACCCCTATAATTTGCATCCCGACGCGTCAAAACCGGACATCAAAGGAACCCGGAAATGCCTGATGTGTCAATAACTGACGCGAAGGGGTTACCCGACGCATCAAATTAAGACGCAGAGGGAACCTTGGAAAAGCGTCAATATGTGACGAGTTGGGAGTGAGAATGTGTTGCTGCAGTAGCATGTCTTCTTGTGCTAATCCAGCAGCTTCTACTTGTCTTCTATGAGGTCCATTTCACTTGGCATCTATTGACAAAGTGTTCGACTAAGTAGAGGCCCTGTTTTTTTATAATCCACATGTTCATTCATTGTCACACAAATATCGAACATTACTGATCAAGATTCTCACGACTATTGAGCAGCAGTCACAAGTCTCAAAATCAGAATCACAATTTTGTTGCGACAAACTCATGAGAATGTTGAAGAATGTTGTGGAACAGTGGTGCAGACTTCGTAGAACGGCTCTAAAGCCCCATACAGAGTACAGACTCTGATTCCAAAAATACAACATGGCAGCTCCTGCTGGCCTCAACCACTAACAAGAGAAGGTGGTCTATAGACTCTTTACGAATTCCTTCTACTAGTCTCCAGCAGTTGAAGCTGGGTTAGATACTAGGTTTTAATGTAGTCTTTGTCAGCTGAAGGTGTTAAACTCGAGAAGTAGAGAAACTGTCTTCAGTGAATATATTTTGAATTGAAGCATAATAACTGCTGTTTCTCCAGCACAACTGCAGCTGTCCTGCTGTATCTGTGTGCTCATTTAAATGACTCTGAGACCAGAACAAATTAAAGGCCTTCCCGAGTTATTTTTTGTATAAACAGTCTGTCAGCGTTTTGCCCCCATTTCTTTGGCAGACGGGTTTGAGAGTTAATTTACACATTGTTTAAGATTAATGACAGTGGGCTTTGGTGCTTATGCAGTGGGAGTTCTATTTATGGCCTTCCTGTTATCCATCATCTGCATTATGTGGTGAATTTTCAGCCACCTACTTTTTAGTTTCTTGTCATTGCAAATGTAAGCTATACCCATGTCTATGCTAGGCTTAACTTCACTGCTAAAACCATACTACCCACTGATATACAACACTGATAAACAACTGCAAAGGGTCAGAACAAGTAATGAACAAGTAATGATGCCCATCTAACAGGTTTTGAGCAATAGTTCTGAAAACAATATTCTGCCCTTTTCTTTGTAAATTTAAAACAATAAGATAAGTAGACAGACGATTTCACAACAAACGTAAATTTATAGATCTTAAGTATTTTTCTAAAGTCCAGAAATGCATGAGTGGCAGATTCTACTAAAAGAACCGGTGTCATTAGCAGGAAGAAAAGTCACAAAAAAGAAGCATTCGACTGGTGGATCCTTGCTATAATAGACAAATGGTTACATAAATATTTGGGGTCAGAGTTCGATTACGCGTTCACACCAACCCAGACTAATCAGACTTTCCAGGCAAACAAACTAGAATTCGATTAAAGTGGACTAACCACCATTGGTGTGAATGCACCCTTAGACCAAGATCATCTTATGAGTAATAATGGAGCTGTAGACACTTTGGTCAAACCTTGAAAATATTTTTATGTGCTGTCTCATTCAGTGTTGTGAATGGCTATCAGCTACAACCAGAAGGACGTCCATGTAGGCTGCATGGAAGAGCTGTGAAATGAGACAATCTAGTCTGCGGATGTTTGCGTGACCACATGCTACCCTGTTATCATAGGGATACATTTTGTATCATATATGCCTTCAGTTACATCATGTATTCACTAGGGGTGCAACAATACATGTACCCGTATCAAACCGTATCGAACAGTGCTTTAGGTTCAATACACACTTGTATCGAACAATGCAAAATTTTAAAAATTATTTTATCAACTTGTTTTCTAAAGATGCTCTGTGTTGAGGGATCAGTGGATCTGTGTTTGATTACTCCACCTAGGCTGCATTGCCAAGCGAAGATCCACTGAGAACTTGCCTTTTCAGCAAAATTGTATTTAAAAACAGGACTTTTGAGGTTAAAAAAATATTAATTTCAATATATTACAAGTTAAAAAGCCCATGTAAATTTCTCTTTTTTTGTATGGAAAAAGTATCGAACCGAACCGAATCGTGAATTTTCTATATTGTTTCACCCCTAGTACTCACGTCTTTTCACAGGAGGTATAAATTTATAAAATCCAGTATGATTAAAAATGTTACACGTGAATACATTAAAAACATAAATAATTTGTGTTCAGCACCAGTATCAGTCTTGTAATTGCATTTTATTTAACATCTCATTGCAGCCCAAATTTCATCAGCTAAGTTGCTAAACTTACATTTAAAAACAAATTCTTCAGTCTGTGATAAATTTCTAAACTCTCTGCCACATAGGATACTCAGATACTAAGTTTTTAGGGTTTTGTCAGCTGCACGAGTAGATGAACTGAGACAGCCAACAGAGCAGAACGAGGACATAAGAGGCCGACAAATGTAGCCTACGTGGGCTGCATCCCCTGAATTGACACACAGCCTTGGTGGCCATCTTGAATTGGGTCTACTCCAAACGTTAATCAGTTGTAGCTGTACATCAAGTGATTACTTTCAATTAAATCAGTTCCCTCGTTCATAAAACGTTTAGCTAACTGGTAACAGACACACACAACTAAAAACATAATTGAATACCTTCACCTTCACCATAACTATTTGACTTTTCCACCAATATTTTTGAAAAGAAAGCAGTAGGACCCCAATGTGGACATTCAAGACAAGTCAAGCAGAATCCCAACAGCGCACTACGTCTGTTCTGTCAGCATCTCAGTGTTCTACTCAGAGAAGGGCTTTTTGCACATAAGATAAAAAGAACACAGTGTTCTGAGTTGAACTTAGCCTTCTCTGCTTTCCTGAAACAAACACGTTCTAATAAAACCTACATTTTCTAGCTGCGTTTTTTTATTACCTGAACTGGCTTAAAGCTAAAGCTGAAGACAAAACACAATTCTTTGAATAAAGAAAGTCAGATTTTTATATTTATATTTTAAAAAAAAGCAATATAACAAAGTTGTTTGCAATTTCCCTTCATGTGCTAATGCTCCATCCCAGCTGAAACAGACAGGCAATTACTTGTGTTGATGTATGCCGGAGAGGAATATGTGTGTGATGAAAAGAGGGTGAGTGGGTGGATGACTGTTGTAAAAATTGCTGACTTAGAGCCAGATACAGAGGTTATGCCTCTGTCTTTTTTATAGGCATTATGGGCTCCATGTACAAGCCTTTTTATGCAGGTCTTTGCCTCGCTTGCAAGGCTCAAATCAGTGTCCCACATAACCCCTACACAGCCTCCAAGATCAGTGCTAACGCTAAAACACCCGTTTAAATCATGTGTCTTTACCTAAATCCTTTTTTAAATGCTTTCTCTGAAAAAAAACTGACCTATTTTACACAACAATCAACACCCCTGTAATTCTCGTAGGGCGTGTCATAAAGTTGGTTTTTAAAATGAAAATGAAACGAAGACTCACCTGTCTATAGGTGCATCACCAGGCCCAAGGTACCTTAGCCCTGTACCATTGTCAAGGGATGCCTGTCTGGACAGAAGCCCACCGTGAGGTCTGCTTCTGTCTGAGGCTGGTGTCAGGTCCCCTGAGGCTGCCTGGTGGGGGTATAAGGACTGGTCCTGCAGTTTGGCCTTTTTTCCCTGTGGTCCACCTTCAAACACCCCGTGCACCTGACCCGGCCCCGAGCTGTAGAACCACTCTCCTGATTTGGTGAGGATTTCTTGTTGTTTTCGGCACAAGTTGCATACCCACATAACCTAACGGGAAGAGAAGGCAGATTGAACAGTGACTTTTAAGAACTGACTTTTTTTTTTATATCCTGTGATGAGCTGTAATGGGGGTGATTTGTGTGTTCCTGTATGTAAAGCTGCAACACAACAGCTTCAACAACTTCACCTCAATGCTGCTGAGTGAAAATCGTCATACGATAAAATAAGTCACCTTTTGAAAAACACGAATAGATGATTTCATATTTGAAAATTTCACTCCACAGCAAAAACATAAAAAAACACATGTTATGATGTGAAAAATTAAATGTTACACATGCAGCAGCCTTTGGTATTTTTTAAAAGTAAATCAGGTTTGAGATATTGTATCTGTGAGTCCATTCAGTGCTTTCTTAAAGGTCATATTAGGTTTTGATGATGTGAAGCTGCACAACTAAAATATTAATAACTCAAAATGAAAGTAATTAACATTAATTAGATTTTGAATATATTACAAATCAAAGTACAAATGTATCATCCAGCTAGACTGCAAAGTCAAAGGTTTTCCTGCTCTGGGATGTTGTGCCTTCATTTGTTTTACAGACAGTCTCAGACAGCTCAACCCATTAACCTCATAAATTCAGGAGAGCAAAGGTTGTTTGAAGGCTGTACTCAGACACACAAACACTACAAGGCAAAGCCTACTGTCTGTTTAAGCTGTTTTATTTAGAGAAGAAAAAATCACGGATTCATATTTTACAGCTAAACACCTGAATCAGAGTAAACTGAATCTCACCCAGTTGTGATTTGGGTGAGCTCTTCTTAAATGTGATCTTTTTATTCTAAATATAGGCCTATCCCCCAAAAAACTGACAGGCCAGACAACCAACATGGCAGCCAAGGCATTCTGCAGTACAAAACACGCTCTTTTTTTACAGTCCAGTGCTCCAACGGTACATCTTGCTAAGTTCCCACTCGTGCTTTATGCCTATTTTGTCTATATGTTAGTGCAAATACTACGTTTGGATTACAGTTTAAGCTTACTCTGTTGAGGAAAACTCAAAGAAGCAAAAGGTGAAGTGCAGCACTGCACAGCTAATGCACACGTTGTGTCCCCATTCCTATCTATGGTCATCTAAAAACAAATTCTAACCCAATCTCTTTTTTTTACCACAAAAAACGTTAATAATTTTTGTTGTATAGGACTATAAATGAAATGTTGTGTTGTGAAGAATAAATTACTATAATTTCTCACTGTGTCCTCTCGCTGCCCAGCAGATAAACAGCAGGTGTTTTTTTCACACTGTCGGTTGAAGGAGGAAAAACTTTTTTTTTGTTAACCGTTGGGGGGAGATGAAAAAAAAGATTTGGATGTGAGGTGCATGTCCACAAGCAGCTCTTTAAAGCTGACCATCTTGCTAATTTAACAACCAGCTCCTGCTGTTGGGTCAGATTGGACTGAACTGGACTGTTTTCAACGTCATGAAGCTTACACTGCAGCCTTTGTTCCACAGCCACAGGTGTGTGTGTCTGTTTTTTCTGTCCCCGCAAGGATGGAAAAATGCTGAGATCTGTATGCAATTAGGGACAGCATTTTATTTAAAATGAGGATCACATTAAACCAGCATAGATACGATAATTAAAATGGCAGGTTTACTTCGGGCTCAGGCCTCTGATCGGAGTTAATAAGTCATGTTTTTCATAGTTTGGGTTTATTTTTCCTTAGTTTTTCCAGTGTTTCTGTGTTCCCTGTGTATTTCTGCTGTACTGTCAGTCATCCCTCCAGCCCTGCCCATGCTCACCTTTTTCCTCGTGTCTCCACCAGGTGTTCCTCATTGTCTCTCATTAGTTTCCCTTTTTATTTGGTGTCTTGTCTTCAGTCTGTGTCTGATCATTGTGCTGTCTATCCCAGCCAGTGTGGCTGTCCTCTTGTTCCTTGTGGTTTCTTCTCAGATTTTCTTGTGAGTAATTTTGAGCTGCCTCGCCAGCCTTTTTTCTTTAAATAAACACTTTTTTTTGCTTTTTGAAGATACAGCCTCACATGGTTGAATCAGGTTCGAACACTGTGTATTTGGGCTTGGGCAGGATTGGATTGTTTAGGCCTGATCTAAACTCTACCACTGCGTGATGTACTTTCCTTATATATTTTAAAAAGTGTAGTCGGGTTTAAAAGAAAGACAAAGCACCTCCTACCATCGGACTATTCTCAGTCGAAGACACCATCTGCAAAAAACATTGATGAGCACCTCTTCCATTGAGCAACAGTTTGCCTGAATCTCCTTAAGATCCTGAGCTTCATAGCCTCAACAACCTCCTCCCTTTGTTTCCTCGGTTGTTCCAGCCACGACTTGCTTTGTCGGCTTATTCCTGTCAGCTAATGCTGGAATCCCACAAGCTAAAAGAAACTCACTTCACCTCAGGTGTCCACTTCTGAGTTCTACCATACAGACTCAAGGTTGTATTGCTGAAACAGCAGTGGCAGCCCAGAAATAATGATCCATTTAGTGTCCATGTTGCACACCTCCCACATGAAGGAAAACTTCTGCCGGATGTGGTTAAGAGTTAAAACATTTTCTGGTCTGAGTCCATATTTGATGACACAATAACAAGACTGACCGTCAGCCTATGATCCTGGCTGTAATGGTAAGGATAGCAAAGGAGCAAAAAAAATCAGATCACATTTAAAATATGTGAACGTTCAAGACAAAAATTTATATTGAGCATTAAGACCTGCAGTGTGAATGTAGCCTATGTTACCTTCAGTTGTTATGAAAATGCTGTATAAATAAAAAAATTGACTTTACATCATAGTCTATCTAAACGCCTTGAAAATTGACCTCGGGCTCTTTAAGAAACTCCTACCGTTTCTGACACTCCCACTTCAGCACATCTTCACAACAATGTGTTGGGGGAGGGGTGCTCTGTGGGGCTGGAGCTAAGCTGCAGACTGAGCTCCAGGGAGGAGCTTTGTACAAATAGGCGGAGCTTTGTACTAGCAAGTGTTCAGGCAGCTCTACATGGCTGCCACGTGAGATTCAAGGATTTCTCAAACATGCATGAATGAGTCAAAGCAACACTCGGGGAATGTTCTTCATTTTGCAATTGATTGAGGAATGCACAGTAAATGTAGGGGTGTGGCTTAAACAGTGTATTGTGTGCATGTGATTGAAGAATAGCATCATACTTCCATTAAATCTGGTTGTTTTAGTCAGGCTTATCCTAAAAGATTTTACCCAAGTCCTTTAGTATTTAAAATATGTTGTTTATTCCTCTTCCGTCCCCTAAATTCCTTTCAGCTCTGTTAGAAACGTGTTTGAATGAACCTTTCACTAATTTAACCTCACAGTAAGTGTGAATCTGAAATTCAATTAATCAATCACAAAACATCCTGATGACGTATGCACTAATGGACAACCACGTGAACATACGTAGAGGACATTATGGACAAACTAACACATGTCTAGTTCAAATTGAGTAGATTACACCACTCTAGGTTACACTGTCATTGCTTAAATGGAAAATAAAGTCCCCCAGCAGGACAATGGCGTCCCCAGATGTAGATTCTTTCAGCAATTTGTCTAAAAACTCTTAAGAATATTGGATTCCTTTAACTGCTGCGACTAGGTGTAAAAGCATAAAGGACAGCCGGAGCTCTTTCTGTCACCTAAAGGGTGAAACAGCATCTCATTCTCTCATTCAACTCAATGCTTGGTGAAGGAGACAAGTAAGAAAGTCCATCTCAGCTTTGTGGCCTTTCACCAGGGGCAACTCCACGGTAAAAAAAGACCACCTCTCTCCAGGAGATATGCAACAAATTTCTAGCTTTATTTTCCTTTCTTTGTATTTTTTTTTCAACCTGCATTTTGTTCATTGATGACGAGTTTCCCCAACCTGTTGCTGTTTAATGCTGCACAGTGCAGCAGCTGGTTGGCACTGATGCCTCACAACAACAAGGTCAAATGATTGAGACTTTGACTGAGGTCGATCTGGGTGAAGTTGATTGTTCTCTCGTGCATGGGTGGGATTTGTCGTGGCATTTTTAAAACATAAGCGTTAGGTCTACTGCAGATTCTAAATGACCCTTAGACGTGAGTGTGAGCGTGCACGATCGTGTGTCTCTGTGTTGGCCCCGTGATGGACTGGCAACTGCCCGGGGGTGTTCCCCCACCTCTCATCTGATGACCACAGGAGATAGGCAGCAGCGCCCCGTGACCCTGAACAGGATTAAGCTTGTGTATTAAACGGATGGATGAATGGATGGATAGACAGATGTGGTGGTTTATCAAAATCACCACGACATCTGAAGAAAGTAGGTCTGCTTTGCTGTGAGCAGAAGACATTTAGAGATATCTAATCATGCAAACCTGTATGTAGGGACTTATAAACCTTCTTATAACAAACGTTATAAGGAAATTTTCACGAGTTCTCTTATTTTCAGTTAATATCCTCTTTATACAAAAATGAATGGACAAAACACACAATAAGACTGGCATACTCAGTGACTAGTTTGGTCTAACAATAAATGTAATCATTTATTTATAGAATCAAAACAAATCACTAATATACAGCCTATTGTGGACAATCAAATTTCCTATAAAATGTTTAACAAAAAACTTTGAGGTTTATGTGTTAATAAACCATTTGTTTGCAGCACATTTTTTTAAGTTTTGTCAGGGCAGGTTTAAGAGAAAACAGGAGGAATAAGAGGATTTGTTAGTTTTAACTTCATCCTTAAAAATGTGGATTTTGACCAGAAAGGGCGGACGTCTCTCAATGAATTCAACCAGACACAGGTACGCTTAGTAACGGATAGCCATTATCTTGACCTCGACTCAAGTCAGGGAAGATCATCCAGCTGAGGTGAAGAATTCTCAGAACCTAGTCGGACACTTCCAGGCCCACGTTACTCTTTCAGCGTCTCCTGGGTTGCTTTCAATCAAGATCAGAGCTCTTCTCTGTATCCTTATTAAAAATAGAATACTTCCGCCACAGAAGTCTCAAACAAACTCTGTGTGGCTTTTGATAAGCTCAGATAATGGATGAGACAGAGTGGTGGTCTGGTCCAGGCGGAGAGGTTCTCCCTTTGACTCAATGGGCCAAATCTCACAGCCAAACGCTGGTTCTCCTCTCCTGGAGAAAAACAGTTGCGTCCTCGTTGAATCACGAGAGCGTTCACTCAACAAATGATGTGTATTTTAGAGTTTTATCTTTATATTTAAAGCAGTTTGAATAGTGTTTAACAGTTTATGTAAGGAGAAGAACAAGGAGCTTTTTCAGGGGGTCCATACAAAGGTAAAGGTGCTTTATTGGTTATCATTGCATGTTCCCATACAATGATGAAATTTGTGCTCTGCATTTGACCCATCACACATGAGAGATACCCAAGTGG
>JAUBOC010000050.1:17727555-17754609 GCA_032275365.1 Anablepsoides cearensis | reverse complement strand
AACAAGGGTTTTTTAAGTTTTTAGTTTAGTTTTTTTATTAAAAAAAGAACAAAAACACATCAGCACAATATGTTTTAAACCAGCCACCAGGAACACACAGTGTATCTGTAGTGCCGGTCCTAAGCCCGGGTAAATGCTGGGGGGGTTTTCAGTAAGGGCATTGGGCGTGAAACAGTTTTACGTCAGGTGCAGCTGGGCTGGAAAAGCCTTCATTGCAGCATCCGTCTCTGTCATGAAGCTGCAGGTGGAAACATTCACATGTTCCTCAGAAACAGAAAGTCACTGCAGCTTTTTATGGCGGAGCTCTGTGGAGTCTCTTTTCTTTAGCTGCCAGAAACTGACAGATTTCGTCACATAATCACCACGTTTTCTACCCTGGACATACAGGGTTGCATCTTTTGCTCTGCATCTCAGAATAAACTCTTCCTTCTGGTTTGTCTTTTCTAATTCAATAAACTCAGTTTTAACCAGTGTGTGAATTTTACTGTGATGATTTGGGAGAAAGACTGCAGATAAGTAACATGTCATGTTGGAAATTGATGGAAAAGATATTCTATATCTCAACAAGGTTAAATAAAGGTATCTAACAAATATTACATAGGTTTTCACCTATTTTGCAGGTATCCCGATGTATACATAATTCTCACGCCCGCTTATTTTATGGGATAGTACAACAGCTTTTTTGTAAAATTACATACAGGTAAATGTCTGAAGGGGTTAACATGTAATCTCATCATATGCCCAGATCTGCATTCACTGCTCATCTCCTTCTTTCATCACTTATCTACAGTCAGGTTGGGGGAGGTCCAGAAGAGGAACATAGACATCCCTCACCCCCCAGTGACACTTTTCAGCTCCTCCTCAGAGACCCAAAAAGTGATCCCAGGTTAAAAAAGACAAACAATCCCTGCAGCAGTTTTTGGGTCTTGCCTAAAGGGGGGTTATCCTAATCCGACGAACCACCTCGGCTGACACTTTTCGATGCAGAGGACCATCAGCTCTACGCTGAGCTCCCCCCGGATGACAGAGCCCCTCACAGTATCTCTAAGGCTAAACCTGGACACGCTATGATGGAAACCCATTTCAACCGCTTGTATCTATTTCTTTCAGACATGATCCATGACGATCAGTTCTTTCTACACCACGACCGACTGAAGCAACGCCATCATTACTAAGGATGCAGCACTGATCCGTCATCCATCCTACCTTCACTCATGAACAAGATCTTCATTCTCTTGATTTGGATGTTGGAATTATATGAATTCATAGTTTTACAGACTGTAATAATAACAACCAATGTGTCTCTACAGACTACTATTCTCTCCTGAAATGATTTAAGAATGGGATATTTCCCCCAGTGGTTGACAATTTTAGACAAATAAAGATGCAGTCTCATCCTGGGATCAACACAAGGAATGAAAGTCATTGATGAAACTAAGCAGTGAACCTGCAGATCCTCTGAGTCCACATCAGATTGAGTGATAATTGGATCATAAAGGAGTAATCTGCCTCAGTAGTTAAATATACTGTGTATACATCATTACCATCAACCCAGACAGTCAGCTGTGTGTCTGAAACCACCATGATGTGAGTGACAAGAGAGAACTGTAATCAGTGCTGCTGCTTTATTCTGCATCAGTCTTGAAATTGTAAAACGTGGATGTTTTATCAAAAAGAAAAAAATAAGTAGGTCCTCTGGACGGGTTCTTCTTTATTGAAACGTTTATTATCTCCTCTAAGGAACTTATTAAGTCTGAGGAGTTTCAGGTGAACCCAGCCTTATAAGCACTGCCTCCACATGGTGAACAAACAGGTTGGTCACATGCAAAAGAGGACCATCCGCCAAACAATAGATCATTCGTGCTTTGATTGGCATAACCATTACTTCACACCTTCTGCGCACTACTTTTCTAAAAATATTTAAGAAAATAACATCCCAAATTAAGCTAGTTTTTGAGACACTTGTTAACTCAGTCTCTCCAATAAATGTCGAGAGAAGTGCTATCTAACATTTTCTCTGCTCTTCAGAGAGGATTAAGTGTGTGGAAGAACCTGCTCAGGCATCAGGGCACTGGGATGTCGTGATAGGCAGGGCAGCTCGGGCGACAAGAAGCCAAGAGTCCCGGTGTGGGGGGCTTGGCTTGCAACTGCAGCTGGGCTTTACAGAGCAGAGATAGGATTGAATTTATAGGACACACTCATCAGATTAGGCAGTCCAACTGCACACAAACCCGGCCTCCTGACCAAGAACTAATATTCAGATTGTCACACAGGAGCTAGCAACAACAGGTTCCTCTGAGCGACAGGAAGTGGCTAATCTGCTGCCAAATATAACTAAAAGTCCATCTGTTTGCTTTGATTACCAGCCGGGATTCAATTGAGATGTGCTTTACCTCCCCTCTATGAGAGTTTTCCAAACTGCAAAGAGTCAGTTAATTGCCCAATGAATTCACACCTGTATTTTTATTCAAAAGGCTGACGAGAAACACGTGTAAAATAGTCACTTTGCAGCCAGTTTATCACACAGTAGAAGCTGTATCAACACTGTGAGGCACAGTTAGTCAGAAGCAGTGACACACCATGTTTGTGTTCTTGCACATATGCACGTTTGCTTTAGTGATTGTGTGTGTGAGCGGCGCCATGGTGTCTTTCTTTGTAGGTGAACGTCCGTTTGGTTTCTCCCGTCAGCCCACTTTATTCGACCTGACTCTGACACGTTTTATCATGTCTGCAATCAGCGCTTTCTTGGGCAGCTGACGGTGTCCCGCACTAATGTCCCAGCTCCTCCTCAGCTGCACGGCTCAGTGGTTCCACAAGAAAAACTCGAGGAACTCGAGACCTCACACACCTTTTAGCCTCTACGTTAACTCAATCTACAGTTGAACAGAGCTTCTTTGTAGCCCCACATAGGACTGTGTGTGTTTTCAATGATTCTCAGCTATGACCACACCAAAACATAGCTCAGTATCTATAACATCAACTGAGTTTGAGACGACTTTGTTTTGGATAATGTTGATTAACTGTGGAAACCATAAAGAATTAAGGAGTCATATAATAATCAAATAATAGATGGCTTCATTAAAATCTATTTATTGGTACATTATTGTCTGTTTTTGTGTTTGGCAGCAGGAACAAAATAGATACACATCACATCAACAGCTACAGAGCAGCAGGTCTTCTGTATTAAAACTGCAGTCAAGTGTCTCACACTGAGGGCTGTATTAATAGCACAGCCATAGCTAACAATAGAAAGGTAACTGATATGTTGCCTATTGTTGGCGCAGCTTGCTCTGGTCCTTTCTGTACTAACTCTGCACAAAAGACGTTAGCATTAGCTCACTCAAATTAACTACACATACTGTAGCACGAGGCCAGGCATTCACATAAAATAACAGCTTAGTTAAAATAAAGGCCTAGCATTTCTGGAATGATAGAACATTGTGAAACCCAACTTTAGTTCAATATTCGTAAATTCACTAAGTTGTAGCCACTTTAAGTTTGATTAGGTGTGCTAGCATATATGATATATAACAAAACACTGCCGACTGGATTCGAACAATTGTTTCCAAACAGCAAAGCATTAAAGAGATCTGTTAGCTATGCTAGCTTTTAGCCATTTTTCACCAGGTCACAGAAAAACTTTGTTTTTTCCACTTTTGCTGGATTTGAGTATTCTTTGATCAATCTGCCCCCCAACCTCTCCACTTCCTGTTTTTCCTCCAAAGAAAAACAGGTGAGAAATTGTATAATCCGCGTTGTTTATGTTAATCCAGCTCAGTCTACCCCAAACCACGCCCACGTGCTCTCTCACTCGAGGCACTTTGTTGTACGTCCACCTTCACTGGCTAAAGCCTGCAGCCTTGGGCTGACCCCAGTGAGCAACAAACTGAGGGGGCGGGACAAGACGTATGTCAATCATTCTGTACCACACAAGACATTAAATGAACGGGGCTGTGAAAAGTTAGTCGACTGGTATTTTCTCCAGATTGTTTGGCACCAGTTTTGTTCACAAAATGTGATACAACATTTTTAAATTGTGTTTGGGTATTTTAACATTTTTAATGTAAACACCAGGGATGGGTTAGGCCTATTATTCAACAGCCAATGATTGCTTTATGAGTTTCATTAAACTCAATCCAGTCGTGTGTGAGATATGTTGCTAACAGATAAGCTGGGTTGACTCCAATAGTTAAACCAAGTTTTTAAGCACATTGGGCCTCATGCAAGAACCGTTCGTACGAACAGATTTGTTCTTCAGTTGTGCGTACGAGTGATTTAGGAGAATTTGTGGAATTCACCAATGTTTTCGTATTCTAAGATTTTCTGTGGTCTAGACCTGTCATATATTTTACGAGCAGCCAGTCTGCTGTTTTCCAGACGGATTTTCTTTATTATTAACTTTATATTTTGTTAGTTTAAAGATATTTCGAGTTGAAAATAAATCCCACTTCATAATTATGTTGATAATAGACTGTTCTGTTTGAATTAGAATTATAATTTTGAATGTAACTAATGACATAAACTGTTAATGCTGTTGTATAACACTACAATATTAATATGAAGATCTCAAACTAAAATCCAATTAAATGATGCATTAATTGAAGTTTGTATACATTTTAAAATCCTTTTTATTCAGAACCGCATCTGACTTGCGACAGTCGGGAGGGGGGAGACTGCTCTTCTTCTGTGTAACACAGATGTTTACACTTAAACTAAAAATATTTGACCAAAGGAAAACCGAAGCAGGACTAGATTATCTGGTTTAGATTGTTATTTCTGTGACTGTACAACTCACAGGAGACACAACATTAACATATATTCCTCAGCTTTAAAGCAGATTCTTTAATTCCACAGCTGACGCTGCTAAAAAATATTTTCTATAATCTCCGAGAGCAGAACTTCAGTCTCTGAACTCGTAAAATTCTTCTTTTTTTTACTTTGCGGTGTCATTTATGAATGAACACTTCCTTGTATGTGGGGCAGGAAACATAGCCTTATATGGCATTAATGGGGTGGAAAGTATGTAAATTTCCTCTCTCCATGCTCGAGCACCTGGATACGCATTCATCAGATTTACACTGCTCATTTAAACACTTTCCCTGAAGATAGAAGAGTTTGTTGAATCTGACGTGACGTGTTCGTACGAACCCTTCATACAAATAAAAGTAAGAGAAATTTAGGATAAGAATATGAACATGTTCTTGCATGAGGCCCAATGTGTTGTACTCAAATTATGTGTTGGGGATGACACTCAGCTACTACCACATCAAATTGTAGCTCAATATCTCTGTAACTGACTGTTTTATAGCCGCAATCAGTTTATCATGGCAGCCATCTGATATTGGTTTAAATCCAGAAGTTAATCAGCAATAGATGTCAACATAATGATTAGTTTATGCAAGTTTCATTAAAATCTGTAGTGTGGTTCGTGAGATATTTTGCTAACAGACATTTAGTGACTCAAATAGTTGATGGCAATGTTTTAGAAAGAGATCTTGCACTATCAGTTAGCTCTCTGAGTATATCTGTAAAACTCAGTTATATATATTTGTGTAAGGTAATGTAGATTTCACACACACTTGATAACTTTCTGAAAGTTTCACTAAAAACCATTCGGTCCTTGAAATAATTTAGCTAAAGATACAAACAAAGGACACACACAAGGTGAAAACTTGATGTCATGTGATGTTAGATGATCGGAGTATTCTGTAGGTCACCTCGTGTAGCTCTTCCTCACTGACTGGGCTACATTCAGTCTAAAGTTCGGCACATTTGTCACATGAACAGATGTGCGACTACAATACAGTTTGACTTCAATTAACTTGAACTTGATGGCTCTCAACATCTGTCAGATGGTGGAAAAAAAATGTGTTTGACTGCGGCTTCTGTTCCGTAAAATCCCAAATGAAAGGATTCCCATGCATTAGTCTCCTCTCTGCACAGATTTATAGCCAACCAGTCATCCAGCCGCCCCCTCAGGGATAAAGCAAACAGCCTGTGCTTGCTGACAGCAGCAAAGCCCCGCCCCTCCAGCTCTCATCAGCTGAAGCCTGATTTTAGAAAAGGAACAGTTCTTTGGATCTGTTACTACTTTTCCCCATGTTCAGTTACCACACAGCTGATAATCATCATCATCATCATCATGGTGGTGATGCTAGCAGTGTCTCAGTGGGATGAGTGATTTTAAGGGATTAGTGGAACATCCTCCATCAGACCTCAGCTGAGAAGCCCAATCCCAGGATCAAAATATCAGCTTTTCTGTGCGCTTCCCTTCTGATCAGAGTCACTTCACTGGAATGAAAAAAAACAGACCTCTTTGTTTTCACACTAAACACTGATATTATAATAGACAAAGTGAGCTAAAAGGAAAAGGCAGAAAATAATGTTGCCCGAGTGTGTATGACTGTTAGCAAAATATCTCATGAGCCACTGAACAAATTTAAATGAAACTTGCAGAAAATATTTAAACAACACACATATACAGCTAATTCAATTTTGGAGCCAATCCAATTGAAAATGCTCGTCTCAGCCAACTGACATTGAAAAACCCAAAAATGTTTATGACTCAATCAGTCTTGCAGATACTGACCTAAAATCTGGTGTGGTAGTAGCTGAGACTGATCCCCAACACGTTTTCTGCGTTAACATATGGGACAACTTCTTTGCTTACCATTTCACCAAAACTATTTCAAGTCAATTCTGTTTGTCTGTTAGCAAAATATTTCATGAACCGCCAAACAAATTTAAATGAAACTTTCAAGAAATAATGACAGACTATACATCTACGCCTGATTAACTTTTGGAGTTAATCTAATTATTGGTGACGGCGACAGACCGCTGATCTTTGAAAGCACAAAACTGTTTATAATTCAAGCAATGTTACAGATATACTAAAATGTGTTGTAGGTAAAAGCTATTCATGACACATACTCCAAGTGCTAATCATTAATTATGTCAGTGGTTTGTTAAAAATTTTAGCATTAACTTTTGGAGTCAACCCTGTCTGTCTGTTAGCAAAATAACTCAAGAACTACTGGAGCTAAAACTTGATGTGGAGACATTTTTACCACAAACACTGAGCATGACTTTTGGTGATATCAACTTTGATTGTGTATTACATTATTGTCAAGCTTAAAACAAAAGAACAGAAAATAAACATAATAGAAAAACTCCAGAATGAAAGGCAGCAGGAGCTCCTCATTGCTGGAAGAAATGTTGGCCTTTCAATTCTAAAACAATACATTTGTTGTTAGCCCTCAACAGAGTGTGAGCTGCATGTCAGCTGCTTATCACCATACAGTAGCATCATCATACTGTACATAGGAAACAGTAAAATGTCAATAAACCTTTAACTATCTGATCAGACCAACAAATATAGGAGAAAATGTAGAGACAGTAGATTTATGTGAGCAGTGCTTGCATGAGCAAACGTACAGTTCTCCAACAGAATCACTGTACCATGTATTACATAACCAATCTGATTCCCTTGTCGGGAGGCCTCTGCAGAGCAAATGTGTGTTTCTGTGAACTCACCACATCCCTGTGTGTGGTGGACAAATACAGCGCGGTCACATTTCTTTATCAAAAAAAAAAGGCCCTGCGTGGTTTTAAGCTAAACAAAGACATAACTGAGGGGTGGCTGGGCAGCACAAACGAGGTTGAGTCACCGGCCTGCACCTGCCTGGACCAGCTGAGTCTTGAATGAGGAAGACTTTAAGCAAACACTCGTGGGGGGAAGGAGAGATAAGAGCGTCCTGTGTAAACTACCGCTGGTAAATGTATCGGCGCACACACCGACACAAAAACACACATCTGAAGGGAGGACAATTAGCAAGTCGTTTAGTTTCTTTTATTCCCCTTTAATGTGAGTCTTTTTCTATTAGTATTTATTCATTCATTAATTGTGTGTATGCTGAATCCGCGTTGTTGTTTTCCTGTTTTTTTATTCTTTCATCTATTTTGTGATTATTCTGCATGCTTTGTGCTATTTCAGCCATTCACATCAACATGTTCAGCCAATGGGTGCTGCTGTGACTTTTGTTTTTTGTAACTTTCATACTTGTGTAAACATTTCACTTTATTCACAAATATTTTACTCAGAGAAATAGATTGGTATCCTTTTTATTGCTTCAAAAACATTTTACTCTGAAATCTGCTTCAGCTATTACTCTGTTGTTTTCCTCTTCTGCTACTTTTAGTTTTTAGCTAGCATTTTACTACTTTTAGTTTTCAGTGAGACTTTTGTCATAGTTAGCTTTTAGCTAGCTTTATTTTCTCTTAGCTTTTAGCTAACTTTTTTTTAACTTTTTGTAAATGTTTTGCAAATAAAAGAAACCTTTAGCTAGGATTTTGCAAATTTTAGCTTTTAGGAGACATATTGCTAATATTAGCTGTTTTTCACCTCTTTGCTTTTAGCTAGTGTTCTTTTTCTTTTAGCTTTAGGAACTCATTTTCAGCTTTTTCTACAAGTTTTAGAAGTCATTTGCTACATTATAATATGTTGCTACTTTTTAGCATTTTACTTAGCAAGTCTTCTGCTTCTTTTAGCTCTAACAACAAATTTTCGGCCTCATAACTAATTTCAGCTCAGTGTTCACTCTGTATTTTTGAAGGGGAAAAAAGATTCACTCATTTTAGTTTATGTAAATAAATCTAAATTTTCAGTGTGTTTATGTTCTTAGGTTTGTTTTCAGAGGGTTAAAAATCTACATGACAAACTAATAACTGGTTAATTGGATTTATTGAGGTGAGCAAAAACAATATAAAATGAAGCTGTTTCCTAGGAAGACTTCCCACAAGGTGCCATAAAAAGCTCAATAACTTTGTTATCTTAATGAGACATTTATTTAAGCTGCTATTAGGGAGGTTCTAGCTGGACAGTGTGTTTCAGTTAGCTGCCAGATGCATTTTATTTTTCATTATTTTTACATTTATATATTATTATTATTATTTTTATTATTATTCTTTTTCTTCAAATAGACTTAGCCTTCTGCTTATTTCATTATTCTGTTGTCTGGTCAGCTAAGTCATAAAAAGCTAGTAAAATGTTTTGCCACTCCTTGTAGGACTGCGTATTGTCCAGTTTTAGACTAGTCATCTCATGTAATTGTTGCCATTTTATTCAAACCTTGAAAATAATGTCATAGTCAGGTTGATTAAAAGTTATTCAATTATAAATGGTTATTTTCTATGAGTTTCATTAAAGTCTGTTCAGAGGTTTATGTGATATTTTACCAACAAACACACACGCACAAACACACATAAATGCAGGCTGAAATATTATTACATCTTATATGTCGGCAGCAGAGGATAATAAATGAGGGTAAATAGAGCATTAGTAACCATCTCTGTTTTTTTTTTTTTTGTTTAGTTTTTTTGATACCAGCCTTGTTCATTTTAAAATAATTCTCAAATGATAAAAAGCGTTCTGTGCCAGCTGTTTGAAATTACCTTCAGGAAACGTTTTTTTGTCAAAAACAAAATTTCATTTTTGACTGAAGAAGGTTCAATCTGAGCAACGACAGTCTGTCTTCTCAGAGTTTCATTAAAGGTATTGGTTTGTTTTAATCGTTCTGTAATATCTGACAGGTGGTAGACTAAATATGACACTTGATGCTGATTGGTTGTTTAGACTCAGCTGTGAGGGCAGTCATTGGCTGCACACGTATGATTAATAAACTTCTCAAACCAACCAGATTTAAGATGGTCACCACAGCTGATGAGCTTTATCATTCAATTTTCTTTTTATTTTGTCTGAGTCCATTAGTTTGTTATTAATGATAATAAAATGAGTCATCTTGTATGACAGTGTTGGATCTCGTGTAATTGCACCTGTTCTCATATTTCCTTACAGCCGTGTTTTACCAAGGACGTTTCAAAAACAGCTTCAGACTGTTCTTTAGGGATAAGATCCATGAAGACAATAAAAGCAATGCTGACAAATGCAGATGGTGTTGAAAATAAAGTCCTGGGAGACAATAGAAGCTGCTGCTGCTCGAGCTGAGGCTGTCATATCAGCTGCAGGAGCCGATAGGATCGCTACACGTCAGTGTCTCTCCTCGTGTCCTGTCCTCTCACCTCCTCATCCCTTCTCATTTCCTCCCTTTGCTCCTCTCAACTCAGCTGGAACTTGTAGTCATTGTTTTGTTTTGGTTTGACCTTCCAGAGGCCTATTTTTAGTCTTCAACCCTGTAAGCAGGTAATAATTTAAAATTGTTGAGGTACAGTTATTTTATTTATACCATCAATGTTTAAACTGTTATTTTGTTGCCACTTTTGCCTTTGTCTAAACATTGCAGCAGGATTTGTCAGTTACTCTCAACTACTACGGCCCCAAGTATTTAATCAATATCTGTAAAACTGACAGAGTTACAACCGTTAATGTTTTTTATGTTTTGGCAGCTGTAATGAATTGGATTTTCTCCAAAAAAAGTAATCAGTTGGAGATGTGAGTCTAATGATTACTGTGTGGAGGATTTTATTAAAATATACCGAGCGGTTTACAAGGCATTTGTTTAAACACCCACAAGTTTTTTACAGTTCGGTTGCATGTAAGAAATATTCTGTTGAACTGTGAATCAGTGGATTGCAAGAATAAAAAAAGTCATTTCATGAGTTAGTTCCAGTAAGGCCTGGAGCATCAGAGAGAGCAAGGCTGCTCTGAGGGGCACACAAGTGCAGGTTCTGTTCTACCCAGAGGACGCCCAGTGTTTTGTTGGGTCTGCAGTTCCCTCTTTTAGATCCAATCTGTAGCTTCTAGTATGGTAAAGAATGTGGAAGTCAGACAGTAGTGAATAGTAGGGTAACACATAATTGATTATTGTTTCAAAGTTTCAAAGTTTCAAAGTTCAAAGCATAGTTAGTGAAGATACTTTCAGCAAGCTGAAGGATTTCTCACTATCCTGTGAAGGGCTGCAGAGAACTGGTGCAGTTATTGAGCAAAAGAAGAGAGTGCATCCCATGGACAGCTGAGCAGTCCATCACAGGGCCACACAGACATCCAAGCTCACACCTAAGGCCAACAAGAGTTCACAGTTAAACTCTGGGTGAAAACTACCAGATCACACAGCACGTGTCAAACTCAAGGTCTGTGGGCCAAATCTGGTCCTCGTTGACATTTTGTTTGGCCCAAAAGGTAATACTTTAAATGTAAAATATATATTTTTTTATATTTAGTGCATTCCTTTCTTGACAGCTGGACAACATTGAAGCCTAAAAAAGATAATTTTCTTTGATTTTGGTGTGGAAAGAGTGTAAATTGGTAAATAATTGCCTCCTAACTTGAAGTTCTGAGAGTGTAAACTGACTCCTTAAAATACTAGGGCAGTTCCTTACAAAAGCAACACAGAATTAATTTTAATTATTTGTCTCTGCATGCTTCTCTTATTTTTATAGTAAAATTATTACTAACTAAACTAATAACTAAATAATTTTAGTGAGGATTTTCATTTTGTACCTGATTTGCTGGATTGTGATAAAATGTATCTCTAAGATATAATAAATGAAATAGTTGTTGAGAATGTAAGATAAACTATACTATACTAAAACTGTATTTCTAAATGTAATTATTTTTCTTTATCTGTTAGGTTATGTGTGTTATATAGTTGTAAACCGCTCTAGAAGCTGGAGGGGGGCAGGGCTTGAAGGCCTTCATTTAAATTTAAAGAGGCAGCCTCAAAACGAGTTGATTTGAGACATGCTTCAGAAAAGGGATGAAAGAGGGGCTTGTGGAGTTACAATAAGGAGGAATTTAGACCAGAGCATTGCAGTTCCACTCTATTTAGACCCCATGTGAAGGATTTAAAAACATCATATGTCCACTTTAAGACATTTTGCTTCCCGTTCCTCGAGCTTTCTCAGTTCAAAACTGGACAGTTTAAAGTTCCAAACATTTAACACTTCTGGAGTTATGTAACCTAGATTCACATGCAGATTAAACTACAACAGAAAGACGTAGGCTCACAAAAGATATTTTGTTCACATGTACGAAGGTGTAATTTAAAGTGAAACTGGCTGAGTATCAAACATTATGTTTTATTTTAGGGTTTTGAAAAGCTGAGATCTGAGACCACTTTTAAATTGCTTTTCCTCATTGAGTAAATGGCCTCCATTGCCTCGTCTCAAACCATCTGCTTTCTCCATCTAAAATATGAACATTTCAGTCCACTAAAGAGTGTCCCTAATCCTTGAGGTAAATGAAACTAATTTTTAGATTTAGTCAGAGGCAATCTGAAACCAGACACTACAGAGCACAAGCCAGTGTCTCTCTCCTGCCTGCCTGGCTAAATGGTGAGGGTGGCATCAGGAAGGACATCCGGTACAAGACACTTTTGCCAAAACAAACATGCGAGTTCATCTAAGTGACGCCACACCGGATCGGTCAAGACTCTGGTTAACATCAACCACTGCAGACATTGTGTTGCTGTTAGTCAAAAACCGCAAGGAGGGAAATGTTCCGGGAGAATCAGGGAGAGGAGAAAAGTCAAGAGTGTAGGACTGAAGGGTAACTCTAAACGTGGGGACAATGACAGATAAAGGAAGAGCTGACTCACATGGTGCAGAGAAAGAAGGGAAATGTTTTATCTGCGCTAGAAACCAAGTGGAAGAGTTGCAGCACTGATGCAGCGTTTAAGCAGTTTTACCAGGGTGTGGAAGAGAAATGGAGGGAAAAAAGAGTCAGCTAGGATGATGTGAAAAGGTCTGATGCTGCTGTTGTCAGTGGTTCTGCTCCACAGGTTGGATTTGAGGTTGAGGATAAAGAGAAACTCTGGAAGGATCTAGAGCAGGGGTGCAGAAACATTTTTTTTTGAGAGGGACAAAATGAAAATCTAACCAGGGCCAAATGCAGAAATATACTACATGAAATACAAATACTTTTTAATTAAAGTCCTTTATTTTTAATGATTCAGCTAGCAGCCAAGAGGCCCACTTTTGTTTTAGTCTGTCATACGCTCAAGCAGCAAAGGCTCATGGGGCATTTCATGAAGCGATAAAATATGTTTTTGTGGCCTTAGAAAGGGTGCAGATCTACATGTGTGGTTACATCTAATCTAAATGTGACTTGTTATTTGTATTTCATTAATTATGTTTAATCTTAATATATCAAAGATAAGTTCAGCATCATCATCTCCAGAATAACACAGTCTTTTATCTTTCTATTTATTAAGAAAGTATGTGTTCTTTTATTTTAAAACAATTCAATATTTCTGCTTTTGCAAAGATTAAAGTTAAAGTTCTTAACTTAGACTTTTAGCTTCCTTCCCATGGTGCAACATTATGGGAATGAGTGTTTTCATTATAACTTGATAACACAGTTAACACTGACACGGGCAAATAGAAAACACTACTAAAGTGATCCAGATTAATGGTGTGAATAAAGTAATAAAGTGAGGACCACCGCAGTAAAAGTGGAACATGATGAAGGAAGGAAGGAAGTGGAGGAGCTGCAGGCGTTCAGTGGGTCACCCCCATCACAGCTGCTGCCAGTCTGGAGGATCCACAGTGAGTGGGTGGGCTTCACGGCTCTTATTAATAACAAGGTCTCAAGGACTGAAAACAGATCAAGAAAGAATTGTGCTGATAGAGAAGATGCACCTGCAGGCTGGGTTTAATTGTGCACAGGATGTTTTTGTTGCTAGAAATGTTCTAAATTTAAAACAACTACTGCTGAGTAGCAGTATTTTACAGGTAGGCATGTAGAGGGCTGTTTGATGGAGTTAAATAAACTTTTTAGCCATGTCACACACACACACACGCACTGCAGGAGGAATGAGCAGACTCAGAGAGAGCTAATTACATGCGAGTCAGCAGTGCTGGATTCCCATCCAGGCTCTCTGTAGCACCTCCAGTGAGATGACAGCATGCTGGCGAGCCTTGGAGGCCCCCTTCTCTCTGCTCCACCCCACTCCCCAGAACTCCCTCTGTTTGACTCCACCACGTCAACACCTTTCAGAAACGCCACCGTGGGACCAGCCGGCGCGATCCGTGTAGCATGAGGTCGGATGATGCGGCGTGGGAGTGGTGTTTTCTGACACTGCTGGAAAATGCTGCAAAAACACCCTAATGACAGCCTAACCCACTGCGGTTGCACCGATCGCAGGGCTGAGCATATTAATGCTGCTTCATTATACGTTACGCTCGTGTGATTCATAGGTAAAGAAAGTGGGGATTTACTGTTTCGGTGACTCATGATGAGTCACCATTATGCAAAGACAGAGCACATTAAACTAATGTAGTGATTGTGCTTTATAAAACAGAAGGCTTTACTAAAGAATAGGCTCGTGTTTAAATCTGAGCACTTCAACACACTGCATTTGGATCTTCCAAAACCTTTTTAGCTTGATTCCTCTTATTATTATAAAAAAAAAGTTGTGTCTATTAAATAAGTCTCCCCTGCCAATCATCAGGGAATTTCACATCACTGATGGACAAAGAGTGACTAAAACTGACAATCCTCTTTACCTCAGAGACACAGAAATGGGAAGAAATGATGCCGTTATTAGGATGGAAGGAAAGGGATGGAGAAATGTAGGGGGGGGGGGAGAAGAAGGCCTGGATGAATCACACATCATGTCTACTGCAGCGGCTGAGGTAGCTGTGTCTTAGAGTACATGAGTCATGTTTATCATGCAGCTGCACGAGGCAGGGATTGCACAACTTTCTCTCCAGTAGCGCCTAGGCTCGAAAGCATCTCTTCCACTGATAGTAGAAAAAAAAAGAATTGCTTGTATGTCAGTAAATGGTGTATAGTGGAAGCAGCAAAAAAGCATCACTTAGAGAAGAAATACTTCAATTAGCTTCTAAAATATATAAAATACCCAACAAATATATTAGGTGAAGCCAGATGAATTAGCTTGGTTGTGAGCAAACAAGCACGTGCACTCTTTCACCCAGAAGAGGAAAAAAAACTACACACAAAAAAAAAGAATCAACAAGCTACAGACATTTAAGGTCACCACCCTAAAATCTTTACACCTCCTCATTAGCCTTCATCTTAATGTTAGCTCACATCAATTTATCATCTATTTACCAACGCGCTGACTAAATGTGTTTGTAAATGGACAATATGAGATGATTTTGATCGCTATATTCCAGATTCGTGGCTGTCCGAGTAAAAGGTTTGAAGCGACCGTGGCGGGGAACTCTGCCGGTCCACCTTAAAAGCGAGAGCTTCCAGCGGACAGCTCCGCGGTGCTGAAACAGCTCCGAGCGACATCTGTACAGAAGAGGAGCGGGGGAAGGAGGAGGGTGGGTGTCAGGGTGAGAGAGGGGTGGTGGTGGAGGGGGACAGGCTGTGCCGACACACACATACACACGCCACCACCACAAAGGACACCTTAAATAATCTTTCCACAGAGTCATATTGTGTAATCTCGGTGACGTTCGTGGGGAAAAGGTTAAGCAATTTAGCGTGCCTTTTACGTGGAAAAAAATGGCGGCCGTCGCTGCTAACCCTGCCCGCTGTGGTTCAAACTATACAGTCACAACAAAGTGCGGAAGGGGGAAAGGTTTTGTTAAATACGGCGCACCCTGTGAAGGTAGCTCGTAATAATGGAGATGAATAAACTAGGGAAGAAGAGCTGAAAAGTCTTTTTGCTGCTGTCAAAGCTCCAGGTTCGTGAGGCAACATGACCCACCAGCTCCTGACTGAGACAGGAGGGGGCACAACAAGTCACAAAACATCCCCCTCCTCATTAATATCTCTGCTTTTTCCTTACTTTAACATGGACTGTTCCTTCGCCTCCTCCTTCTTCTGCCGCTCCATGACGCCGAGGATGATTTTCCTCTCCTCCTCGGTAAAGTGGCTGAGGTCCGGCAGCTCGGGCATGGCGCCGGCCGCTGCGGCGGCAGCGGCAGGGCCGCCCCGGGGCCCGTGCGGAGCAGACATCTTACACACTGGCTACATTTAAAAAAAAGGAAATAATTGAGTTGTTTAGTAAGAAGAAACGTGGGCAACGTTATCCTAAAAATAAAATCTCAAATCTGGTTTGTGGAAAAGGCTGTAACACGTTTTACAAGCAGCTGACTCCATTAGCGGCATCATGCACATTATTACACTGTGCTGCGGAAATAATCGCCAAAAAATATTAATCAGGGGGATTCATCCTGCAGCTGGTGAAGGCTCCAACTAAGGTTTCAAATATAGCTACAAACACAGCTGGCAGCAAATTCACAATCTTTAAGCTGTTGCAGATTAAAACAAAAAAAAATAGTTGTGCGTCCAAATCTATCCTCCCTGATTTTTTAATATATCTACAATTCAGTGGATTAAGAAGAAGTCTTGCCTTTTATTTTGCAGTCATGTTGAATCCTGTCTAACCCATCGCTGCCATCCTTTAGAGAGGTTTCTCTCTTATGTTGGAGTAAAAAAAAGAAGAGAAAAAAAAGGTAAGATGCCCGCTCCGTCCTGGTTATAGCCTCCCTCTGGAGTCCCTTAACCCCCCTCTTTGCCCCTCTGTTTAGCTCGCCTTCCTCCAGGTTGGTAATTCTTGGAGATTTCTTAAATGCACACATAAAAAAATGGATGCAATGACAGAAAGAGAGGGAGGGATGACAGAGAGAGAGAGCGAGAGGAAAGAAAAACAATCCAGTGAAGAGAGAAGAGGCGGAGCGATGGAAACACGTAGCGGACGCTGTGGATGTTCATTGACAGCAGCCGGCAGAAAGAAAAGAGGGAAAACACGGACTGGAGCCAGGGGACAGCGTCATGCAGATTCTAGAACCGGATGTCGGGGTTTCTGAAAGAAGGCCACGTGCGGAATATATGAGCAGCGACCGGAGCTGGAGCTGCAGGTGTGGCAGCGGTTCCGCTCGGTGCTTTTCTGAAGTCTCTCCTCACAGACAGAACACAGAAGTCAGGCTGTGTTTCCAGCTGCCCGAGACTCTAAAGACAAGCTGAAACAACTGCACAACTAAAATCTGACTAACACCTGATGTGTCAAACTCAAGGACCGCGGACCTTGGGGTGACCCCCCCCCCCCCCCCTCAAAAAAAATTCTAAATATGTAGGCTAAATTGTTTTTATATCAATGTTCAACTTTAAATTCATGATTCAATGCAACAAAATAAACAAAATGAGTGAAGGATGGTACTTGACAATGTTCACTAAAGCCTTTATTTTGTTTTGTGTCTTGATTATTATTGCTTGAAATTAACTTTGGAAAAAAAAGAGGCAGACATAAGATTTTTTTTTTTCTTCTTTCTGTCTCCTCTCATTTTTTTTAATTGTGATTTGTATTTTTTTTGTGTATGTATAATTTTTGTTTTGTGTTTTAAATGAATTGAATAAATGAATGAAACTAAAGAGAAAAAATTACATCAGGATTTTCATTCTAAGTTAAATCATTCTGAGGTGAACAATGAAACATAAAATTAAAGAGGTATTTTTGGCTGTTTTGAAATGGTGTTTGGGAACAGTTAATATCTTGTAGATAACTCTTAAAATATCTTGCTTTTGGGAAAAAATAGGTGGTACTGATGAGCTAATGGCTAGTCCAAACTCCGGTAAAGCCCTGTCATAACAGAGAACTTATGTGGACATGTTCTTTACAATTTCCTCTCTGATATTCAATGTATATAAGCTTATGAGTAACTTACATAGTGTGAACTTATTCACAACTTACCTGTCACATAGCTGTAATTGTACCTGACTTAAGAACAACACAGCAACAAATGGTATCATATATCAGCATACTGGCTATTTAAAACTTATATCTAACTTATGCAACTTACACTTATGTTTGTCATGTTTTTATATGTTGACATAAGTTGTCTAAAATGTTATAGTGTGACCAGGCCTTTAAAGCAGACTGCTACGCCAGCATTTTCAGGACCTTGGACAGCTCCTTCACACAGTCCAGGGTCCTAAAACATCCCAACACTTTCAGGACCATGGACAGCTCCTTCAGCCCTGCACACTGTCTAAAGCAGTGATTCCCAACCAGTGGTACACAAGCATATTACAGGGGGTACGTGGAAACATTTCCCAGGTGTGTACAAAATAAATAAAAACAGGACTGAGATTTGTAGGGCCCTATGAATTCCTAATGCAAAAATTGCAGAAAAAATCACGGAATTAACACCAAATGGAATCCAGTATAAAACACGGAATCTCACAGAATTTGCTCATTTGGGCGAGTTTCTGGCATATTTTGGACAATACGATGCATTTTGGACGCTGCAACAGTATGATGTTTGGTCATTTCCTATCTGGCGAACCTGCAGCAGCTTTCCTGCTACTTAGCTTTCTGTAGTGGAAACATTTGCAGTAAAGCCAACATGGAACCTGATAGAAAGTAACGAGGAGCTAATGTTGGCTTATACACCAATTCTGAAGCATTCGCAGACACCTATAACACATAAATGTTTTTTGTCAGAAATAAAATTCTTGCCTGAGACGTTTCAAAACGTTCCTACTGAAGCTTTTTTTTTTTTTTTTTTTGGCTTGGAATAACAAGATATTAATGTGTAACGTAATGTGTAAAGGTTTGTATAACTTTAAAGTGTCTGTGACATGCATTTCTTACAAATACACAAACTGAAAGAAAACATCTACATGCATAAGAAGGTTGGCATATTGCACATGTTTTGACCTATTTTGTCCTGTCTGGTTTATTTTTGTTGTGTGGCCAAAGTGAAACAGGAAGTGACAAAAAAAGGGGAACTTGTTGGTTTTTGTTTATACACACTGCTTCATCTCTCTGATGGTGACTCAAGATAATCTACATAAACATCCGATTCTGTTAGCCACTGTAGCAGCACTGTTCACATGCAGGTGTTCCTTTTGTCGTCACTTCCTGTATGTGGCTATTTTAGCAACTGTTCATCTCAGTGGTGTGATTTTATTTTTTGCAATATGTGATTATCTTTTCAATTTGTATTTACCATGGCAATTAGTCTGTTAGTCATATTGGGTGTAAATTGTTTAAACTGATGCTACTTAAAAAGATACTAATTGTTCATTATTTACACTTTAAAATGTCCTTTAAATGTGAACTTAACTGGACGCAGCCTCACCGTGAAGTTTGTTTTTCCAAATATAACTGATCTCAAGTTCCTCAACAATTCTGTAACAACTTTGGCTCCAGCTCTGGAGCTGCAGCGTTGATGGCATCGAACATGAAGAGGATGGAGGCTGCAGCCTTTTAGAGCTCGGACCACATTAACACCAGTGTGGGTCGACCACAAGTCACACATCAAGAGGAAGGTGCTGCTGGGTTTACATTTTAAATAACAGAGGACATTTTCTTCAACAAGTTTTATACAAAGATAGAGTTTGAAGGTTTTATTGAGAATATACATGAGGAAATTGTCAGGCCACACAAGAAAACGAACATTTCTTACAGGATATTTACTTTATGATAGGCTGTTAACGGCAATGAATCACCCATATGTGTGATGAGTTTTTCTACATTCACAAGGCTGAGCTTCAGCTTAGCTTTGTTACACAAAATCATTTTGTCCAATATTTGACTTTTCTGAGAGATATGATCATTTCCACACTAACAAAAAAGTTAAGAATGATCTGCTTGGGTCGTTTTTAAGATCAAAACTGATTATAGCTTTAAATGAACAGGGCACTGATCATTTAATTAGACATTGTTACTTTTGAGCTCCTTTTTGTCAAAGTTACAGAGTTTCTTAATGAATGTTGGAGCTGCCATCATAAAACCAGTGGCTACACACCTGTGGGCAGAAACTAGTGACAAGCAGGGAAAATGTGAACAGTGTAAAAAATTGACCCAAAAATGATGCTGTCCAAAATGGTTTTATATTAGATGCATTTGAATATATTTTCTCATTTTAAATTTTCCTAAGTAAAAACTGATAAGGATATGAAAAGGGAACTTGTCAGAATTTTGTCTGTTTTTACAATATATGTGCACTTGTATTAAAACAATGCTGGTCATTTCCTCTTCCTCAAATGTTTTTAAGTCCTCCGGACAGAGTCAGAGTATTCCTTGATGAGTTCACGATCATCATCTCCATCCTTCAAGTCCTGGATTTTCTTCTACTACTTTATTTCACCACAGCAACAACGTTTTTCTCCTTCTCAGACACCACAGGGACACTTCCTGGCTTGCTGTGTTTACGGACATTCCTCTCCCTGGAAAAAAATACATAAATAAATTTTAACAAATGTAAAACAAAAGGAAAACATAAATAAAGTCAAAGTATTGATTTGAATAGTCAGGCGATGGTAGAGTGAAGAGGCAGGGAGAGCAAAGCAAACAAAGAGGACGGAAGAAGAGACTGAACGTGACACAGCTGACCTATCAGCTACGTCAAACACTAAGCTAATGCTTTTGAACAACAATGCATAAAACAGATTTTAAACTCTTCGCAGTTCATTCGCATGTCTAAGGTGTCATCCTGTCGCTAATTAGAAAATAAGAGTAAGAGACGAGCTCTGATTCAGGGCCGGGGCAAACTGGGACAATCAATCCACCACACGAGCTGTAAATGAGTATGTAATGCCCGTTGAGACCACGTCATAGTGGCCGGCCCCATCTGTGAGATTTTCCATTAGGCCGGTGTGACTGCTCAGGTCAGATTTTTCCTGGCAGGGGCCCAAATCACCATCTCCTTTAAATCCATGCACCGAGCAAATCATTTTTCTTTTTTCCCCAGCGAGCGAACGAGAAAAGCTCTGAATACGCACTTCCTCTGGCGAGCCTCCTTCATGGCCCTCAGCTCGTTCTTCTGGTGGAAAATGCTCTTGGGCAGATGTCGGTGACGAGCGATGCGCCTGATTTGCGGGTGGTGCTGGAACCTCTCCTTCAGCTTCTGATTGTAGTTGGTGGCCTCCCTCTCTCTGGAGGACATCTGCATCAGATCAGAGAGAAGAGATCATATTTCAGACAGTTTAAAAGCGTGAGCATGAAACTATTGACCAAAAATACCAAAAGACATAATTTTTCTTCTCTATAACCCAATAGTAAATAATAACAATACTATGATGTATAAACAACAGAAAAAGCTGAACGATTGTAGAAATATTTTGTGGTCAAATCATAAAACAACTCAAATCAAAAAATACTGCAACTGTCCAAAACCCTAAAAGTAGAGGTGTACCGATAAATCAGCGGGCCAATTTATCCATGCCAGTTTCCTTCATTTTGGGAGATCGATACTTGGATAAGATTGGTGGAAAAGATCAGCTTCTCCACAAAGGTCTGAAAATCAGCCACTGATTTACATAATGTTCAGCTAAAACAAGTTTTTATTGTTTCAGGGGTTTTGTTCAATGTTTATTAATAAAATAAGATTGTAACATTGAAGGTATATTGTGACCTAATAACACCTGACAGTGTCAGCTATTTAAAAAAACCTGTATTGGCCAAAATTGGAATCGGCAGGTCAGACTTTTTAAAGATTGGTGATCGGACAGAAAAATTCAATTGGTGCCGCCCTACCTAAAATAAATTAAAATAGTAATTTATGACAAGTCAAACTTTCTGTAACCTGTTTAAACTTTGAATTAAAATTCTACTGGGAGCTATTTCTGAGCTATACACTCCAAAGGCAGCTGGATTTTTTTTAACTAGTTTTGATTTTTTCTGCTTGTGTACCTTTACTGAAAGAGTTCTGTGAATGAAAAAAATGGGATACATTATGTATTAGCCACTAACCAGAACTGCACAAACCTAGTTGACACCCTAAATAAAAGTTAATGGCCTTTTAAAAAAAATAGGAATATCAAAAATACCAAAACTTTAACAATTTTCTATTTTCATCACGAAAAGTTTTGATCAGTTGAAAAAAAGGGGTCTTAAATTTACTCAATGTGTTGGAATTTTTTCCACATGTATTAAATGACCGAGGTCACTTTCAGTTTCACTTCATTTGAGATTGTTGAAGCACATTTCTTTGCACCTTTTTCTCGTTTTTTAAAAGCACTACAAGTGTATAGTGAAGAAAAGACTTTTGCAAAAAATGCTGTACTTTATTTTATATGACTAGGAAGAACTTTGGTTTTGTCTTTTCAGTTCCCCTTTTAGGTTTTCTTGTTGCATGATGTCCAATTTTTGTTGCTTTTAGATGATTTTGGTAGAACATCTTTAAAACCATGTCAGGCAAAAAGTAAATGTTTCTCTTTAAACTGCATTAGAATATTTCCATTGGTGTTCAATTAAAATTTAAAACAATACCAGAGTATCATCATCACACTTAAATTTGACGTTGATTCTAAAATTAGTACAATATTTAGAACAGATTTTAAAATGTGTTTTATCAAAGTATTAATTACAGACAAACAATAACACAGATTGTTTAGGTTGCCATTTTGCCATAAAACAATAAATAGACTAAATTAAAGCCAGTTCATCTACTTTCTACTAAGTCTACATCTACTACTGTAAGTTAGTCTTAAATTGTTTTTCCTTGTTTACTCAGCCTTGGTAGAAATTAATCCACTTTTCTGACATTTTGTTAATGAGGAGAAGGTAATCTTCTGAAGGTGATGGTATGCTGTGATCAAAAGCTGCAGCAAAGCTACCAACCAGATGCTGAGGTGAGATTAGGCTCAGAGCATCTTGACATGTGTGGTGTTTAAAAACAACATGGAGAGCTGGTGGACATTTAGAAGCCAGCATTTTTGAGGGGATTTAGTTGAAACAGCTTTGGTTTATGTTTGCTGAAGTTTCTTATCCATATCTCAGAGAAGTGTTGTATTCAGCACAACATCTACCTCAGCAAGAAAACAACTCTGGTTACCTTCTTTGATGCAGTGGTCATGAGTTTCAGGTAAATGTAGGCCATTTTAGGAAAGTGCTTTTTTTGTTTTGTATATGAGAGAACAGCAGGTTTCCCACAGCTGCACAAAGAAGGCTGCTCCTTGCTGACGCTGCGTTGCTGAAACTCATCCCCACATATGGCTCAGTGGTCTTACTAAATTGTCAAGTTATAATTATTCTCTCAGCTTGTCCACCAGCTCTGACTCCAGTAGTGACAGCAGGGCGACCCCAAGGGGCTCCTCACTCAAGTATGAATCCAGTGAAGAACCACAAGTCCTACTGTTCACCTCAGGGGGTATTTTGTTCAGTATAAAAGGTTGAACACTATCCAGTGAGTTAAGCTCGACAACATAGTCATTCAAAAACAAATCAATGTCTGTTAAAAAGTGAAAACAACAGCACAACATTCCTCCATCTGTTTCGCTCATAAAAACCACCAGATAACTGGACCGGTCTGTCCTGGACTGCTCTCCTCAGAGGCTTTTATTCTAATGAAAAGCAATGATTTGTCTCAAATTGAATTTGTTGTGGAAGAGCTGCTAGATGCTGATCCTGTTGTACTAAACTAATTCTCCAGTGACACCGGACCGTCTCAACCCAACATGCAAAGTCTGAAACAGCAGAAAACAATGATGACCCCCAGTTTATAATGAAAGAGTCTGACTTAGTGAGTAGCACTTACTACAATCCAAACCAAGACATTTTTCAAAAGATTTCATCAATGTAATGCTGCAAAGATTGAAACCGACAACAACACATCATATTTTTTTACTATCAGTTAGAAATAAAGGCCTGGCAACCCTTGGAGCACATCGCCTGCCACATTTCATGACAGAGTTTTAGATTGAGTTCATCTTATGTTGAGAAATGACTAAAGTTGTAGTTTTGATCAAACCTTAAAAATAACATTATACTCAAACTCATCAAATCACAAGATATCACACTCAGGGTGAAGCTTGGTTTATATTTCAATACGACATGAGGCCAGATTGGTGATTACAACATTTCAGACGACTTTCTCTGATCTAGACGTGCCATCGTCTTCCTACTCAATTCTAATTATTCCTCTCTGCTCCGTCTGGATTTTCTCCCATTTACAAGGATTTCTACAGTATAATTTCAACCGGAGCAATCAGTGAACCAAAAGAAGAGTTGTGAACGATGACGTACAATTTTCAGTGCTATTTTTGTCTGTCTAGTTTAGCAATGGCAGCGGAGGAAGTGAAGCCATTCAGTCTGTGTTGACAAGGTTTCCATATAGATTTGTCTCACAAAGCCTGCGGCACTCATTTACAGCCATCTCATTTTGTATGGTTGTTCACAGCGCAAGCAATTTCCGGTTAGGTTCTTAGCTTAGCCAGCGCACTACGTACATCTGTGTAAAATCTGATCCTTTTAAACTTCAACAAAGTTCACGCCTCCAGCAAACAATCGTTTCTCAATAGCCGAGAGTCCAGACCCTCATGCTACTCCTCATGAACAAACACACCCATAAAGGTCTGACCAATCGCATACTGTGAGCAGCAAGATCTGCAGGACAGAGTTCTGACTGGGGGCAATGCACAACGGGTGTCACTGCAGCATAACAGATGGAAGTTACACAATACTCTGTCCCTAAACAGGGTGAGCAAGACGACTGAAGTATAAACCAGCCTGATGTGATATGAATGACTCTGACCTACAAACCACATCAAATTTACATTTAATATCAGTAAAACTGACTGACAGACATTTTTTGTGTTGACTAATGTCATTTAACTGTGGTGGCCATCCTGAATTGACTTATCAGTTGTGGAAGTACATCCAATTAATATTTCCTGAAAGACTCATTTAGTGGTCCATGAAATATTTTTCTAATTATCCAGATGAAGATGACTTTACCAAAAATAAATAATAGAATTTTAAAGAAAGCTCTGTTAGAATTCAGAATATGTGTTGGGTCTGTCTCAAGTACCACCAAACTAATTCTGGGGTAAGTTTCTTTAAAATCTACTGAAATACAGCCATTTTAGTGGGTGTGTATTTTTAGGTCATTTAGGAACAACATGCATAGTTTTGAGTCAGATCCATCTATACGCTTTAGGTTAATCTTCATTTTGAATGTAGTCTGGAGAGCACGATTATTTTCTGAGAGTAAATTTATCCAACAACTCATAAGATAATTTGGTAACAGACAGGTAGACATACTCACATCAGCTGAACACTGCACTTAATGGGAAATAAATATTACCAGCATGTCTACAGGTGGTTTTGGGTTGGAGAAAAAGCTGGTAAAGAATACTATTAAAATGAAAAACAGCAGACTAAGTCACAGTTTCCAGAATACCTTTTGTAAATAAGCAGTGTTTGATTATACATACTTTAAAACTTATTCTTAATTACAGAAGAACACAAATTCAACTGTTTAAAAGATGTGGGGGAAGGGTGTAGCAGCAGTTAGATAGGTCCCCATCAGGCCAGCATGATGCCTTTAGACTCAGACCAAGACTTGATTCAGCATTTCAGTGTTTCTTGGTAATTAAAGACCCTCAGTACAACTTGATTCTTAATGCTCCATTATGTGAGCTCCGTTTAAGTGATTGGACGATTTAAACTGCTGATAGGAGCAGCCCTTGTCTGATCTAATTAAGTGCAAAGCTTGCAAATAAATCTTCTCTTACACTGTGACAGGAAAACAAGTGCCAAAAGGAGGCCATTTCCACTATGAAGCTGCATTAAGAGAATAAGCAGGAAAGAATCTGATTAAGAGTGAAAAATGACTGCTGAAGATGGCACATAAGATAATCTATACGATTTAGCTGGGAGTGGTGTTTAAACAAGCTCCATGTGAGAACAAAGAACTCATTAATATTATTAAATTTAGTGACAACAGTTCTCACAGAGATATCAAAAGGCAGAAAGAATTTTGTAAATTTATTTTCTGGCAATTTGTCAAAACAAAACACCAAGGGCTTTAAGTTTTTTTAGGACTTCCCTATCAACAAGAGCCTGCGTGCCAATTGGTGGTCCAGGGTACTTATTGAGAGTGATCGTACCCTCAGTCAGCATCCATCAGTGCGTTTGGCAACAGTAGAGCTGTAGCTCCTGGCAGAGTCACCCACTGTTACAGTGCTGAGGCGGGCGCAGGGCCAAGGCTGTGCTGAACAAAGCAGCCAACTCATAAAGAAAGACCAGATATTTGACAACTCAGGAAAACGCAGCTGTTGATCAGCATGTAGACATTACAATAAGAAATTAACCAGGCAGCTGCCAAAAAGGCAGCGTACATTATAAAACCATAAAAACAGAAAGAGTGTAGCTGAAACAAGACGGCGCTCACCACTCCTAGTTTCTCCGCTGCGTTGGCCTTCCACAGTCGGATATTCATTTCGTCAGAGCCGCTCAGGATGTACTTGCTGTCTGCCGACCACTTTACGCAGATGACATGTTGCATTCGTTTGGTGTGATAGACTTCCCTGAGTTTAAAGAAAGAAAACCACAATGTAAACGACACAATGACTGTATCTCAACTGTTCAAGTAGTTTGTATAGATCCTCAGTCATCAGGACAAGACAGATCCTAATTAACTGGAAACTGTTGGAAACTAGTTGATGACTCAAAATTGCTAGAAAAAGCTTAATTTGTTCAGTGTTTGTGACCAGACATTTTTTAAGCATACCATTTTTAGAAAATCCTAAACTACATTTGGGTGCATGGCTTGAAAGAGAGTTTTCTAGCAATGTACATTGATTCGACGTCTTGTCCACCTCCACCAACATTGAACCTGCCTCAGCATGCTTTGTATACACCTAGGTATAGGGTTGGGAAAAATCGGACTGAGTGAAATTAATTGTCAGAAGAACTGTCACTGATTAATATTTGACATTTTGCAATTACTGCAATAGCTGTGTCTCAATTCAGGGGTCGCAGCCAACGTAGGGCGCATTTGTTGTCCACTTATATCACTGCCCCACGTCAGAGGCTGTCCCAATTCGTGGGCACCTACTCATGCAGCCAACAAAACCCCCAAAACACAGGCTGCATCTGAATATTCTATGTGGCTGACAATATTCCAGAAAAAAAATGAGTTATTGGTGGGGTTTTTTATGGTGGAAGTAGGGCTGGGCAGTATGACCTCCAATTCATATTACAATATAAATTGAATTCCTACATGGTAACAGTATATATCTCAGTAGAAAATTATCGTAAAAAGCAAAGATAATGTAATTTTTAGAACATTTATTTTGCAGAAATCTATAATCATCATCAAACCCAGCATTTTTGCTGTAGTGCAAATGAACATAACAGAAGTACAAAAGAATGTTTTATATATATTGCAAAA
>JAUBOC010000050.1:17670266-17683211 GCA_032275365.1 Anablepsoides cearensis | reverse complement strand
AGCAGCGTTTCAGCTAAAGCTTTCAGCTACAGGCATTCACACTTGCATTTTCGCAGGAAATGCAAATTTTTCTAGTTGCTGTTGATTTTTGTTCAAAACTTTAGCTTAAATTGTTGTCAGCCGTCCTGCTTGTCTATTGCCAACATAATAAATACACAGCTGCTTAGATATCAATGAAAAATTTGTAAAATAATCACTGAGTTTGCCTCTATAGCTAAATAATTGATATGGGAAAAGTACAAACTCCAAAACTGTAGAAACAAAATTTAGGAAAAAGGTGTAAAGCAAAACCTACGTAAGTCGAGAACGGACGATTTCCGCTCATAATTATTTTCCATGGTTTTCTCGTGATAGTCCAGCATAAATAATGAAAAATAATTGAGTGGAAAATGGCTGCTCTCGGCTTCTGTATAAATCTAAAAGCTAAAATGAGTAAAATAACAAAGCAGGAGCCTACATCTAAAATTGGCAAAACTGCATTTAAAAAACAAGACAGTACCTAAAAGCTGAAATTAGCATAAAAGGAAAAAACAGAAGTACTCTTTACTGAAATAGATTTCAAAGAACAACATGTTTTGAAGGAACTGAAGAGATTTCATGGTATTTTTTTGTGAATTTTGGGAAATAAAGTTAAATACGTGTTAAAGTTACAAATAATAAAAGTCCTACTACACGATTTCTGATCAGGTTAAACATAGAACAAAGTTTGTGGAAGTAGTTTCATTACAAAAAAAATTAAAAACATAGAAGAGACTACCAAAAAACAACAGTCAGTATTTATCCTTTAGTGTGCTGTGGAATTCTGTGATTTATGCGGTCAGCAGCTTCTTTTTTGAACCACTCGATGAGGTGAATTCATCTGATTGTCGTGTCGATAGATGTGCAGCATGTGCTGAGCTCCCTCCTCAGCCAGCTGCCCGTGGCCATGTGTCTGAAGGTCAGTCAGTGGGTCGATCACTACGTCTCAGAGGGGACGACACTGCAGAGCAGCCACTCGTACACTCACTACACTTCAGCTCAATTTGTTAAAGCACAGATTTCCTTCCCTCTGGAGAGCAGGCACCTGAATGGCACCAAGGCGACTTCTGCTGTGTTCATGTTTGAATTTCTTCTTCTTCTTTTTTTTTTCCCCCATTTCTGGTGTATCAGGTTCGGGTTTGTAGCACATGATGTCAACGTTGTAGCTACACAGGAATGACTGCATGTAATTTGGGCTCTCAGGTTGTTTCTGAGAAGTGCTGAGCTCGTCGTCTCTCCTCCCGCGGCTCTGCTCTAAAAGGACACGGAGACACAGCTATAAAAGCCGTCAAAGTCAACAGCAGCACGAGGCAAGGAAGAAGTCGGCGTCGGGCCTGACGTGCGGCTCTATCTGTTCACACTTTGCAGAAGGAGGTTGGCGGCGGTGAGGTCGGTGTTGAGTGGATGCTCTGAGTAAAGCTGACGTGCTGTTCTGTCCTGTCAGGCTGATGTGTGTAACCAGTGAGGAGTCTACAGTCCTCAGGAGCCACAGCACACCTCTTCTCCACCTCCACCACCTCTCCGTGCGTAAAGGGGCATGCCTTCTGAAACAAGCTTCAGGTAGGTGGCTCCGTCAGACCTCACACACTGTTTCACGCTGCTTTTCTTTTTGTAAACATCAAAGAGATCCAAGCAGACTGAAATCATTTCTTCTCCTTGTCTGTCTTGTTTAGATAGTTGAGTTTTATACAGAGGAATTTAGGGAGCGATTGTCCCACTTTCAGAACCTCACACTCACACGGGTAAATACTCTCTAAATATAGGGAAAACTATACTTAACAACTTTTCTCAATTTTGACATGTTGCAGTACATTTTTGTTCGTGATGGTCAATACCACCATTTTCCTTTCTGATACAGAGTAAAACACAGGCTGGTATCAGCGATACTGATCCAATAGTGATTTTTTTTTTGTGTGCAAATACACCTGGTGTGTCTGGTAAATCTAAAGTGTATTTCAAGTCATTGCTTTGTAAAGAATACCAGATGTCAGAGTCATTTATTTCTTCATTTTAAACTCAGACGTATTACCGTAGAGTCCTCAGAGTTCATATAACATTTCATTTTCAAGAACTGATATTAAAATGAACACAGCTTAATCTACATTAGATGAACATATTAAAATGAAAATACTGAACATCTGCAGACTGAGTGAGTGAGTGAGCATGACACATTACCCAGGAGGAAGTAAAAGTAGTTTCCTCCAAGCACTCCTGATTTAGACAAGATTTCAATGGTTCAGTTACTTTCCACTGTGTTCCTGTTAATGACATACATTACCTGAAATGACTGAAGTATCAAAGTTTTGATATTTTGAATTTAGCATTGGAGCATAAGTTCTGGTATCGATACTTCAGTATTGATCCGCACATCACTAGTACGGGATTAACCAAAAATAAACACATCAGTCATCCATAACATAATCTGACTGATCTGAAAAAAAAACTTATTTTGGTACGGATCTTATTCTTGCCTCAAACGTAGAGGTCATGTTTGAAGTATAATGCTCTGCCTAGGGTTGGGCATAATCGTATCGTGTGCAATTAATCGTCAGAAAAACACTAATCGATTACTTTTTGGCAATAATCGATTAATACGATTAATGCCACCAGGCAGAGTCCGCTCGGTGCTCCTCTGCGCTTCAAATATGACGAACATTAAAAAAAAAAGTTCTGTAATTTATTTATCTATCAACACAATTTAAAATATGATGCATAGCCTGACGTCTGCAATTTTGACACAATTTGGAACAGATTTTTATGAAGAGCAAATCTTTCCCACTAAATTAGTCATAAGGGACATAAGGGTGTCCAGGGACTCCAGGGCATTAATTGTCAAATTAATCGTTATCGGCTAAATACCACAATTAATCGTGAATAATTTTTTTGCCAATATTGGCCAACCCTAGTTCTGCCTAAGTAGTTAGTACAGGGGTGGGCAATCCTGGCCGTAGAGGGCCGCTATGATGCATGTTTTACTTGTTTCTCTGCTCCAACACACCTGATCAGGGAAACAAGTAAAATGTGCAGTGGCCCTGGAGGACCCGGGCTGTTTCCAAATTCAGCGGCTTTGTCCTTTGAAGGCCAAATTTGCCGGCTGCTTATGTCACTAGCGCCGCGTCGGAGGCTGTCCAAATTTGAAGACTCCTCCTATGCGACCCACAAATGCGTCCTCCTTTTTCCCCGATTTGAGGGACGGGTCTGATGGATCCTTCTCAGCCCCCAGCCTATCCAAAGATGTATTGCTGGCTGACCTGAGATTTTTTTTGCTTGTAATGAATGAATGAAATTAGACACAGTCCAGGACTGCTCCCCCCTCAGTTAGTACCTCATCAGTTGTGACACTGATGACACAACACAGAACTTTGAGAAAGAGGCAAAAACCTTTGTCCAGACTAGGCTAACAATTTGCTAAATGAGTCACAGGTTTTTAAAATAGATTTCCAAGCTTCTGAAACAACTCTTTCTGAAAAACCCTGTGTGAAATATTGTGCAGCAATATGAACATCGCAGCAGCAACAATTTTGTATATCTGTCAGTGACACAAGGATTTGACTGGAAATGCTTATTCAAAGGTGAGACAACTGGAAGGGGAAAAGTGAGTAGAGCAGTAACAGTGGGCAGAATTTATGATGATGTTTGGGTTTATGTGTCAGCAACAGAAGACAAATTCTGATGTCTTGCACACCTGCTGCCTGGGGTCTGTCCTCTCAGATCCCTGCTCTAAGAGGACAGGAAAGACTCACAGGACGACTGGCTCAGGTGTAGTCTCAGAGAAAAACACATTAGTGATAAATACAAATACAAACATGGAGAATAGAAGGAGTAAAGGCAGCAGAAGAGTGAGGAGATGTGATCACAGGAACAATTGTATCAAATGGTGTTTGCATTGAATTTGTAATATTATCAACCAGATAATCTAAGCTGCTGCTTTCTGTTGTATTTTTCTGCAAGATGGAGGAAAATATTAATGGAAAAGAGTCTTCAAATTGGATTAAAACATTCTCTGACAAACATCACTTGTAATTAAATTTACTCTCAGTGGCTGTGTAGCCATATAAACTCAAAGGTTATTTAAAAATGGTCATATAGCACAGGATTTTGAGGATTAAATGTTTACTCTAGAACCAGATCAACAGTGTGATGAAGAGGTTTGTGGACATTTAGGGTAAAACCAATTGATTACTAAATTATCAAAGCTAAATTTAAACTGTCACTTTCAACATCTGCATAAATATTACAATTTCCCACTGAATTAAATAATAGGTCAAACAGAGAGTGAGATGTCATGAAAAAACTGAGAATAAAGGCCTAGTGGATATTATATCGACAAATAAATGTTTTTTTTTTGGGGGGGGGGGGCAAAAGGACTGAAGGAAAGAGACTCAAAAGAATTGTTACTAATAGTTGGTTAATAATTGGAGACATGAAATGTTTATGTGTGTTTTTCTGTTGGCAAATTATCTAATGAACAACTGGGCAGATGTAATTTTCAAAAAAGTATCCATTGCCTTTTTACGGATATTGAGCAAAGATTTTGTGATTTTTGCTGCTAACAGTGCAAAATCTTTATTGGAAAAGATTTGCATTATTTAATATTAATTAATGGTTTGTTGGCAAAATATCTCACTGGACAGATTGTAATTATCACTCAGAAAGTAAACATTGGATGTACGTCATCTTGTTTAACTTTTGGAGTCAATTCAGTTCAAGATGAGTTCCACAGCTAATCGATCTTGGAAATAAGACGATAATCCTTCATTCATTTTCATTGATATTGAGCTAAATGACTGTGTGGTAGTATCTGACTCATTTAAAAAAGTCTGAAACTCCATCTTTGTTCATGTTATTTTATTTAAAAAAAATTCAAACTTATACAGAAATAAACAAACAAAACAATAAAACAATATAGTAACAAGGAAACAGAATCAACCATATGTTAAACAGAGCTAGAATAAATGATTGAAAATGAGTTGGGTGAAGCAAGTGCTTATATATTCCTACCCCTAATTTATTTTATTCAAAGTATATCCAGTTCATTGTGATTTTTAAAATTATTTTAAAGCAATGCCATACTAAATTCTTACTTAATTTTAATACACATTAAACTTGCTTCCACTTCTCTATAACCTAATAAATTATTGCTTATAATTATTTTTTTTAAACTCACTAATATATCTGCTTTCTTTGATGCCATCATCTTAACCATTCATCAGAGACTCAATAGAAAATAAAAATAAACATACTCTTTACATTTGTCCAAGCATAGTCTTTCTTAGAGGTATATTTTCTCTATTCTTGAATATTTTCTGGATGTTGCCAAGAAGTAAGTAATTCTTTGCTTTGTACAGTATTTGAACAGTTCTAAACTTAACTAAATCTGTAAAATTTGGGCACTTTGATCTTTTAAATAATATGTTTGTATGTTTTCTGTACCCAACATTATGAAATACTAAGTGCCTTTTTTGAGAATACATAATGATTGAAATGTTGTTTGATAAGCATTTCCCCTCTGAAAGAAAATATTGTTAAGCATGTTTGTTTACCGTTTTATGTGCTTGAACCACACAGAAAATGTACCAATGCATGGAAATTGAAAAGAAAAGAGGGCTGGGCGATATGGCCCAAAGAAAAAAATCTCAGATTTTTTTCATCCCAAATACGATTTTCGATTTTAATCGATTTTGTTTCCCACTTAACAGAGTGCCTCTGTTTCAGATGTTGAAACAAATTTGTGGTTCTCCTGCTTTTTGTAGCAAGAGCCTTCAAACAGATTTTGCAGTGAGGTGTTTGTTGATCCAAGTTCGAGGTTGTGAAACCTAACCGGTTCCAGTTAACTGAAGAAACAGTGCCTTTTTTGAGAAGTAGATCTTCTCTACTAGCTGCCATATTGTCATGTTGTGTACCAAGCGTCTTGAGGGACAGGTGGGGTGACCTCTGAACTACCTCTGAACTACTTTTAATGTCCTTTATAATTTTTATAATCCAGTTTGATGTCATGTATTTAGTACCTGCGTGTGTGTGTGTGTGTGTTTATGTGTACAGCAGTAAGGAGATGCTGACAGGACAGAGGCTTTGCCATTCAAAGTCCCACCAGGATTCGGTTCTCTCTGCCCTCAACCAGCAGAGAAAGGATGGCCAGCTGTGTGACGTCACCCTGGTGGCCGGGGAGCAGAAGTTTCATGCCCACAAAGCCGTCCTGGCAGCATGCAGCGATTACTTCAGGGTAAGGATACTTTTCATACGGATACACTGATCACTTTTGAATTGGTGTTCTGTCAAACAGATGTTCTGTTTTCTCAACTAAACATCTGTTGCTGCAGGAACGTTTGTGTGCAGATCATAGACTAATATGTTGTTGTTGCAGAGGTTGAATATATTAGTCTCCCTAGTCCAGGGGTGGGCAATCCTGGTCCTCGAGGGCCGCTGTCATGCATGTTTTACTTGTTCCTTTGATTCAACACACCTGATTCAGTGACTGCATTCCCTTCTCAAGTTCTGCCTAAACATGGTAATCACTAATTCATTCAAACCAGGTGTGTTGGAGCAGAGAAACCTCTAAAACATGCAGGATAGCTGGCCTCAAAGACCAGAATTGCACACCCCTGCCCTAGTCAAAGATTTCTTGAACTCCCAGTGGACAGATACATTCATTACATTCATATCAGGAGAATGGCACATACATATGGCTCAGTGGTTAGCACTGATGCCTCACAGCAAGAAAGTCCTGGGTTTGATCCCCAATTTGGACTTGGGGTCTTTCTGTGTGAAGTTGCATGTTCTACTCAAGCTTACATAGGTTTTCTCCGGGCACTCCGGTTTTCCCCACACCCCAGAAATATGTACAATAGTTTGCCTTCAGGCCCAGACCACCCTTGCAAAAGAGATCCGTGATCTCAAAGGGATTTGACTGGTTATATGCTTTTTATATATGCTTACGTCACAGAATTCTGCCTGGGGATTAGCTCTGGGATTGGAGTTACTTGTGCAAATTTCCTCCTGGAGAGAGCCGCTTTTGTTTTGGAATACGAGCACATGGCACGATACAACAACATGGTGAAAGCAGTGATAAAACCATCTAACCTTTTTGGCGATCTTGAGAAAGCCAGAACACTTCCTGGATAGGTGAAGCCGAGCAGACCCCCTTTCACGCCTTTTAACCGTCGAAGGGATTCCTGAAAAGGTGGGCCAGTGTAGTTCTGGCTGACAGCTTCAGGGACCACCCAGTCAGAGGTTTTCCTAGGTCAAACCACCATAGCTAGCCTCCTTTTGGATTTAAACTTTCAGTTTTTGTTCTTTTTCAAGAAAAAACACTGAAAGTTGCTGCTGATGAGGAAATGACTACAGACTTCATTGGCACACAGACTGGTTAAAAGTATGAAGCAACACGGATACAATCGTGGTACGAGTTAGATTATTTTGAAACTTGGACATATTTTGATCTGTTCAACCAGTATTACAGTATACCACAGTGTTTTTTTATTATATTATTTTATTTTATTTTTTATTATTAACTGTTATTTAACCAGGAAAGTCCCGTTGAGATCTCAGATCTCTTTTTCAAGGGAGGCCTGTGCCTGAAGGCAACCTATTGTGCATGTTTTTATAAAGGTTATACTGCAGCATGAAAATGATGAATACTACCCAACCCTAAATGATCAAACTATCCCTTTAAAATCAAATTTTTCTTCTCAAAGAATACCAGTTAAAGTGCTCAAGGACCTTGGTCTTTTCTATTAGAGACAAAAGGTACCCCCCCCGAATCAGAATGGTCCCCATTGGGATAATGTTCTAGGAATGTGGTGTCCAATCATAGTTCTCAAGGGCCTCTATCTTTCATGTTTTAGAGGTTTCTCTGCTCTTACACAGCTGATATGAGTGAATCGGTGATTAACAGGCTTTTACCGCACTTGATGACATGCTGAAGAGCAGGAAAACAACTAAAACATGCAGGATAGAAGAGAACCAGAATTGGACACGACTCGTCTAAGAAGTCTTAAAAAACTTTTTTTCCCCCTTCTCTTCAAATCCAAACATTTCTACAACAGATGATATTTTGATGAAATCTGGAGTGAACCTGAATATTTCCTGCCCTGCTTTGGGCCTCAGAGGAGTTTCAGGTAGACACACTGTCAGATATCCAGACAGAAGATTTTCTCTTGCTCATGGAGAAACATGCCCATGAGATTTAATTTGAGGACTTTGAGAAGATTAGAAGGTAGATACTAATCCCTCTTCTAAATGAGTCACAGATTAAATATGTCCAAGTTGCTCAGGGATTAGGCATCGTGTGTGTTACTGTGTGTGAGTGCAGGTTATTTTTAAATCTCCGCAGAGAGTTGATGGGGGAGTTCAGACTTTCCTTCCTTTGTCTGGCTTCTTCCCGTCTGTTTTCTTTTTGTTCTTCAGATCTCTTTGTAAATGTTGTCCTTTTAAGTTCCATCTTGGCTAACCTCTGCTGTTCCACGTCTTGGATTATTAGATCAGCCTGCTACAGTAAAGAAGAAAAACTCTCTCCGTTCCGGCGCTCCACTGTTCCTCTGTAGTAGCTTAATGACATTAGCTTCATTTTGTCATCTGACTCCAATGCTGGGCTTAATTCTGCTCGTTTACTGAGGAGATGGCGGTGGCTCCTACAGGAGATGTCTTTTCTTTCTGACTGGAAGAAAGAAAAACTGCACATGTAACAGTGATTAGGACACACTATCTAACCCAGCGGATGTGAGTGGCTGTAATAAAATACCTAACCAGGCGTGAGTTGATTTCCTGGGACGTGTTCTGAATATGTCACCTTCCCGTGCCGTCACTTTGTTAACATGTGTGACAGCCTTGGAAGATGTGACTGAGTCAGCCACATCCGCATTGTTCAACACCTTCAGTGTGAGTGTTTAAACGGAGATGTTTAATTTCGTATCAAACTGTCTGCAAGCCTTTTATATGTCGCCAAATTCCACATTTATTATCCATAAAATCCCTCTGTTTAGAAGACCACAGCTTTCTTATTATACAAGTTGTTCTTAATTAGTAATAAATGACACACATCTGCTCCTCAAAGCTTTAATTAATCTCCAGCCTCTTGGGTAAAATGATCCTATAATTGTGATGCTGTATTTGAGAATTAGACAAGGTCACTTATACATGTTGAATTTTTGGTAATGAACCTCTGGGTGGTAAAAAATTAATCTGAAAGAGATTTAGGAGGTAAGAGTCCAAGCCTTGTGTAGGATAAGTCATTCACACCTGCAGAACAAGAAGAGACTTGTTGAAACAGTGAAAATATTTCAAGGTTACGTGTCTGATGTTTTATCTAAGTAGGGATTTATTGCTGTTCAGGATAAGGTCATTAAAGACACACCAATAAATCATACAAGAGAAGTAAACTTTACGAGAATGAACTGGTTCTACCTGAAATGGTAATATTTGAAATGCAAATCAGTAACATTTTGCAAGACCTCTAATTTTGCTTTTCAGAAGTCTGTTGATTCAAAAATCTTATCTGGATTCAAATTTTTTATAGAAAAATTTTTATTTTCTTATTTTAAAAATAAAAATACCCAATATGCAGAATAATATTACTTTATAATAATTTTATATTATAATAAGTCAAGTTCAGAGGTGTGGTAAACAGCAGAGTAGGGCCTCACCTGCCGTCATGTAAAGAAAAAAAGAGACAATAAAGGTTATATTTTTCCAATGTTTTGTACTATAAACTAATTTTCCATTTAAGTTAAACAAGTTTGATTATTATTTTCTTTAAAATTGCTGAATTTTCTTATTTCCTGTTCCAATACTGGGCTGAGACGAACCCTGAGTCTGAAGCGAGCGCCGCCTCACCTTGAATTGTGCAATCCCATACAAAGTGCTGCATCATATCACTCAGTGAGATAATCTGCTGCTGTGGATCTATGTGTCACCAGTAAAATGTTTCAAATATTTTAAATATACATCTGATTTTTCTCAGTTTGGCTCAATTTTAAAATACTGTGTATATTAATATTTATTTGTGTAATGTTCTGTGAGCTGAAACAGCTGAGAAGAAACAGGAGTTGTGGCTGGCAGTTCTGGAGCAGAAGGGTTAGGGGTAGGGCTGGGCGATATGGACAAAAAAAAATCTCAATATTTTTTTTTCATTTGCCGATATCAATAATCTGACGATATCTGTCTTTCTTTCTTAAAAAAACAAAACAAAAAAAAAAAACCAAGCTGTCAAACTCTGCTTGCTTACTAGGATATCTATGGATATGATAAACTACAAAAACATTTGAAAAACACGGCCTTTGCACAAGGAGCTTGGTCACACGTGCAAAGTTGGACATATCTGTTGGATAATGGTGCTCTGAGCACAAATATTTAATATAAAGTTAGATTTAAGAGACCAAAGTTCTAGAGGAGAGGAGAGGAGAGGAGAGGTTTACTCACTCAGGAGGACTGCTGCTCAGAAATCCGTCCTGGCCACAGTTAAAGTTACGAAAATCTGTTTTGGCGACGGAAAACTTTAAGCCCCGTAGTTTTGGCTGCTGCGAGTCAAAAACAGAAGTCTGCCCGCTGTTTAGTTCAGTTGCCACCGACCCTAATCACGTGACTGAATCCTGCCCGCTCATTGGCTCAGATGCCGCCGACCACAGTCACATGACTGAATCCTGGCCGCTGATTGGTTTCTGTGACAAATATTCCGCGAATGGGGACTTATGCCTCCACCGTATTTGTCGTCTTTTCGAAACAGTATGAAAACTTGATAACGTAAAATTTCATATCTTCAAACAACATACTCGATAATATCGTCTGCGATATATATCGCCCACCTCTAGTTAGGGGGCGCTTCTTAGCCCAGAGATTACCCTGAGCTGCAGAAGAAGTAACAGCAAGTTAACTACAATCTTACAGTTAGCAAGTCAAGTTCAATGTTTTTGGTAGCTGTTTTGTAAACTCTCAGTTTAATAAAGAGAAGAAAAAAAGTCAAGTGAAGGAGCGATCCATTAGTTTGTTTTCCTCTTGTCAAGCCTGACTTTCAGAATGGATGAATATATATCAATGCTCAAATTATTTTCAAAACTGGACTTTCAATCTGGACTCAGATGGTATATGTTACTGGTGCATGAACTTCATTCATAAGTAAAGGCCGGACATGCAAACTTTGTTTTAATGAAATAGGCATCAAGTGAGCTAGAGTTTGTGTGAAAAATGCAGTACTGATAGGAGATTTAAAACATAACTCATTAACTTATTTCAATCAAACGGTGAATTTGTTATTCTGTAGGGTTCATATACTGTATTTATTCTGATGAACCAACAGCCATGAACCTCGCCACATGTCACTGTTGCTGAATGCAGATGTTCACAAAGTGGTGAACCTCGCCCCATCCTTGCTTGTGAACTGAGCCTTTCGAAGATGCCCCCCTTATACCCGAATCATGAAACTCACCTGTTTCCAAATAATTAATTGTTCATCTGTGAAATTCTCCAAACAGATGTTTTTTCAGCATTCCTCTGCTTTCCCAGCTTTTCTGGAACATGCAGGCATCAAATTCAAAGTGAGTGAATATTTGCTAAAAACAAAATAAACAAAGCTTATTTGTTCGAATATTAAATATCTTGTTTTTGTAGCATATTCAGTTGAATATAGGTTGAAAAGGATTTTCAAATCATATTCTGTTTTTATTTATATTGTGCACAATGTCTCAACTTCACTGGAACTGGGGTTACAGCAATATATATGAGGGTAGTGCAGAACTTGTACAGGGACAACAAGATAGTTGTGGAATGTATGTTAGGCGTGACAAAAGGTGTGTGTGGGATTACATCATGGATCAGCTTCGAGTCCCTTCTCATTTGCAATGTAGAAGGACAGGGTGACAGATGAGGTCAGGCAGTAGTCCTCATGGAGTGTGATGTTTGCAGAGGATGCTGATCCGCAGTGAAAGTAGGGAACATAAGAAGAGATCCAGGACTGAGGATGTTTACTCATTAGAGAAAGGAATGAAAGTCAGAAGCACAACAGAATCCATGTGTGAATAAGAGGGGAACATGGTGGAACAGTAAACAGGGTGTTGAAGCTGCATTAATTTACTGTAAGCATCTGGGGTCAACCATCCAAAGCTACAGGGAGTACACAAGAGAGGTGAAGATGAGATTGAAGGCTGGATGAAGTCAGGAGTGGAAGTTCCAACTCTTTATTGGGGTGAGGATCAGCAAACAGTTTTTTTAAAGCAACCAAGAGTCACTTTATATTGTCAGATGTATTGTTGGGAAATGAAATGAAAATTAAATAGGCATACTGTATTCAACATATAGTCCCAGGTATTCCATTTGGAGAAAATAAAATAACAAAAGTCACACACGTTTTTCTGACATGCATCCGTATGAAATAATTAGACACAAAATGAAAGTTTATCATGTCCACAGAGAAAACAGAGCAAATACAGACTATCGATGTTGTAATTGAAATCTGTAAACAAAAGCTCAGCTGTTTTCAGTCAGCAGGACGAATAATGGTGAGAAATTGTGCATGTTCATCAAATATAGGTGTAGCTTTTCACAGTCTAAAGCAGGGGTGTCAAACTCGTTTTAGTTCAAGGGCCACATTCATCCTAATTTGATCTCATGTGGGCCGGACCAGAAAAATCACAGGATAATAACTAAGAAATAATAAGTTGAAGTTGTTCCCCTTTTTTATTTCAACAAAGTACATTATGAAATGTTACTTTTAATGAACAATCCATTTACAAATCATTTAAACAACCTGAGAAGTGCAATTTGAACAATACTATGCCTGAGCTTATCATGTGCACATTTACATTACAAAAGACCACCATAGATCATAAAGCATAAAGTCACAGGAACTTGAAATTGAACAGTGCTGAACTGGATAATTAGTGCCAGCCTAATTAACATCAATATTTACACAAAAGCTTCATAAAATAAATCTGCCAG
>JAUBOC010000050.1:17589016-17599730 GCA_032275365.1 Anablepsoides cearensis | reverse complement strand
AGAGGAAGAGGAGGCAGAACCACGGAGAATATTGTTTTTACACAAGGCAGCTGAGTTAGCTCCATGCTAACCGAGGAGCAGCGTGTCCAGCTCCACAGTCATGATGTCCACCTTAAAGACGTCCAGTGAGGTATTTACACAATATAAATAAATTTATTACTGTTATTTCTCAGAATGTCATGTGGTATAGTCCGCTTCCTGCTTTTGGAGCGGTTTCTGGTCCGCTTGGCGTTCACGTATGCAATCAAACCGCACCAGAGTTCATTTCAAGCGAACCAAGACCTTGGTTTTCAGGCGGACCAGAGTTTGGTTTTTTGGTCCGAATCAGAGTTTGATTACGTGTTCACACCATCCCAAACAAACCGGACTTTCCAGGCAAACGAACTAGAATTCGATTAAAGTGGACTGACTATTGCTGGTGTGAATACGACCTAATAAGTCTAAAAAATAGCTGAAATATATCTACTTAAATTTAGCTGTGATTGCCAGTTTGAATTTTTGATTAGCATTTAGAATTTGGTTTGAAAAAAATGATTTTTGGTTCTTACTACACTGATTTTCTATTTGTCTACAAATGTACAATTATAGTTCTTTGTTAAACTAGCATTAGCGGTTAGCTTGAAATTGTCTGTAGTATTCAGCATGTTTTTGATCATTTACTATTACACAAATTTTACAGCTCAATATATCTTAAAACAGGTGATACAAAATTGGCTTTGGCAGCCATCTTTTTTTAAATCTAGGGTGGTTTTCTTTATTTATACTTGCCACCCTTAATAACACCTTGGTCACCTCAAGCAAAGAATGTCTATCTCCACCCCTGCTTTTATCCCCCATTTGTTTTAGCCTTCACAGATGGGTTGCAAAAAGTCTTCAGCTACAGAATAGAAGTCAGTTGTTTTGTTTATTTGTATTATTTTTCATGTGACTGATGTCCTCATTAATACATTTAGCTTGTAAACAACCCCCTAACACCAGTTTACTGCTTTTTCTATACACTTACAGGAGCAATTTAAAGAGCATCAGCCTGTAGTCCTACAAATTCTTTGACCATATTTTTTTTTAACTTGGAATGATGGTTAATTTTGTTTATTTTAGAACATGTGTTTTAAATTACTTACATTTTTGTGTGTTTAATGAATCGTCAAATTTAAATGGTCATCTCAAACCAAGCATTTTTTCAATGTGTCAATATTTATAGAATATATCGTGCTAATGCTTAAGAATTAACACTTTTTTCTTTGAACTTTTACATTTCTTTTGTTCAAGGCTCATGAAAAACTAATATGTTCTTATTTTCTGTGTCTTATACAACTTTACTTACATGTTTAAATTGGGTGCTGTGTGTTTTTAACGAGCCCGTTGTAAATGTGAATAATGACGTTGGGTTTATGTGTAGAAGAAAAAAAAATAACTTGTGCTTCACACAACTAGTTACCAAGACAGGAGACATTGTCATTGTGCGTAAACAACAGTAACAAGGTTCAAGCGGAGCAGCATGTGTGAAGATACATATGGTAATCTGTGGTTGGAAACAGGAAATAAACAGCTGTGTGTCTTTAGCCTCAGCCTCATTACTGCGCAGATTGACATCATATTGTTTACCTGCAATCAACTAGTTTGTATGTTTTTTGGGGGGTATTTGCTAACACAAAGTATTGTTTTTGAGTCATCATTTGAGCTACTGCATCACTGTTAGGTCTGATTTGGAGTCAGAAACAAATATAACAGTCGTCACTTAACTACTTTTACTTCAGCTGTATGAGCATTTTTGGTTATAAGATCTTGCAATGAAAGTGCAACAAGATAAAGAAACGCTGAATGTAATCTTTATCAGATAAAATCTAATTTAAATGTACAGCACATTTAACAAATGCAGTTAGCCAAAATGCTGCACGCAAAACAAACTAAAACGACAGTAGCAAAAACAATAGAAAAATAGCAATTATATAATGTTAAAAATATGTCAAGAGATTAAACAAATCCATTAACTCTAACTCGCTAACTCTTATCCTGTATTAAAAGCCAGTAAGAAGTTCAGTTTAGGGTCTGGGACAGTTAGTTGTTGTGCTTCTCTTTTTAAAAATATGACAATGTGCTCCTCCTCCTCCATCTCATCTCCTCAATAACTGAAGCGAGGGCGGTACAATTTTTTACACAAGTTCAGCAAAGTAACAAGCTAATATTAGGTACCATTAGTTTACAACCCTCTTTGCCCTCTCTGTTAAGCTTCGGCACGAACGCTTCAAGCTTAATGTCGTCCATCATTGTGTCACAAAAAAAAAAAAAAAAATAAGGTTTGTGCATTTTTAACCTACGCCCATATGGAGGCAGCACTCGACTCAAAGCAAACAAACCAGGGCTGGGGCAGAATAAGGCCAGGCTGACAGTGACTGGGACTTAAAAAGCAGTGGGGGGCTCATTAGGCTGCAGCAGATCAGACAGGTATACAGAAGCCTGACCATTCGGGGTCTTATAAGTCATAAATAAAATACATGATGCCGTATGGAAGTGGGGAGAAATATTAACACATTATGTTTAACGTCGTGTTGCAGTTGTGACAGGGGCCTGGCTAACAGCAACATAGAGAGTTACAATAATCCAGAGAGACAATAAAAGCATGAATCACCTGTTAAAAGTCACTTGGAGGTTAAAATTGTTTACTGCTTTTGCACAAGTTTGCAGGAAACATTTTTTTGTGGTAATCCTTATAGCATCATGTGTTGACACCAGGCCACAGCTTTTAAACTCGAGGAGCGTTTACGTACAGGCAGGGGTCTAATAGAAGCTTTTCACACGTCAAACAACCCACCGGACAACCACTGCAGCTGCTTGAATTTTAACCTCCACGCCTACAGCCACAGCGGACACAGAGGTGTCAAAAGTATTCACATTCATTACTCAAGTCATAGTATAGATATTAGGGTTTAAAAATACTTCTTTGCAAGTTAAAGAACCAAGCTTTTTACTAAAATAAAAGTATAAAAATATTGTTTATTTTTCTTATCTAAAAGTAAAAATGTGCTGTTGGGAAAACAGCACAAAAGCTTAGGTTGCACCACAATGGTCTGTATACCTCCATCTCCCCTCAAAAACATTATAGCCATTATATCTCTAATGCTATATTAAAATGTTAATGTTGGATATTTTGGGATGGACACGTCTGTTTCAGCTGCACGTACTGTAAATCTGCCACAGTCGTCTTGATACTAAACTGTATTTTTCTGCTGTGGTGTGACGTGACTTGTGTCGTGTGCAGGTGTGAAGGATTGCACCTGCACACGACACAAATTTATTTTTCTGAACAATGAGAAGCTGGAATGAAATATAAATTAAATACGTTTTTTTCATGTCAAATTATTGTTTTAGTTAAAGTGCTGGATGTGCTTTCAAAACTACTTAACTACTTAAAGATTTCAAGTTTTTTAACTATAGACGTCAAATGAGTGTAGTTGAGAATATTTGGAATTTTTTTTCTGCTACACTGGACAGATCAGTAACATCCATACGGAGCCCGCGAGGGGACATGGGGGGATTTTTTTCTTTTGCATTCCCACGCAATAGTATTTGCGTTACCTCGCAAAACCTTTTGCGTTCTCTCGCAGAAGTCATTTATCACTGTTGTGGCTGCTGGTTTATTAACAAATTCCCATGTTCACCATTAGCGAGTTAGCCTACTACTTTAATTCAGCTTCAGAATGAATATATTACACAGCCACGCATGGAAGTATGTCATATACCGATATTTTAACACAGTGCAGCCACGCAACATCAATGTCAATTTCACAAACTTGTGGCAACACATCCGGTTTTGTTTACCGGATATTTCAAAATAAAAGTCAAATTTAATTCAGCTCATATACAAAACAAACTTTTGCGTGGGAACATAACAATTTTGCGAGGTAACGCAAAAGTATTGTGAGGGAATGCAATACTATTGCGTGGGAATGCAAAAGAAAAAAAATCCCCCATGTCCCCTCGCGGGCTCCGCACTCTGTAGTCATAGGCTGAGACGGTCCGACGTGTTTTTGCAAACACTGGAGACGTAGTTGAAATTTTATCATAGGTGGGAGTTAACAATCCTTCTGACAAGGTTCTCAGGCTGGTTTAGCTGGTCAGTCAAGCATATTCCCCTGCCATGTGATCCAACTCACAATCAGGTGGTGATCAGTTTATAGCTCAGCTCCTCTTTTCATTTAATCACCCAAAGCATTTGGCAGCAGATCATCTGACACAACTACAAGGCCTATCATCAATCTGCAGCCTAGGGTGTCATGGTGGACACGGTTACATTAAAACATGGTGTTTGTTCAATAACAGAAGCCAAATAACTGAATTCTTGGGTTCAGATCAGAGAGGCCATTCCTAGAAATTGCACCCCTCCAGTTTACAAAGATGCTACCTATGTGAGCAGTGGAATTATGAGCCTGGTGCCTCTCAATGTTGACAAATCCAGAAAGGAAAGAGGTCTAGTTAATATCCCTCAACCACACTCTCAATCTCAGGCTCTTTCCCCACCAGAGAAGTATCAGTCCATGTCCCAAGAACCATCTTTGCTAAGCTAGGATCAGAGTGCCAAATCTCAGGCACCAAATCTCATCTGTGGGCTGCCACCCACAGCACTGTACACTGGACCTGTTTGGCCCCTTCTGCAGGTGATGCATCATCAGATAAGTGAACCCATGTAGCTCATTCGAGCTGAATCCAACTGGGCCACTGGGTGGTGGCTTTGTCACCAGGTGCTTGCCAATGATCACCTTCCCCAGGCCTGGCTCCAGGGCTAGGCCTCAGCAACCCACTTTCGGGTGAGGGACGTCATTGCTGTCTTCTGTCCATACATGAATTGTTCTTTGTCACTTTTTGTTTGTCACCTTGGGCAGGACTAATCTGCTATGGGAGACCCTACTGGGGGCAATTGCCACTAACAGCATACATAACTCTTAGGATTATAAAGGCACAAAAGCTGATGATAATGATATGATGATGTTTGGTAAACAGATCTTTATTTCCCTAAATGCCCTCAGCCAGCACATGGAGAGTGTTGTGAACATCATGATGACGGAACATGTTGGTTTTATCACAACTGATATCAACATTGCAGTATTCAACAATACCATCACAGATCTTAATGCTGCTATTATGTGAAGATCTTTGTTTCTTCAGTCATACATTACTTCAAAGATTTATTGATGTGATACTGGAAGGTGTGCGTTCAGTTTGACAGCATTGACTAGAGTTATTGGGAGTGTCTACCAACCTGGTGTGAGCTGTGTGCTTCATCCTCTCTGGGGATCGGGGACGCCAGCTCATTGTTACCTTGGCCCTGCTGCTCTGCTACTGCCGCCGCCTGGATCATGAATAAAACATGCCTTTGACCTTTTATCAGGATTGTATTGGACAGTCCACACCCGGGTCTTTCTCACTGTTCCTCTCTCTCTCGATTTCTCTCTCACATTGTCCCCTGTATACGCACACATGAGCACTGCTGCTTTTCCTCTGTTGTTTTTGGCTTATTCAAGTTTTAATACTTAGTCCCTTGATGCAGTTGTAATATGTATCCACAAAAAATTCTGCTTTTTAGAATTTTTCCTATTTTTATACACAAATTATAGTTGGGTGTCATTATTTTTTGGTGGTGGGTCAGCTACTTCAGTTCAAATTGGTTAAATGAGTAGAAGAATGCAGTAGTGAAATCCAAAAGTTGCATATTGCCAGAGATCTACATTAACCATGTTCTCTAAACGTGTCTATCCAGCAACAATAAACCCAGGGATGAGCTCTGTCAGTTGTCCCTCAGGTCCAATATGCTGACTGGCTTCCTTTGCACGCCTGTCACCAGAGGCTGATGCTAAATGTCAGCGACACTAAATCGCCTTTGTTAAGTCAAACCTGTTTTAATTGTGTCACCTGTGATTTGCGCCTTTCGTGCAGCAAATATTGTGCATGAAGAAGGAGCAGAGGCTTTACAATTTACTGTGATATACTGCGTAGTTAAAATAAAAAACATTAAAGTGGAATGAAAAGTGTGACAAGCCCAGTGCCAGCTTGGGAGGTTTGTGATGTTTGCTGGCATTCCCTCTCTAATGCTGCGTGAGCGGAGAGGGAATCAAATGTCTCCGTGCTGGCACTCAACATATTGTTGGTCTTTTTGATTTAGTGCACAGCATCCAGGAAAATGTCAGCGCATGTCTTCATTGTGCAGACTTGACATCTCCATTTTGTAACTATAAAATGGAACAGAAAAAACTAAGCAAAATACCTGAGATAATGCCTTTATGCCACGCGGACAGATTTACTGTGATGTATTGTTGTTGGTTTTTGCAGTTGTCTCTCATAGTGACAACAGATTAAACCCTTTCCTGTTCGTCTTTATAGTGTTTTCTTTTGTTGTTATACATCTTGTTTCTAAATTTTAAAAATAAACAAAGGACTGCTTATAGTTTGTCCTTTAAGCTAAATTCAAATTCCTTGAAGGAAAACCGACTGCCGGCCGCTTTTAATGTTGAAGTTTTATGATGAAAAATGATGGAGTTACAGCAGTTTTGTTTAAATCTCATGAAATATCACAAGCTACCCCATAGACTTCCACTTCAAATTTTAACTCAATATCTGAAAAACTGACTAAACTAAAGCCATTTTTGTGTTAGTTTGATTGTGCTGGCAGCCATCCTGAAGGATTTGTTCTAAATGACTTAACTGAAGATTCCAATATTTAGGACAGTATCTGTAAAGTGACTCATTGCCCTTCTTGTGTTTCTAACGTTAGTTGACTGTGGCAGCCATCTTGAATTTAGCGTGCTCCAAAAGTTAATCAGTTGTAGAGGTATATTCACTTTGTTTTCTAAAGGTTTAAGTGAAATCAGTCAAGTGATTTGATTGGATATTTTGCAGAAAGATAGAACTGTGTCTAAATAGTTAATGGCAAGAGTTTAAACCAAGATCTTGGGTTTGGGATCAGTCTCAACTATTACTACCACTAAGGGTTTAGTCACACCAAGAACGTCCGGTTTGTTTGGGGAGGTGTGAACATGTAATTGAATTCTGATGTGGACCACAAAAGCGAACTCTAGTCTGCCTAAAAACCTAGGTCTCAGTTCGGTTGAAGTGAATTCTGGTGCGGTTCGATTAGATGTGTGAACGCCAAGTGGACCCGAGACTGCTCCAAAAGCAGGAAGTTGATTTTAACAGTAAATTCTGAGTAATATTAGTAATAAAGTTACTCGTATATCTTGCTGGATGTCTGTAAAAGGTGAACATCACTGCTATGAAGTTGGATGTGCTCCTACTCAGTACACTCCACCTCATACAGAGCCATCTCAACCGCCTTGTGTGAAAAACAATATCCTCCGGTCTTTTGCCTCATCTTCCGCTCACGCTGAGCCCATTGTGTGTTTGTTTGACACATTTGTCAAAAACCAAAGAGAAATCCTACAACCACTAAAATCTGACATCACCTCATGTTTGTTTAGATTTTGTAAAGAAGGAAGTTGCGCTTCATGTCTTCTTCAGAGGTTTTCGTGTTGATTCCTTCCGTGGTGCAGCGTCACCACAGGTGAGGAGGTGAACAGGTTGTTCACAGGGTTTAGTTCATTTGACACAGTGCAGTGTGAAAGCGAATGGCACCAGCTGAAAATGTAAACAAATCTTACAATTTTGGTTCCCAGTCAAACCGAATATATCGGACCATCAGGTGTGAAAACACCCTTAGTTTAGTTTGGTTAGCTGTGGCAGCCACACTAAGTCATAATGACTCCAAGCTGTAAATAAATCTACAGTAAATGTACAGCTATTTATAACATTCTGAAAGTTAAAATTGGTCAGATACTCCCTGAGATATTTTGGTAACAGACAGACCAATGAACATAATCACACAATCGAGTAAAACAATATTGTCCAATTGTGCATTTTGGGCGACAAACAAATACTAAATGATCTTATTTCCAAGGAGAAAAATGACTATCATAGATTATTATTAGCCAACAACAGTTGCTGTGTTGTGTGTATGTGTGTTAGCTTGTTCTATTATTACAAATCTGACTGCGCGGGTAATGGTGGCAGGAGTTCACACACCCCTGGCAAAAAGAAAAACAAGCTGATCTCCATCTAAAACTGAACATTTTCTGTTTCTCTTTATGTGAGCGCAGAACAACAGCGTGGTGTCTTGATATTACATGTTGATAAAGCTCGCAGGCTTACTCACATTACAGCCGACCTAGTTTTAAATTGCATCCCATAATGCCACATTGTTTACACATTGTTTCTTGCTCAGTTAAGAGTTTGCAAATCCGATTAAAGGCAGATTAGGTCTTTGGTTTTTCTTGCTTTTATTCAAGATGAAATCACTGCTTCGCAAGAATTAAGTTCCCTTGTGTGTGTGTGTGTGTGCGTGTGTGTGTGTGCCCGAGAGAGAAAGAGAGATAGAAAGAGAGAGAGAGAGAGAGTGTGTGCAGGATCTGTGCTGAACTCTGACTTCAGGAAGTCCCTGGTCTCCAACCAATGGTGAGAGGTTTTCCCTCCTCTCCGCTGAGGTGGAATACTGTCGGCAGATTAGCATGTCATTTCCATATCATTAGCATAACATTAGCGCGGCACAGCTTGGCTCACTGTCTGCGAACGCCGCGCTATCAGCTCATCAAGAGATTCAAACCTCAATCCGCTCCATGGTTTGCCCCCCACGTCCCCTCTCCTCCCTGCTCATATTCTGTACACTCGAGGTGTGTTTTCCATCTGAGTAAAGCAGATGTAATTGAGGCAGAGAGCTAGATTTACCAGCTAAATGAAGTCACACAAACACTTTTCAATCAGCTGGGGCCGCTGTCCTAGATATTCACACATCTCCTCCTCTGAGAGCTCATGTTGGTGCAGTTTATTTTATTGCCCGCTACCAAAGGCAAAGGGATCATATTTTTGCTTGTGTCTGTAATTACGTATGTCCGTTTGTCCGTAACATTAGCAAAACGTGTCATTATTACTGACAGATTGTAGTGAAACTTTCAGAAAGCATTCATTGAGTTGACTTCAACAACGAATTAACATTTGGCTTTAACCCAATTCAAGATGGCTGCCACAGAAAAACAATCTGAGCAATTTTACAGATATTGACCTAAATAAACAAGTATATTTGTTATGTTTGTAGCTGATTGGCTTTCTTAACACATACTTTTAACACAACTCACCACACTAGATATTTGCTAAAAAACCTTGACGTTAACTTCCAGAGTCAACCATAGTTTCTCCTAAACTATCGGACGTGTCATTTAATCATCAGCTGTGCTTTTTTTTTTTTCTATACTGTAAAACCCAGAAAATATTCAATATTTATTTAAGAACCGTGAGGGAGGGTACAATCTAATAGGGGGATATAAATTTTAAATCTTAACGAGAACAACTTTGAAAAGTTTCTTTGTTTATTTCTGGTGTTAGGCTATGGAATAATTTAAGTGAGAATCTCAAAGTCCAAATATCAGAGAGTTTATTTTTTTTCATAAAAATGCATTGTTAGAAGCATATAATAGATAGGCCTGTTCATCACAAATTGAGACTGTGATGATAGAGAAGCCCGCATATTGTAGAGTTATACTAGGTGTGTAAAAAATGGGTGTATATATGCGTTTATATGGGTATGTATAATTATTTTAGTTGAACAAAGGGGTGAGAGATAAGATATGCTTCTACTCCTTTTTCATTATGCCAGCTATTTTCCTTGGTTATGATGGTCTATAGTTATTGTGCTTCCTTAAATTTGTATTCAATATTGTGTATGTTGTGCAACAAATGGGAAGCTATGTATCAAAAAACAAAAAGACGACCAGACTGCTGACATGGCTCTGTACTTCAGTTATACCGCTTGACCAACCATTTCCCCTCTCAAAACAGAAACAGCAACAAGTGAGAAATCAACATCAGATTTTAATATTGGCCCAGTTTTACTTATTGGGCCGATAGGATATGCTAAAAAATGACCAACATCGACTAACACTGATGGTAATGCCCATGTATCGTGTATCCCTACACTAAGCGCAAACAGTTTATGGAAGATCACATCAAATTTAACAATATCACATAAAATTTGTGTACACGGTTTTGTTCAAGGTTTACCTACGTGGCTACAACAGAGTCAGTTCTTAACATAAAATAATCTTAGTTTAAACATCTGGCGTGAAAGGCGGCAGGAGATTTTTTTTTTCATGGAATGCTCCACCTTTAATTATTATAGCTTCAGTCAGATGCTAAGCTATGTCAAGCTTTTTTCTGGCTATATTACTTTAGGCTGTTATGACCAAGTGTGTGTGTGTGTGTGTGTGTGTGTGTATTGACCAAAAAGGCTAACCTGCCACTATCTCCTCCCTCAGCCCTTCTTCACATATTTCTATACTGTAGGGCACTTGGGGGTGCCAAAAGGGACACCAATCCTCTAATGGTTGGGAGCAAGGGCCCATTCCATTAGTCAGGGGGCCCAGAGTTCATTGCTGCCTCTCATTGCGAGGAGGGTGGAGGAGGAAGCGAAATGGAAGCAGGTGTTGGCCGGGGGCAATACAAAGGGCAACGCTGCACCAGCTGCATGCTGGGAAATGCAGCACTTATTTTCTCTCTCATCTCCACTCCTCTGGTGCCTGTTTTGGTTTCCTCATGCATGTGCAGAAACACACACACACACACACACACACACACACACACACACACACACACACACACACACACACACACACACACA
>JAUBOC010000050.1:17537259-17548438 GCA_032275365.1 Anablepsoides cearensis | reverse complement strand
AGTAAGTAAGTAAGTAAGTAAGTAAGTAAGTAAATAAATAAATAAATAAATAAATAAATAAATAAATAAATAAATAATACTTTTTGACATTTGCTGCCTGTTTGTTAATTCACAGAAGTCTGGATTTATGTTATCTTTTCCAGCAGTGCACTATATTGTAGGTCCATGTTATACCTAAAATACATGATCTTGTGTTGGAATAAAATATTTTAAGAACAAAAATATATTGTGAGGTTAACAAGTTATTTATGATACATTAAACATATATTGCATCATATCTACAGCTGTTAAGTTAGAGCTGACAAACACTGGCTATTACCATATTATTCAACATGTAGATCCTACTTTTGTAACTCTGACAACTGTTTACTGATCGTCTTCATTAAATTTGCAGCATCATTTACGTGAGTCTGCCTGCAGCTAACATTATGTACTAAACAGCTGAGCTGAATGACTGCTTTACTACAGCAAAAAGAAACTTCTGTGTGAAATGTTATTTCTTGTGTATCAATCTGTCCATGAATTTCATTATGTGCTACAGTTTATAGCAAAACCTTCAGCTCCTGATGTGTTAATCTTCCTTTTTTTTAGGCTCTGCACACATATACGTCATGTTAACCCACAATCCACACATAGTAATGGCGGCGCCTCTGCACGTCTCAAACCACGTGACATCAAATCCAGTAATGTTTATGACATCCAGCAGTTTAATTTAAAACCAGGTAAAATCTCATCAACTCCTCTGATGCATAAAAGATAAAATATGGTGGGTGCAAAACTCTAAAACTAGTCCCTGTTTTGTCTCTTTCTGCCAACTATGAGACCAAAGTGATGAAATGTAGAAGAGAGGTGAGAGCTTGTGAAACAAATTGCTTGTTTTATGAAAACAAAGACCAAATGAAGTTCATTTCTGATGAAAATGGTGAAATTATTTACTGTTTCTATTTTTGAGTATTGCAGCTCATTTCTGTAGCATTTATCCATCCATCCCATGGATGAGCAACTGGCGGCCAGCGGCCAGCATCTGGACCATGGATCTAGGGTCAGAACACAAGATGGGGCAGGATTCAGTGGAGCCGGTGACAAATTAGGTTGATTCTCTGTGCTGGAATCCAGAGACCAGATCTTATTCATCTCATGCTTGGTTCACCAGAGTTCAGTTACCTCCTCCTCGGCCTTCAGACCAGATCCCATACGGGTGATGCGGGGGAGGTAAGGGAATCAAGCCCTTGCTGACATACCATCCTGGGGAGTTTAGATCAGAGGAGTTAGTGAGCCTTTTACCTGGTTTTAAATAATTCAAAGCAGCTGTTACATTAATTTTCAAAACTCTAACAATGTAAGTCTCAGTGGCGCTGAATTGGTTGTGATTCAGCCTCCAATGCAGACGCCACCTCGCACACACACGTCTTCTCTACCAATGCGGAAGAGACGTTTAGCCACGGCTAGAAGCAGAGGAAAGAAATTTGGACAGATATAATTGCATGTTTCAGGTAAAATGGGAGGTAGACCAGGGATGTGCAACTGGCCACTACAACATGTTGCACAAAGCTAAATATGAGAATTTCTTGATGCATCTTAGTAGTTCAGGTAGAAAAATCAAAAAAGAAAAAATAAGTACGTAGGTCCTCTGGACGGGTTCTTCTTTAGTGAAACGTTTCGTCTCTCCTCCAAGAGACTTCTTCAGTCTGAGGAGTTTCAGGTGAACCCAGCCTTATAAGCACTTCCTCCACATGGTGGGCAAGCAGGTTAGTAACATGCAAAAGAGAGCCATCAGGCGAACAAATATGAGAAGTATAGGCTACTGAAGCAGCAAGTAAATAAACAACAGCCACTTTTTACCAGAACCACACTGGGGTCTGCACTCAAGGCATCTTATGTTGTTGCACTTCAGCTAAAGTAAGTGTTTATTTTTTGATTGCATCAAACATTTTGTATTTATATTTATTAAGCAAGAGTACAACTGTTGTACATGCGTTTGAGCATTAAATATGTTAGACTACTGCACTGTATGTTGGTTTAATAAACACACACATATATACAAACATATACAAAATGGCAGTTTTTATTACATTTTGGTGAATGTGCAGCACTATGTGGCCCTCTGGTAGGGTCAACAAAAAAAATTGTGGCCCCTCATCTTTTAATTTGCACATCCCTCCATCCGTCTGTCCATCCATCCCTTTTCTACTTACCTAGAGGTCATGGAGGCAGTAGGTTCAAGACATCCTTCTGTTTTGAGCTTCTCCTGAGGGATTCCAAGGTGTGTTCCCAGACAAGAGGGGGTTTACAATTCCTCCATAAATTTCTAGAGTTCTACCTTGAGTTGTTTCCAGAGGTTCTTGTTTGGTAAATCTCCAGATGGAAGCATTCAGAAGGCATCCTAACCAGACTCCTGAACCACCTTATGCTTTATAAGTAGGAGTAGTGGCCTCCTCATACCATCACTGGTGGACAAGACTCCCAGATTCTTGAACTCCTTTTGATGTAAAGTCTCACCTTCATGTCTTCATGTAAAGTCTTTTACCCAAACATTCCACTTTTACTGGTGGAGAACTACAACCTCTGACTTGTTTGGTTGTTGGTTTCTGCAGCAGATTTGTTCTCAATGTTAGACACCAAAACTTTAAAAAGCAATTAGTTGCATAATCACAAACTCTTTTATGTCACTAATTCATAAAGATCTTGGAGAAAATTATTAATACTTATATGTGAAGTGTTGTCTTAGTCATACCTTGGAAAATATATGGATGGCAAAGAGCTGAAGGTTGCTTTTTTATGCTTGCACCTTGCAAATCTGTACACTGAAGGATGATGTAAGCCTAATATAGACACAGAGCTGTATTTATAACATCATAATATAGTGTGCATATATTAGTTTATGTAGGAGGTGTGATAAAACATTTTATAGCCGATTGTGAAGGCTAAAGAAACTGCTCAAAAGGAGATTGAGCAATACTTCTGATAGTTCATAACCCAAGCTGGAGGTGTGTTCTCTGTGTGAAAAACATTATGATTTACAAATCCATTTCAATTTATATTCAACTGATTACACCAAAAAGACAAAATATTTAATGTTCAAACTGATAAACTTCACTTTTTTTTTTTTTTTTTTGCAAATATTCACTCATTTTTAATTTGCTGCAACACGATCGAAAAAAGCTGAGACAAAAGACTTGGGAAATTTGATGAATGCAAAAAAAAAAACAAAAAAAAAAACACCTGTTTGGAGCACACCACAGGTTTATTGGAAAAAGGTGAGTATCATGATTGGGTATAAAGGGAGCATCTCTGAAAGGCTCAGTTGTTCACAAGCAAGGACGGAGCGAGGTTCACCACTTTGTCATCAACTGTGTGAGTAAATAGTCCAACAGTTTAAGAATGTTTCTCAAAGTACAATTATAAGGAATTTAGTGTTTTCGTCATCTACAGTCTATAATATCATGAACAGATTCACAGAATCTGGACAAATCTCTGCAAGGAAGCAGCAAGGCTGAAAACCAACATTGAATGTTCGTGACCTTTGACCCCTCAGGCAGCCCTGCATTAAAAACTCCCATCATTCTATAACAGATATTAGTATATGGACTCAGGAAGACTTCAGAAAACCATTGTCAGTGAACACAGTTCATCTCTACATCTAAAAGTACAAATTAAAGCTCTATCATGCAAAGACAAAGCCAGATATCAACAACACCCAGAAACACTGCTGGCTTCTCTGGACCTGAGCATAAATGAGATGGACTGATGCAAAGTGGAAAAGTGTCCTGTGGTCTGATGAGTCCACGATTCAAAGTGTTTTTGGAAATCATAGATGTAGTGTCCTCCAGGCCAATGAGAAACAGGACTGTCTTGTATGGTACGGGGCTGTATTAGCGCCCATGGCGTGGGTAACTGTCACATCTGTGAAGGCTCCATTAATGCTGAAAGCCACATCCAGGTTTAGGAGCAACATATGCTGCCATCCAATCCAAGTCTTTTTCAGGGATGTCCTGCTGATTTCAGCCAGACAATGAAGACACATTCTGCACGTGTTCCAGTGGCTTCAGAGTAAAAGTGAAAGGGGCCTCATTATGAAGCGCAAAATACAACAACAGAGACTGTTGAGCAACTGAAGTTGTTCATCAAACAAGAATAGAAAGAATCCCACCTACAGTTTCAACAATTAATGTCCTCAGTTCACAAACAGTGTTGTTAAAAGGAAAGCTGATGGAACACAGAGGGAAACATGACCCTGTCCAGCTTTTTAGAACATGTTGCAGCATCAAATTCAAAATGAATATTTAAAAAAACTAAACAAAACAATAAAGTTTATCTGTTTGAACATTAAATATCGTGTCTTAGTATAAGCATAGACCTTTATGTTGTTAATTGGGCAGATGTGGCTGAGTGGCAAGTGGAGTCGTCCTCCAATCATGAAGTTGCTGGTTCAAATCCACCACTATTCAGTCACATGTTGAAGTGTCCCTGGGCAAGACACTGAATCCCCCACTGACACTAATGTCTGTCCCATCAGTGTATTAATGTGATTTAAAATGCTGACAGTTCTCCATAGAATGATTTATCTGGATTATCTTTGTAGAGCGCTGTGTGAACGTGGGCACAGATTGTGAAGTAAAGCACTTTGAGTATCCTGATTGGACAGAGAGTTGCTATATAAGTACAATTTGCCATTTAATCTATGAGACTTTATTTGTTAAATCATTATTTTAGGATTAGTTTTATGATCACATTTGTATCAGAATACAAATAACTGAACATAAATAGAACCTGAAATAATTGTTTTCTTTATGCTCTCAGGCTGTTTGGCTGGTGTTTTTAGCACAAAGAGCCAAGGTTTAGTAGCTGTGTAATAGGATAAAGCTCATCTTTACATGATGTGTGTCTTATTATTTTTATTTCAGTTGCAGTAGTTGCTTACATTAAAGGCAGGCTCCTGGCTTAAGGCCAGAAAGCGTCCTAGTCCTGTTTTTGCATGTTTGTACAGTTGGCCGTTTGGTCAAAACGACACTGTCCGGCCACGGAAAAAGTGTCTCTGGCAGAAGGAGCGACAGAGTCAGCGCTTTTCCCCCCTCCCTCCTCGCCCCCCGCTGTTCAATCCATCCAGCTGCTGTCACCACAGGGGAGCAGACAATCTATCAAGGCATCGGGATGCATTCTCCTCACCTGCGCCGCGCCTTTAATGAACAGCCAACATGATCCCGGCTGACAAGCAGGAAATGGATGTAATAAAGATTGTTTCTGCATGCTCTTTGCATCCCTGATAAATCACCTCGCTGTGCAACAGATACGGGAGCCACATGGAAATTTGATTTCACACAGCAAGGGGGAGGAAGAAGAGAGCAGTAGGGGAAGAAGAGAGCTGCTAGTGGCAGGGTCAGTCTATTTCATTCCTCTTTTTATCCAGTGGAGCAGCGGAGCAAGTTGTGTGGGAGTTAAGTAGAGATTCTGTATTTTATTTTTAAAATTCATCCTCTTTTTTTTGTTTGTTTGTTTTGTGTTCATGTGCTTATTTATTTCACCAGCAAGTTGTTAAGATTGGAACATACCCTCGCGTCTTTATGTCCATAAATAATAACAGACATGGTGTGTGGATTTTCACACAGATGTCAATCATTATAATTGCTGTGTAGAGGGCTCCAAAATCAGAATACAGCAGAATTAAGATCAACCCTGAAGTAAAAAACCTAAACTCTCCCAGTTTCATAATAAAAAAAATAATAAATCCGTCCATCCTTTTTGGGGTCTGTGGAAGCTGAAGTGTGTTTCAGCTAACACGGGCCAAGAGGCGAGCAGACTGCACTAATCTGCAGCTCATCAGAATGAAAATAATGCTTTTTCACACATGATTATTTAAAGAATTTTTATAAACTGCAGACAAGTTGGCACCATTCACTCGTACTTTAAAGTGTGAATTTCTTTTTTTTTTTTCTCGCTGCTGGAATTATCGTCACGTCTTTGAAGTAAAGCATACAAAACTGCATTGTTTAAATTGCAGTATTTTATCTCAGATTAGCAGATGAGGAACCTTAATGATCGTTTTTGTAATATAAATATAAATTGTTAGAATGGACCATAGTGGCTGGATTGAACAGGAGACGACGTGCAGACTGCAGGTGTTTATTCACTAACAAATTCTGACCTCCAGGTCACGTGACATCCCAGCAGCATCTCTGTTTGATGCTAATTGGCATCCCTTTTTATAAAATACTGCTCCCTTATTAACCGGTTGATTAAAAATCTGCAAAATAACACCCAACACATTAAAATACTCTATTTGATATTTTCTTTAAGTGGAGAAAAACCTAAAAACAATTCAACATATCACATTTCAAGTCTAATTTGTCAGACTACAAATTCAAAACTTGTTTCTCTCCTAATAAACACTCGTAGTCTTTAGGAACCTTTAAATAACGGGTCAAACTCAAGGCCCGCTGGCCAAATGTGGCCCACCATGTCATGTAATGTGGCCTGCAAGAACTTCAATGATATATCAATGTCTTAAAATAAGCTGCTTTAAAGCTAACATTACCCATAAGCAACATCTCCCATAAAGCTTAGGTTAGAGTTAACGCGACGCACAGGGCGCGAGGGGGTTTACGTCAAAAGTGACGCAATTGCGGTGTCCCCGCCCCTCCGCGTTGGCCTGCGTTGTGTCCTGGAGCGTGGTTGTGCACCTCCGAGATTTTGTAGCTTTGCAAAGGCTGCACGCTGCATTTTATCTCAAGTCAAGATAGACGTTTTCGAAGGTGGTCAGGTACGCATGTACGTCATTTATATGATTCCTCCATGAGAAATCATAAAGATAAACACATGGCACAGAACACCTGGAAAGAAATTATTTTTTGTTTGTTGTTTGTTTGCTTTGTTTTAGAATATAAAAATTAAAAGCTTCCTTTTAAGTTGACTCTTTTCAGTTATTTCAACAGTTTTTTGTAATTTCTACATCAACACATTCATAGCTACTGTTGCAGAGTTACTACTGCAAACCTAATTCACAGAAATATGTAACAATGTGTACATATGAGAAGCACACCCCATAACCCTAATCTAATCTCTGGGCTGTAAACAACAAGCTGTAGAACAAATTAAAAAACAAACTTTTGGGAAACACCAGTGAAAATAGAACCAAAAAGCACACTTGTTAATGAGTTAATTACTGTGGGTGAGGGAAGAACAGCGCTTCACGTGAACGTCAACTCAGTTTTCACACAGCGGGCGGCTCAGGAGCGCACAACACAAAGCGTGACTATAACCTAAGCTTAATGCATGTTGATTATTTTACCTGCAAAATTATTGCATCTCACCACTGGGGGGGGGGGGGGGGGGGGGGCCCCCCCCCCCCCCCCCCCCCCCCCCCCCCCCCGCACAGGCTTCAAAAGTGGCGGGTTTCTGACATAATTTGCCGTATAAAATCTTCATTTTACTGCATTTTCACAGGTGCTTTTCCTGTGACTCAGCTGTGCTGGCCGTAGGTTTTAGCTGGAACACCCCTTTTTAAAGTCAGCGAGAAGACCCATTCTCGTGTCGTGCTTACATGGGTACGGGACAACAATTGAATAAGTTTCTATACTAAACTTCTACTGACACCCCGTCTTGTGCATTTCCCCTCGTCAGAACCAGTTCTCACAGCCCTATGTGTCAAACACTGTATGATTGGTCAGAACCTCATAGTCGTGTTTGTTTAGGTTAGGTAGGTGCATGTGCTCTGCTGCTGGCCGAGGCTGTGAGAAAATACAACCACCATTACAGCAGTTTCAGGGGAAATGACAAAAGAAAGTAAAATAACTTGTCGATGAAGTTTAGACAATTTAGACACAGCATGGAAAAGGTGCTGACCGTGATGAAGTGTGTTATAATCACACTTTGTGCTAAAATTATAAAATGCTGCTTCTCCTCAAATAACAACAGAAAGACCAAATCTTTCTCCTCCAACTCCTACGAAATCAGGTGAAAATAAACGTCCACTCTGTCAACCACTCTGTGCTGATCCTGTTTGCGTGTGACGTGTGCTGTAGAGGGAGAACTATCAGGATTTTGCCTCTTCTTTTTCTATTTGACTGTGAACACTTTGTGAGAGAAAAAATAAAAACAGTCTCAAACTACTTAATGATAAATTTGTGGTCTCGTTGGAGCATAGTGAACGCTCCAGCCTGAGCACTCTGAAAAAGGAAATGATAAGGTAACGTCCATGTACAAACACACAGATTCAAATATCAGTAGGAATTCTTCAGAGAAGCAGCTATCAAAGCTTATTGTTATTATCAAACTAACACAAACATACGTTCAGTCTGTGTGGTTTTCATATATTTAAATGTGCTTTCTATAGACTGAAGACAAACATAAACATTTACTTTTTTGTGGCCAACCATAATCACCAACAATTTTCACATACGCTGATTTTTGCACAACGCTACACCTTCTAATTTTGGTGTAGATTCACAGTCATCCAGGATTTGACAAAACACAACAAAGCAAAGTTCAGTTGCTTTATATGCAGACCCTCAGAGACTCACTCACTAATATTCAGAGCAGTTAATCAGCTGATTAATTTCCACTAAAGTCAGGAGCAAACTTTGCAAATATTTGCTTATGACAAATATTCTTTAGGTAATTTTAGGAGGCGTTAAGGACTGCACTGAGTGTACAAAGCTCGACCGAAAAGACAGAAAACTAATGACACCAAAATGTTTGCACAATAGAGACAAAGAAACATTTTGGCAAAAACAGGCAGAAACCAGTGGAAAATGCAGAACGCACACAGAAAGGCTCAGATTGATTGTTCCAAAAAATAGATATAGAAATTGTAATTTTTGTGGACATAGTTTGTGTTAGGTATGTAAATCAGCAGCTTTATCACGATACGATATTACATCAATATGTTCAGATGAGGATTCAATATTTCTCGATATCATAAAGTCTGTCACGATACGATTTTGATTCAATTCAATTCACAAGTCTGTGATCGATATAATGCGATATCATATGTCCATCTAACAAAATTACTGTGTTAGATGGGTATAAGATATCGATTGTCATCCAGACTATGATGACGATTTTCATTTTGCCACAATATAGCTGAATCATGAACCATTCAAATCGATATATCGATATAGATCGATGTATCGTTACACCCCTAGTTTGTGTCACACAAATACATGTCACAGGTCTACAGTATGTTCAGTATATTAGAGCAGGACCCTCAACCTACACTCAACAATTCAGATTGTTGGATTTACTTTCTTCTTTAAGAAAATGTGAAAGTTGATTTATATTTATTCAACTCAGTTGAGTAGAAACTGTTGACGTGACGTGGTTAAGTAAATCAAACAATCTGTTTTTGAGTACCTGCAATGTACAATCACAACTTTACAAAACATACACACACTGCAATTTTTCTTTTTTTATTAAAATCATAAAACACACTTTTTTAACTTAAATTATGTTTTTCGAGCTCTATTAAAAATAATAGCAGCAATTGATTTTTGTGTTCAGCACAATTTGGGAGCAAAAAGTTGAATAAATGTTGTTTCGAGAAACTTTAAAGGCATTTGAAGCAAATTAATTGTGGGGGAAACCTTTAGAGTTCAGTAAGTTTGAATTATTTTTGTAATTGTTGTCATTAGTGGGTTGAGTTTACTTGGAACAATCTTTAGAAAACCTTGCTCACAGCTAGTAAGAAACCTGTCTGTATCCATGTTATACATGTGTGTTTTACCATTAATAGTTTAAATAAATTAATCAAAATTTGAACTAAGCTTCATTATGACTCAGTTTTTGCTGAAAAAAGGACATAATTAAACAATGTGATATCATGTTTATATAAAAACAATAAAACATAAAAATCAAACAACCTAACATCAACAATATATGGAAGACCTGATTATTGTGCTGTGAGGGTGAAGAGCTAAAATTATTAGAGCTGCAATACAAGTAGGAATCAGTATTTGAGAAAAGTTTCTTTAGCTGCAGTGATTTTTCACAAAATTTATCGAAATATTTTTAAAAACAAAGACAGGATCGTAACCATCAGTCTTCAGGAGCTGACGCATTTAAACTCGTGTGACAGTGAGGATGTTTTCCAGCTCATGAGAAAGAGAACAGATAAGATGTGCAGACACAGACATGTTGCATTAAACGGCTACACGAGACACTGAGACGCAGTTTAATTTTCAGCACATGATATAAGCAGTCATTTCCCCCACTGTCCACACTGTTACACACATCCTGCAAGAAACACATTCAGTGCAGAGGGAGAGGAAGCGGGGCAAAGAAAAGGGGGGAAAAAAATGATTAGAGCCGGGGAGAAATAATAGTGGGGGAGCAGGAGAAATACATGGAGAATGGTATATAGGAGAATAAAAGGCAGAGTGAGATTGAGATAGGGAGACGATGGTGGGGGGAGAGTGAGATAGGAGTTGGGAGTGGGGATGCAGATATGGGGGTGGGTGGGTAATTTATGATTTAATCTAATGCATTCTGGACCTGCTGTAAGTCACACAGACCTCAGCTGGGGTAGTGAGGGAGGGAGAGGTGGAGAAACCGAAAGAGAGAGACATTAACCTTTCCTTGAAGCAAAGCGTGGAGCTGTTTTATCTGACCAACAACCACTCTGGTAAAATCCTTCTCCGCCGTCTCCCACTTCCTGCTGCTTTCTATTGTAGCGTCTAGGACCGCCGCCCCCCCCCAAGTATGTTATAGAGTCGCCATCAACCTGCAGACAAGAAAACAAAAACGTACATCTTTCCTATAAATCTCTCTTTACACATTTGTTACTGATTAAAGCCAAGCATGTCACGTTGAATAAGAAGAAACTTGAGTAGAAGTCGATAAATGGGAAATTTTATAAGAGAAATGACAAAGTTGTGGCTTTTTGGTAAATATGTTACTGTTACGCCCCATCAAGAAGTGGCCAGGGTGTAACCTGATGCTAATTCCTTGTTCTGCGCAACTCAAGCAGCCACAGAGACGAGATGGGGGATTTTATTTAAAAAACTGTGATTTATTTACAGTTTTTTTCTTTTTACAAAAATTAGCTCTAATTAGGATTAGGATGAGCCCAAGCCAAATAATAAACAAAACGTAAAGTATGTACATATATATACAGTGGGGAGAACAAGTATTTGATACACTGTTGATTTTTCAAGTTTTCCCACTTGCAAAGCATGTAGAAGACTGT
>JAUBOC010000050.1:17527140-17537159 GCA_032275365.1 Anablepsoides cearensis | reverse complement strand
CCCCCCCCCCCCCCCCCCCCCCCCCCCCCCCCCCCCCCCCCGCCGTGGTTCTCTGGTCCAATCACGGCTGGCTGCTGGACGCTAATTTCCACACGCGCAGCTATACGACCCTGTAACTGTTCAGGCACAAGAGCTTTTACAATCAGAGCACGTGTTGTGGATGACTCTCAGCTACTACCACACCCAGCTGAAGCTCAGCGTCTGTAAAACTGACTGAGTTATAGACATGTTTGTGTTTGCTAAGATCAGCTGACTCCAAACTGAAAAAGCCAGTGACCACTTCCTGAGAGTTTCTGTAAAATCCATGCAGTGGCTCAAGATATTTTGCTAACACAACAGAAAAACAAATATGCACACACAAGGTTATAGGTATGAACATTATTGCCGTTTTGCTTTTAGTGATGAGCAATAAAAACTACACAATTCAAAGGATAATGTTACTTTTAGGAAGTACACCAAATATTATTATTAATAATAATAATAATAATAATAATAATAATAATAATAATAATAATAATAATAATAATAATAATAAAAAACTCCTGAAAGATGGAGACAAATCAAATCCCAAACTGAGAAATTAAAAACGCAGAAATGTTCACCCCAGCAGATTGTGTTTGTTTTCAACACACTGATCCTGTGCCACATTGTGGGGTCATTGTCAGTCTGCAACACAAGCTGCCCAGGGAATCAGCTGTTGCCACTGGCAATGCTGCTGGCATTTCAGGCAGTGTTTCTACCTCTTGAAAAATAAAATATGAGTTGGGTTTAATTCTCTGAACCTGCACGTGGTCAAAAGCTGACACTTTGGATTGCAAAGCGAGCTCGTGTTGCTAAAAGAGTGGCAGATATCGGTGGCTGACTGCGACTAAATTTTAAAGGAGCTGCCGGGTTTTGCATAAAAATCTCACCTATAATAAGTTTCATCAATTATCAGAAGCTGCCACTGGCTTTGCTGCTGGCATTATCGATGAATTTCAGTTTTATAATTCTGGTCAGACAGATCTGTCTGGTGCGGTGTACAGCAAAGTGTTGTAGTGAGGAGTGAACTGCTGTTTACATCAGTCGTTGCAGAACAAGCTTCAGCGTTCACCTTTAAATATTCTGCCTCGTCACGGTTCTCCTGTTTTGTAGTGATTCTGATTTGTAAATAACACAGCACACATTCAGCTGTTTTGTGCAGACATTGAATTCTCAAACGTGTTTTTCTTTTTTTTCTGACCCTACATGGTAACAGAAAGTGAGCCATCTGCTCTGTTCCAAACCTCTGAGTCCAGACAATCACCCAATCAGACGCCTTGTTAGTCCTTCATATATCTAAATGTTCAGCTTGTTCAGAGCATCACAGTTTGGGTTTTTGTAACTTTAATAATATGTAACTTTATTTACAGTTTTACTCATTAAAATGAATAGAGAACTCTCCAAATTCTCATTCAATCTACAAATCTGCATACTTCTTTGATTTGTTGCCTTTAGCTCATGTTTTCAACTTCTAGTTCAATCATTTGTCAATAGTAGCATTTAGCTACTGCTTTTCTTGTTTTAGCTAATTTTTGCATTTAGCAATTTTGTTTGGTCCTGGGGGTTAGAGTTTTTTTTTCCAATTCTTTGTTATAGCATTTGTTTAGCTAATTTTAGCTTTCAACTACTGATTTTCTTGCTTTTGCTTTAGCAATTGTTTTGCTGGTTCTGGGTTAGAGCTTTTTTCAGCTTTTGTTCACAGCCTTTCATTTGCTTATTTTAGCTTTTAGCTACAGTATATTGTTCTTCTAAATTTAGGTTTTACATGCTGGTTAATTAAAAGCTAATTCTAGCTTTTAACTACTGCTTTGCTATCTTAGTTTTTAAGACAAGGATACCCATTGTTTTTTTTATTACATTATTATTTTATTTATTTATTTTATTTAATTTTTTAATTGGAGATTGTTCCAGCTTGATTTTTTTTTAAATAAGATTAATGATTTACTTTATTATTTATTATTTATTTCACTGTTCATAAATCTATGTTTTTATGAAAAAAGATATGATAAACTTTTTTGTCATGTTTTTGTATGAAAAATTAGCTTTTCTGTTTTGTTTTGCTAATTTTAACAAATCTTTTGACCGGTTTTAGTTAAAAATATTTCTAATCATCAGCAAACCTCAGCAAAGTCATTCAGCACTCAGCTTTCACTGCAGCTTCACAGAAAACAGTTTCTCTAATTGTGTGTGATTCGTGTTAATTATATTGTGTGTGCATTTATACAGCAAAGCTATTTACAATGTAGTATAGTCAGGGTTTAACTTTTGTTATGCCATTTTGTACATTACCCTGAGATTACTACCTTTATGTTTTGTTGTTGCTCATTTCACGGAGCAAGAAAAATGAACAGGTTTGACATAAAACTGTGATTCATTTCAATGAATAGAAGGAAGCAAACATCTTCAGCTTAGTTGTTGTTCTCTTTGTGGGTAAATTTTATCACAGAAAATGTCAACAGCCAGAATAGACTCTTAAAAATGTCTCAAAACAGTAGAAAATAAACTGTTATTTGTCAAAAAAATATTTCATAATAATAACTTGTCTCTTAAAAAAGAACAAAATATATGTTTGATGGTGTTAGGGAAACATTTGACATGACTTAAATTAAATAGTGTTGAAATAAAAAAATATTAAACAGTATCTTTAGGTAGTTATATTGTAGATCATACCATTGAAAACTCAATATGGCCTTTTTAAAAATATTTATTTAGTGCAAATCTGTCAGTTTTATTTTAGAGTTAAATAATTAATTGATGTGAAATGTAAATGTAAACAAAATGCCCATAAAACTGTAGCCAAAAATCAAACTTCACATAAAGCTATAAGAATAACACACATACTCTTAGAATGAACACACAATCAATATTTTTATACGCTCCAACTTTTTAATGTACAATGGAAAATAATTAATGTTGCAGTTCTATTTTGTTGTTAATTAAAATGTGAACAACATAATTTACAACTATGAAATATAATGCTTTTTTCGTGGGGGTCAACTTATTGAAAGATCTTGGTCAAAAATGAATAAAATTAGTATTTGCATTAAAAAAATTTCCTAAAAAGTTTATAGTTGCAAACTTAAATTTTTTTTTGGTGATTTTATAAACTGATTTTTATGAGTCTGGATTTTATGTGTGGTTTTTGAATTTGTAATTGGATGAGTGGAAATGAGAACTGGTTACTTATTCCAACAGTTCTGTTTCATATTGTCTATGTAATTTTAATGTTTAATTTAGTGTATAGCTAAAAATAAATGTGTTTTTATTGCTTCACTTGTTATTTTATTGTAGACATGTTGATCTTCTCTACACTGAAAATATATTTTATACAAGCATTTATTTATTATTCTGGACTTAAATTCTTTGTTATATTTTCATCAGAATAAATTCTAACCTGCTGCTGAGCAAAAAACAGTGGACTGATACTCAGTCATAAAAAAATAAAATTCCCATACACTTGCTCTTACAAACACTGCAATGATCTGTGTTCCACTCTTTCTTTCTGACATGTTTGTCTGTAGGTAATCTATTAAAGAGAATATTCAAACACAATGAAACGTGCTGCACCTGCATGACCTGGACAACAAGTGTGGTGGACAGAAAAACTACCAAACATTTATTATTTTCTTTGGCTCCTGTCACTTGCTCCTTCCGTTGATGTTGTTTCATCTGGACTGAAGCTGAAGCATGGAAAAGTTAATGATTCGGTGCTGTGGAATTAGAAAAAAGAGATCAGTATTCAGCCTCTCAGCTCCCGTTTACTCTTCTGATGGTGTGTCAGCTGCTGTTTGGACAAAATGCCAATTCTTTACTGGATTTGTCTGAAAAAATACTGAAAGAAAAAGAAAGCTCCATACCTACCATGTTCAATAGTCTGATGAAAAAGTGTTGTCATGTGAAAACAAAGTTTTGCATCAACACAAATAATGATTGAGTGTAACTGTATAGAAATAGCAATGTAAAAAACTGAACATTCAAGAAGTAATCTGATCAAATCATTAGAGAATTTTTATGGCAACATCTTTCACTAATGCAATGAATCAGTCTCTTGTCTGGTTAAATATATATATACATATAGTCTAAGTTTGTTAGTGATCAGATGTGAGTCACTTTCAGGAAGCGGAAATAACAGCAAAATTATGAAAATTGTGAAATTATTTCAATAATGGTTTAGGCATTCATTTATATTTAGTGGATTTATATGACTTGCTTTAATAATCTCCACTGCTCTATTTCCACCCATTGAAATGACTCCAGCACACTCCTGATGCACCTTTGTGCCACGGAGCAAGGCAGCAGCAGAGCCGAAACAGTCGACACGTTGAAATGTAGCTGGTTTCATAGTTTGCAACAAGTACCTTAAAGAGTTTCACTCTGTTCTTTCATCAAGCCAGTGCTAAACCAGAGCCAGAGCTTATTTAGCTCCAGTTTTATTTGTTCACACAAAAAAAAAACCACACACACACACAAAAACACTAACAAATAACAAAGCTATCTTAGCATCAACTTTTTACTGAGCCAATGCAAATAACCACTTTCAGCGGAAACTGAAAGAGGCTTATGGAGACAAAACACAAACCTTGAGTGCCTTTTATAAAACATATTAATTAAAGTGAGGATAGTTACATTGTGCGGAAAACAAATATTTACTATAGAATATTTTAAATGGAACTGAATTGAAAACAACAGGGGTTCCAAGATGTAACAACTAGCCTTAAATTAGTCTGAGACACAAACAAAGTCAGTACATTAAAGGCAAAATTCACTTTATTTTTTTTTACTTACATTTGGGTCTGCACTGCTTCTAAAAACAGTCCAAGCACCAAAGAAATGCACTCAGAGGTATTTTTACTATAAGTAAATGTATTTTTCTGTGTTTTGAAATGACCTGTTTTTAAACACTGCCATTTGTGACATCACAAACAGTACTCCAACCCACCCCAACCTGAGCCCAGCCCCTCAGCTGGCAGAGACTTTTTTATGGCAATTTTCTAGCAATATTAATAAAGAAAGTTGTAGTTTTTGTAGATAATTTCACTATGGACTACTTTGGAAACATAATACTTTCTACTGAAAGATAACTGAAAGGAAACTTCTGGCAGGGGGCGGAGTTAAAGTAAACAAAAGGTTGGGAGGGGGTTTTCATAGCAACTTATGCAAAACAGCACATTCTGAAGAGAGCTCAGAACAGACAGAGCTGGAAAGGTGAAATTTCATTATCTGAGATTCATTTTGTGAATTAAATCAATTGAACATGTTTTGTATAGCCCACAGATGGATCCTAACCCCCATATTAGGTCACCTTTAACTAAATCTGGCAGACATGACTTCCTTTGGCTTCACCTGGAAAGCTGATGAGCTCAGCAATAAACTAAAAAATAAATAAAGACTACAGGAACTAAAAAGGACAAGAAAGAAATGGGAAGAAGCAGCAGAGAAGAATCCCAAGACCTGAGGCCAAACCTAGTTTGGATTCACTGGAGTCTTTATTTGGTAACATGCAACATACAAGTTGACAATAGCTTTAAATGATAGAACGGAGATGCAGGAATTGACCAGCATCACAGTAAGTGCTGACACCAGTACTCTGAAGCATGTTCATTGGCTTCTCAAACTTTTTTTTTAACCTACATGGTTACAAACAAGCGAGCCAGTCGCTCTTTTCCAAACCTCCGTGAACCTGTACAATCACCCAATCAGATGCCATGTTAGCTGGCAACACCAGCGCCTACTGCTGGAGTGCAACTCTTGTGTCTGCATCAATAATCTCTCTCCAGAGAGCCATTTGCCTGGATAAATATTGGTTTTTGCGTTGGCCCCTATAATGGCACCATGTGCAGGCGACGGGGCCCGTAAGTGACTAAGTGACGTGTCTGTCATGCCGCTGGCAGGCTGGCGTGGGAGTCATTGGCACATTGTGGGGTCTCTCCAACGCTCATTTGAATTCGCTCGTCCCCAATCATGCCACTACACTCAGTATACACACTCCACTCACACACTACTCCCACTACCTGTTTGGGCGCCGGCGGTCTCATTTGCATGAAATAAGATGGAAATGGATCCCTTATTTATGCCAACAGAAATGGAGTGTGTTATTAAGGGCACTATTGTGCAAAAGAGACGGCAGCGGTAAGAATACATTACAGAGGCTATTTCTGGAGTGGCTCGAGTCACACAGAGGGTAATGCTTTACAGGTCTCTGATGACTTCTGCAGCCTGGGCACCAACACGGAACCAGTGTGGATGTTCATGTGTGTTCTGTGTGTGCATGTGTGCATGTGACTGCTCAGATGAGCGGGCTTCTATCAAACGCCTCTGTTTGATCGTCTGTGTGTGTGTGTTTGGGGGGTGAGGGTTGTGTTTATTTCCTCACACCTGGTGAATTTGAATCTAGGATTTGATCATTTGTATATTGCCCAATGGACAGAGTTTCCTGTGATTGACAGCTCTCCATTCATGGTGGCTTTATTGTCTTTCCACTTGTTTTGTGTGGGCTGGGCAGCAGGGAAGCAGATCCTCATTTCTGCCACTCAGGCATTGATACGAGGCATCGAGGTGCTCTCTGGGTCACTTTTGTATTATAACTGACTAAAATGGGATGATTATGAAGGTTTAGAGGAAGCAGCAGCCCATTATTTTAATTAGTCATTTAATCAGCTATGTATGAAGTTACATCAAGATTTAAATAAAAAAGTAGATAAAACATGATGGAAAAAGCTGTTCCTGGTCTGCAGCTTCATATTTTCACAAACTGTTTAAAATATTTTACCTGCAATTTGTCTGTGGTTTAAAATGTCAAACACTTTTTGGCTTCTCAAAATGAAATGACATATTTTATACAAATTGCTGTCTATAAATTCTAATTATACTGCTACACTGGATATATTTTATTTTATTAGGTCATTCTTAAATTACATATATATGTTTTTATCAGGAAACTGCTCCAGGTGTTGCACCCTGCAAAAGTGCCAATAATTTAACATGAGCATTTTTATATTTACGTCAAATTTTTTAAATATTGTACTTTGGCCACTTTAAATTCTAACATTGTGTGGGACGTTTTATAAGCTTATTCAGTTTGAAGTGATTCATATACTAATACTAATATTAATACTAAGTCAAATCAAAATCAACTAATACATAAAGCCGTTTTTCCTTTTAATAGAATATATAAATATTTTTTTGTTCTATTTACACCATGACTGCATTGGGCTGAAGTGCTGCTAGCATGTCTGGAAATTTGTCAGAGCAAATGAAACTTGTTGCCTTCATACAGAACTAAAGTTCAAGTCTTAAAAAGTGCTGCCCAGCAATTTCCAGTGAATGAAGCTTTGTCTGCAACAACAGATTTATTCCCAACACATCCCAATAACCGCCGAAGCTAAAATGGCTGCAGGACTCAGCCACTGCAAACTCTTTTGTGGTTCTGAAAAGTTGTTTGACAGAACATGTAATAATGATTAAATTAAATAAAAAATACAAAAACGTGAGATATAAAAGAGAAAAATAAATGTTATTGCTGAGGTGGCATGGCTCACACTCCTCCCATTGCTCAGTACTAAGTCTATTTTAATAACAATTAAATATTACAATGCATAAATAATTTTATTTTAAAAAAGAACCACTGGGATTTAATGTTTGCCCATCCAGTTTTCTTTACCTGTTTTTTTCATGCAGGATTGTGGGGAGATGCCTATCTCCAGAGTTAGGATATAGGCAGCTCATCAGTCCATCACAGGGACACACAAAGAAAATACGACACTTAAAGACAATTTAGAATTGCCAAATAACCAAACATGCATGTGTTCAGTCTGTGGGAGGAAACCAGAATACGTGAAGAAGAGCTGCACGTGCACAGAGAAAACATGCACACAGAAAGGTTGTAGCTGAGTTACAAACCTGCAGACTTTTTGCTTATACATTATACAAAAAAATGTTTTTTCCTTTTTTTTTTTTTATCTGTGTCTAAAGCAAACCTGAAACTGCTAAAAATTGTGCCCCCATTTTGTCACGTTGTGACCACTGACCTTATTTTATCATGTATGTTATTCCTAATGTAGCTGTGTATTATGAGCCGCTCGGCTGGATTAACTCAAGATGACGCCATAAAGAAAGTTGAGAGTAAAACAGAAAGCCCACGACTTTAAAATGTGCAATCATATGGCACATATAGAATTATGTTTTGACTTTTTCTTCTGTTTTGTTTTTTGCATCGGTGCCTTTGTAGCCGTGTTTATTTGCATTTGAATTTAGTGTCTTATTCAGCCTTTTATAGCAGGACCGCCCGTGATGAAGAAGTACTGTCAAGTGGAGCAGGCTTTTCTTGGGGAGCGATGCCTTGCTGTTGGTCGCTGTCATTTTTTACGGGCCTTGTAATGGAGATTATTAGCATGTGAGTAGCAGCTCGGGAGTGTTGGCTCATCTGTTCTCATGAAGGGTGGCCATTTGAGAATGTTTAAATCAGAGGAGGGGAAAAAAAGTTGCCCATTAACTGGAAACCCCGCCCCCCAGCCGAGCTAAATTGGTGTAAATAGTATTGTTCCCCACTCTGTCAATAACATATGGAATGTTGTTTTGCTGATGGCTTCAGTAAAAGCTCCAGCCAGGCAGGCGTAGAGATATAACAGATCTGCTCCAACACTGCATGTAACCACTGGGCTGTGTAACTAGTCTTCTACTGCATTTATCATACCATGTGTGTTTATGTATACATTAGTGTGTGGAGATATGTGTGTGTGTGGGTGTGCGTAGTTATTTATAAGCAGTTAGTAAAAGGGGAGCACCTGAAAAAAAAAAGAACAGTTGAAGAGAAGATGTCGAGATGGAAGAAAGGCCAAAAAAAAAAAAAGATGAAATGAGCTGATGTCAAGGCCGGGGTGGTCCCGTAACTTCACCATCCAACTAGAGGCCAAACTGGGGGTCAAGCTCTATTGATTTTCTTCCAGGCTTTGTAGCAGTATTTCTTACTACTAATAGAATGAGCAGGCCTTCAGCAGCTCCGCATGTCATTTTTCTGTAACGCTACAATAAGGTCTATTTCTGGATTCACATATTACATCCCGATGTAAAGAGCTGCAAACACTCTGATAGCTGAAGCGGAATAATTTACAGACTCAAAGACTGATTAAAAAGTAGAATGCACAATTTACTTTGCATCTGTTTATCTCTGTGTTTCTGTCTTGTGCTTGCAAAGCTGTGTGTATTTTCGCTGCATATTTGTATGGGTAAAAGCTTATCGTTCTGCATATACATTGCACAGTGTGTGTGTGTGTGTGTGTGTGTGTGTGTGTGTGTGTGTGTGTGTGTGTGTTTGCACCTATATCAGTGCGATACTGGCATGCAGTGATGGATCGCAGCAGTTCCCTGTTTACCTAGCCTCATGATTTCCTGTGCGTGCATGTAACAAGTGGAGTTTGGCAGGATTAATGAGCACACAGCTTGCTGAATGGGTGTTTGGCTCCACGAAGCACTCCATCATGGCCTGATGCTGCGACCATGTTCCTCACAAATACTTGCAAGCACACACACACATACACACACACTCACACACACACAAATGCACCATCATGTACTCTTCTCTCACCATTTACCCCTGCTCTTAAATTACACATGCTTCCCCAGATCCCATTAAGAAAACACCTTCCTTAATGATAAACAATGGTAAAGCATGCACATTTCTCTCAGTGCCTTGTTTTTAAATATAGGACCTGCTGTGTGGCATGTAGGATGTAAAATCATCTGACATGGTTGCTGCTGAGATGCACAAAGCAAGAGATGGAGAAAGTTTAATTTCAGTGTTCCAGTGTATCTTATTTTTATGTTTTTATCTGTTTGTGTATAAAAATGTAAGAATGTATGAAATAAGAGGTAAATGGCCCCTGATAGCTGTGAGCAATTGTCAGAACATACCCATTATTGTCCCCATCCATCCATCCATCCATCCATCATCCATCCATCCATCCATCCATCCATCCATCCATCCATCCATCCATCCATCC
>JAUBOC010000050.1:17452367-17465840 GCA_032275365.1 Anablepsoides cearensis | reverse complement strand
GTTTTTGATGAGAGGATAACATTATAACATGATATAAAACTCAAAAAAGTTGATTTTACATGATATAACCCCTTTAAAGAAACTAACAAAACAAACAATTGAAGTTCTATTCTGAAGCTAAAGACATTTTGCTTCCCATCCAGAATGCTTTCTCAGTTCAAAAATGCATGATGCAGCAAAACATTTCAATCTAATATACAGTCTAGACTGCAGGCAGGCCAGTTCAGCACCTGAACTTCTGTAATGGATTCAGTTTGAACCCCTATGGAGAGGCAGGCGAATGAGCTGCACCCTGAGAACAAATAGGATGGTCCCTCTTTAGTAAGAACTAATGCACATGGTTTAAAAAAAAAAATCTAATTTCATTTAAACTGACAACAGAAACGTTTTTCACTTTGCTTTAGTCTTTTCGGGCATCTCTGATGGGTAAACAAGGGTATAGATTGTATTATAAAATGCTTTGAGTGTCTGTATACTGTAAGTATAGTCAATTTGCCATTTACCATTTTTAAATGAGCTTTGGCCAAAAATGTTTATATTTTGGGCTGAGAATACAGATGGTTTGAGAGGCAGGTGAATGTCAAACAAGAAAAAAAGAACTTTAAACAGAGGAGGCCTCAGATTTCAGGTCTCCAGAACTTACAGTGCAGCATTTAGTGTGAGACCCACTCAGTTCTACTCTAATTCACTCAAAACACCCCTCTGTGAGCCGGGCTAACAGAGACCCAAGTGACTCATAAATCAGATGTGTTGGATTTACCTAACCAAGTTATGCCAAGTGGTTCCAATCAGTTGAATTGAGTAAATGGAAAGTTGCTTTGCATTAACTTTAGGTTAAGTGAACAAGTGTTTTTTTTAGTGCATTGTGAGAAGTCTGCATGTGAATCCATGTTACATAACTGAATACAGTTTAAAAGCTTAGAGCTCCACACTGCAGTTTAGAGTTGACATCTCTCTGGATGGGATGTGACACATCTTATGTTTATTTTTAATTTATCATATCCTGGATGTCTGAGAACGTACATCAACACGTCAAATACTGACTTTCAACCTGATCCTCTGAGCTCAGAGACTACTTCTGATTCTTGAAATCTTTGGTTGACATTATGAACTGTGGATGCTGGGATATAAAGTCTTTTCAGTTTTCAATCAAGAAAATATTAATTGCTTCACTATTTTAGAGATATTTTTTGCAGACTAGTGAAACTCTTCACATCTTTACTTCTTAGAAATTCAGTCTCTGTAAAATACTCTTTTTATACCCAGTCCTTTTACTTACATTCTGTCAAAAAAAACTTACTTAGTTGCAAAATGCTTTCCAGCCTATGGAACCTATTTTTACAGCCTTTCATTGTATAATTTACTAATTTTGTAACATAAATTTAGTTCCATAAAAAACAACCTTTTCATTAAAGCATGTCCTTGGCTCATGCTCTGTCGTCTGCCTTTTAACAGTGTATTGTTTAGCTGCTAACTGTGTAGCTTTTGTGTGTTTTTGTTTGATTCTAACTGCATTAAAGTGCCTGTGACATCAAATTTTTGTAATAAATTTGAATGCATTTTTGGAAAGGTAACATTGGCAACATATTGCAAAACAAATTTCATGCAGCTGAGATGAACAGTTGTTGAGATATTCACATGTGAAGTAACAGGAAATGATGTCAAAGGGGAATGTCTGCATGTGAACAGAGCACTGATACAAGGCCCGACAATACAGACTGTAGAGAAGATTCTGATGTTTCTTTAGATTATCTTGAGTCCCTATCAAAGAAAAAAAAAGAAGAGTTAAAGTTTAAATCATTTTGTTTGATAAACAAAAACCAGAGAGTTTATTTTATTTATGAGTTCCCCTTTGATGTCACTTCCTGTTTTACTTTGGCTGAGCCAAATTCAAAAGAAAATCGTCCAGTTATGTGACAAAACGGGTAAAATAATCAGTACTATGCCAATTTTATTTTGAAGTATAAAGATGTTTTCTTTGACTTTTTGTATTTGAAGGATTGGTATGTCACAGGCACTGTATGATACCACTCCAAACACGTTGTTGGCCTTTTCTGGACAGCATCAATTTCCACATTATATTTAATTTACTATGATACTCAAACATTAAAACTAGAATTAAAAGCAAATGAAAACACACAAAAACCACAAAGTACTTTACTAAAAAAAACCCAAGTATCTATATTTAGGATGCTCCAAGACGGCAACGTTCCAAATAAATAAATGAATGGGTGGGAGGGTAGGTTGATTTTCTTTATGAAAGCCAGATTTTCTTTTCTCACTTGTTTGTCTCTTTGTGTTATTCAGGGCCGAGATGGAAAAGGCAGTATTTTTGTGTGGGCGGCAGGTAATGGTGGGATGCAGCACGACCACTGCGGTGCAGACGGTTATGTTAACTCCATCTACAACATCGCTATTGGCGCCATCACTCAGACTGGAAAGCCAGCCTACTTTGGTGAACCCTGCCCTGGAGTGATGGCTGTCACCCTGACAGGAGCCGGCGTGGGAGGATCCCTACCTTTGGTTAGTCTGTCTATATCTTTTAATATATATAACTGCAGTGTTTGTCATTAATGACCCTGTGTGTGTGTGCGTGTGTGCCTGTGTGAAACAGTAGCCTGACACTTTGGCTCCTTTGAGCGGTGAGAAGCCTGTTAAAGAGCAGCCACTGGTGTGATATTTATCGAGGCCCACCAAATGACCTAGGTGATTACTGGGCACACACACTCGAAGACATTCAGAAGCAAGTGTTAATTGGAGGTAAAGCACAGTTGTAGTGGCTGAGAATGGGAGAGGAAGAAGCTGAAAGTGTTGCTGGCGGATTTAACACTGAGAAAGTACGAGAAAAATGCAGCGCCAACTCCGGGGCTGGAGAGAAACAGAAAGGCCAATTTTATCACTGTGATGACACCTCTGACTGCTGGGATTTCTGCTCGTTTTGACCCGCGCTTTATGAGAAAGACTGATTTTTTTTTGTTTGTTTGTTTGTTTTTCTTTCATTTTATAGCATCTATTAAGAAATTGTTTTTACCTGTTCCAGTGGGGAAGCGGAAGCTTCACACCGCCACTGCTTCACTATGAGAATGCTGCTGTTGTTTACAGAGAATAGAAATGGAACTGGTAAATCTCACAGAACAACAAATAGAAGAGAGAAAAAGGACATTTGAGCTCAGTCTAGAGTGGAAGGGTACACATGTGGTGTAGAGTGACGCAAATTTGATTCATCATTAAGACCCATAAACTAACAAACTGTTGCTGACTCAGCAAAATGCATTTCAAAGTGGTCAACACTAAACAAGTGGGCATTGATGTTTGTCTATCTGTTAGCAACTTATCTCTTAAATCACTTGATGGATTTCATTGAAACTTTCAGAACGTACTCGTTAGATGAACACCTACAACAAAATCTAAAACTCCTATAATCAGTCAATTTCACAAATATTTATCTTAAACTATGTGCAATAGTATCTAAGAATCATTCCCAAAACATACTCTGAGGGCTCATCTCATTTCAAAGTTTGACCAAAACAGCTATAAGATCTTAGTTTTAAATTCTGAAAGTAGTGGTGTCTGTATTGGACCAGCATTTTTATCAGTACTTTGTACAAAATGTGCTGATACCGGAAACCAATATAAATACTGGATTCTATACTCAATTGAAAGTGTTAAAGTTTACATTTCAAGTAAAATGGTTGCCAGTTCCATATTTAAGAAATCTATACACAATGAAAGAAAATTGTGTTTGTTGTTTTTATTTATGTTAAAATGTTTCAATCATGCTGTATGTTTGATTTGATCCAGTCGGAGAGACTGTAGGAGTATAAGGAGAACCACCTTGTTCTAAAAAAGTTGTGTAATGTTTAGATTCTAACTTAGTAAGTACTTGGTATCAGTGAGAGCCCAAACTAAAGTAATCATACTTGGTCACACTTGGTTTGAGAAATACTTGTATTGGGACACCCCTAATTGAAAGGCAGTGGGTGACGTGTGTTAATTTAGGCCATTAATTTGTTTTCTGCATTTTAGATTCAGATGATCGCCCAGCGTTGTTACTGTAGGTCCTGGTGAGGTGGATCAGTGAGCCGATGTCTTGCTCAGTTTGGGCAGGCAGTATATGCCAAACCTGCTGGCACCATTTTTTAATAATCTTGGCTGCTGTAAAATCTGAATTAAGCTCCCTCGTTCTGTAAAGACAGTTTGTCTGCTAGTTAGATGAAACTACATGGTTTTTGATCCTTTTTTATATATCTTGGATTATTTTTAGTTCATTTTTTCCTCCAGGTGACTGTGACCAACACTGGCGATGGATGTGCCACACACTTTCCAGGAACATCCAGTGCCGCGCCGATTGCTGCAGGGATTGTAGCTCTTGCCTTAGAAGTAAAGTGAGTACCTGTTTTTTTCAGTCACAGTGCAACTTCACACCAGCGAAACCACTATCAAAGTGAAGAATATGGCGTTAAACTGGGTAGGTGCTAAAATCGAGGCAGCCTTGAACATAATTTAGAAAATCGAGATAATGACCAACTCAGGCTAGAACAGGGCTATTCAACTAAATTGCTCCGGGGGCCACAGTTACTGCAGGCCAACTGCTGAGGGTCCGATCATCCAGCAAATAAAGTTAACATGTAAATAAACCAAGTATTACAAAGATCTGTTACCTTTGAAATAGTTTATTCCGATGCATTTAATCATGAATACAACATACAAAACCCTATGTGATAAAAGTAGCGATAATAAAACAACAAAAACAAAAATAACACATTATGCCTCTTATTTACCACAAATATTATTTTAAAATCTCTGACTTTTAAACCAATTTTATTTTCACTTTTTTAGTTTTTTCTTCAACTGCTTGTAGTTTTAACTTTCTTGGGTGTTCATAGAAATGTTTTTATCAGCTTGTAGTGAAGATTCTGACGTTTCTGTAGATCCCAAACATGTCTATGTTTAACTAAAAGAACTTAGAGTAATTAAAGTAGAAAACTTGGGGATTGGGCTTAAGAGATGAATGAACCAATTGGCGGGCCGAACTTTGGCCACATCCGGCCCGCGGGCCGCCAATTGAATAGCCCTGGCCCAGCATTACCCCATTACATTAACAAACAAAACAAAAATTTGAACAGCTACCCTCGGGGCTGGGTGAGAATGTCAAAATCTGTGTCCAGGTTCTCAACAGGAAAAGGGTCAAATGCTCCTCTGAGTCAGAGGTGAGTCTGCCTCAGGGGGAGGAGTTTAAGTGTCTTAGAGTCTGGTTCATGAGTGATGGTGGGATGAAGCAGTAGATGGATTGATGGATCAAGTCAGATGAGCCTTTTATATAGAACTCATGTTCTTCCAAATTAATGATTGGTTCCACATTTATTTGTAAGGATCCCCTTACAAGATCTTTCAATGAGGAATGTCCCGACCAATAAATATCAGTCTACTGCCCAACCCCAGTGGGTTCATCATCCTTTGTGACGGGGGGCCAAACTGCAGTCGTTCTATTCATTTTCTGTCATGAAGATACAATATTTTTAATAAATTTTGATGGTGTAGCATCATCACAGCAATGTCTTGATTTAAATTCTCTTCTACTGTCAAATTTAACTTTATTTACACGTTACTGACTCACACAAAATGAAAGAAAACAACAGCATAGCTCGAGAAAAAAAACAAGTCTCAGTCAAAAATGTTCAACACAACAACAGCGATAAATGCAACACTCTATTATTACACACACCTGACAGGATTTATATAACAGTTTCATAAACTGCTGTTTAGCAGCTTTGTGTGTGTGTGCGCGTGCGTGTGTGTGTAGTCCCGTTCTTTTAGATGAATAGAGCGAAAGAAAAAGAAAGCTTAAAATGAACTTTTTCTTATTAACATGCTAATATAATTATGTCACACACTGGATTTGTGTCATGGCTGTGGTAGCTCTGCTTCTATAACTGGTTTGTTTGTTTCAGAAAACTAAAATCCAAACGGATGTTTGCTGAACATAATCATGCCAAAGACAAGCAAGGCCAAAGATTGCTTTAAACAAGTGGATCCCATCGACTTTGAGTTGAGACAGTTTTTGCTTTGTGTAATGGAAACAATTCCAGTTGCTACAAAGACAACGATTCCCAAGAGACTTGCGACTTTCATTGCTAAAACAGAGGGTAAAAAATGTACCTTCAAAAATATTATTCATTCATTTGTTTATATTTGGCAAGTTTTACATTTAAATGTTATTTTGTTGAGTTGATGAAAACTCATTTTAAGTCAAGATAAAAGAATAAAATAGGTAGATACCAAACAGGTTGAGTACTTTCACAGGTATTTTTATTTTAGATTTTTTGAATTCATGTATTTCATCTTGCACCTCAGTGACTCTCTTTCCTTAAATCATTTCATTTATTGGCCGTTGAGAAGCTTCTCTTTTCGGTCTGTCTTTGTTCAAACCTGCTGATTATCTTCTCACTCATTTTCCTCCTGCGTTTCTTTTGTTCGGCCCGTTGCTTTTAATCGTTTTCCCTGACTGTTCTTCATCGCTCTTAACGCTCCAGCTGTTGGTGTGGCCTCGGGCTTGGTGTTGTGTGGCGATATCAGTGCCATGTTTGCCACCTTCATTCCACAGAGGGAACCAGAGGCCAGCGTTTACGCTTTAGACGTCACGCTGCAGCGTTCTGTCTCAGTTGCTTGGCTGTAAAATGAAGTGTGGGTCCTCTGGGCGAGACGACTCCCGGGACATTACTGTTAAAGGCTTTGTCATGACCTGCTGCCACTGACTAAACTATATATCGCCTCTCCCTGAAGCAGAAGCATTCTGCTCACGTCTTTATGCTGTTGGGTTCGCTCTCTGTTTATTTGTATGGCTTTCAGGCTTTTATTTTTTCACTTTCTCATTCTGTTTTACTCTTTCTGTTCACATTTTCCAAAAACACACATGACCCTATATTCTTCCATACTTTATCAAAGCAAAGACTGCAGTTTTATTCCCATTCAACATAAGTGTGCCTTTTTAATGGCATCTAAGCAGTAAAATGTAATTACAGGAAGATTTGCAGCTTGGCTTTTTAAATCAAAACTTTTTTTCAAAAACACTTCCAAATCAAGACTCACAAAGTTCTTTGATCAGTCTAATTTGTCTTCACGTCTACTGTTGAAGCAACATTTTGTGCTCTTTGATGCGTACCTTTGCACAGATCGATTTAAACTGGGTTCCTGAAAACACAGAAACTGATACCTCGAGATTGTTTGGATAAGTTTGCAGAGATCATCAAACTCTAATAGATACATTATGCAGATTGAATTAAATAAACATATATTTTTTTGGTCTTAGCAGGTGTAAAAAGCCAACCCACAAACAATTTTTTTGTCATTTTTAAATAAGTTCTTAGAGACATCTAAAGCAAATTCAATCACACTAAACATCCATTTCAACATCAAAAATGATGTCTTAAAAAACATTTGCTGCTGTCAAACTCTTATTAAAACTAAATGAATCTGAGTCCTCACCAATAGTAGAAAACCAAACATAAAAATATTGATGCATCCCTTAACTAGATTTTTACATGGAAACAAATATCAGTAAACTCTGGACGGCAGAGATTTTTGAAACGCTGAACTTTTTGACCACTTTTAAATTAAATTCAGTGAACTGGAACATCTCTTTACCATTCTGTTAATATTTTAACACAGGCTGAAAAATCATAATAATCAAAAATCAAATAATAGTTTAGTTACCCACGATGACTTATAAGATCATGGTTTTAACGCAGTAAATTTGAAAAACCTCTTCAGTGTGAAGACAACCATAATGCTGACAAGTTCTTAGTACTCACTGTGGTATACTGTTGGTTTCTGCTCTTTCAACATTTCTGCTCCCACACTCCTTACTCTGTCCAAAACTCAACATGCTGCCACCACAATGATAAACCACCAGGACATCTGTATGGAAGTTTTGTGCATGCTTTACACATGACTTTATTATGTGTCAGACTGCATTCTTAATGCACACCTATAGGACTTACAAAGACCATCCGTGTTTCGGATATATATTTTTTTACACTGTAGCTGAATTATTATAGTGACTAATCCATGAAAAAAGTCATTATTTCAAAGACCTTTGATCTGGTAAATTGATTGTTTACACCAAATCAAATCAAAATTATTTCCATTGCCCTCAAATATGTTATATTAGCTAAAGTTAACACCAGATTATTATCATATATCCATATGAGCTTTGAATTTCTGTCACGTCAACCATTTGAAACTATTTTACTTATTTGTTATACAGTTTTTAAACATACAGTACAACTAGATGTTTTATTGTAAACATTGTCTTTAGTAACTTGTGTGGTTTTATTTATTTTGTTAACTATGCTTAGCAAATAAGTGAGAGGAAATTTGCGTTTAAAAGTTTATTTATTTGTTGTAACAATGCTTCCTGGCAATAAATCTTATACCAAACACCTGAACAGCAGCAGCTGGAGGTACCAGAAGCTCAATAAAAGTGTCAATAACAAAATCAGCTGTTTGGTAATGTCAGAGAAGATTTGGCAATTGATTTGTGCACAGCTCACATACTCAGCTCTACTGCTTACCCCTCAAATGCATGTTCCTTACAAATGTGGCAGCATGTACTGTAAAAAAGAAAGTTATTATCATCATTATTATTATTTTCAAGAAGCATTGTTACATCAAAGAAATAATCTACCAAACACAAACGTCCATACTTTTTATCACAAGGATATTTTCCTCTTTATTTTACAAAATAAACAAGACTGACACAATTGTAAAAAGTTATGTTAAACTGCTTTGTTTGAAGTGAAAATGGACCAATCAGATCTGTCCACACAGTTTCTTACATGTCATCACTTTGTCTTGTGTTGTAGCCAAGCTGTCTGTGATGTAAACGTTCTAACAATAGTTTTCATTCAGTTGTGTCTCTGTAGAAGAGTTCTCCAACCTTCTCCTGTATAGAAATCTGTTGACAGCCTCATTAGTTTTGCTCAACACTTTAGCATGTTGCTTCATCGGTGTGTCTTGGATTATTATAAGTGTAATGTATAAATCTATTTTGAGCATTCGAAGCATCCAGGAGTGAAGTACAGACGTGAAGAACTCGAGGTTTAAATTAAAACTGAAGAAACACAGCTTTATTTGATTTTTACTGTTGAACTTCTTTAAAGTGAATTTTGCTATAACCTGAATATTCCTATAGTTTATCTGTGCCAGCTGTTTAAACACAGAATAGCCTTTATTTGTGTCTCCGCAGTGTCATTCTCTTTCTCTGTAGTCTCTTATCGCTCTGTGTCTGTCTGTGTTTCCGTCTCCATCCATACGCCTTAACTCCTGTCCAATGAATCATCAGGGTGAGTCAATTCCTCACTCATCCTGTCCGTCAGTCATCGTCGGACCGATTGTTTTGTTCACTTTATCATGTTGTCTCCTTCTCTGTCACTATATCTTCGTTTCTCTTCATTCATTCATCAATCAGTCTCTTGAAGCCTTTGGCTCGACTGTGATTTCACCTGATGCTTCACCTCTACAGATGTCTACAGATGTTCTGTTTTGGTTTAGTTTAACTGATAGTCTGATGTTTAACCACAATATTTGACTTTATGACTAAATTAACTGCAAATCAATTAACCAGTAGCGGGCTGTGCATTTTACATGTAGGCCTTCAATAGCGGGTGGGCGTGGTCAAGGTGTCTGTCTGCAGGAGGGGGCAGGGAGGCCAGAGGAGGGAGTAACCCTTAGCTGCAGACCGCGGAACGGGGCGGGGTCAGATAATAGGCGGGGTCGGACGTCCGACCCTGTCCTCAACTCTAAGGTTAACCAACCCCAGACACTAAATTCTAAAATTAACCACTCCCAGTATTTCAAGGCCCGTACCACAAGCTGTGACCACGCCCATTGGACGTCTGACCCCGCCTAATGTCCAACCCTGCCCCAATCCGCGTACTGCAGCCAAAGATATACTTGAGAGGAGGTGGCAAACTTGTTTTCTCACAGACTGCTGGATCTGAGATTTAAATAAATTTGAAGCAAAGTTTTTGAAAAAATCTGTAAGATAGCTGTCCTATCTGTTCTGTGTATTTTTGTGATGTTTTAATTAGTTGTAACACTAAAAATGTCCATTCAGCATTTAACATTTTACAGAAATACAGTTTCCTGTTTCTGACTCTTAGGCTCTCTGATAATTCAGTCACACAACTCAAAAAAGCAGACTCTGAGGTCTCCAACTCAACATCTGATTGGTCAAAGCAACAGTTTCATTTGTTTTAACCTCCAGTTGGCTTCACTGTTCATTCTGACAGCCTGAGGCAGATTTCTTTGACCCCAGCGACAGACGATGCTTGAAATATGATTGGATAAAGCAATATATAAATATAAGCTACTCAAAGCATGCACGACTTGGAGAAAAGCTGTGAAACAAAAAGAACAGATATTTAAATAAATAAAATAATTAATTAACTAAAATATAAGCTAGTGATTCTGTTTGTGTTTAGGCTTTGTTGGCCCTGACAATCACCACTGCAATTAACTGGTCTAAAGTAAATTTACAAAAATATATTAGGTTAACAACTTTAATATAATCAGTTTACTAACCGTCTAACTCTTATTTTAGGACTTTATAGTCTGTATGTACTTAAGACGTTTTTATCACCCACTGGCAAAAAGCAAAAGAAACACACTAATGTTTTTCTGTGCATCTGTCATTGTGTGTTTCATTTGTCTGTCATGTCAGCAAAATATCTAATGAACCAGATCATGGATTCTAATAAAACTCAGAAAGTGCTCATTAGCTGCAGATTTACAACAGTTTAACTATTGAAGTCAGTTTATATCAAGATGACTTCCAGTAATGTAGGAACATAATGATCTTTTTAATAGATATAACTTTTTTCAATATAAGACGATTTCTATTTAAAAGTTTGACATAAGAAGTGGAGAGCGATGCATTTATTCAAGGAATCCTTCAAAATCCTACAAAGTTTTAGATTTTTCTAATAGTATAGAATCACTGTTCCCCACTTCGTTTTAGAAGCTATAATCCAAAATTGCAAAAAAAAAATAAAAAAAAATCCAAATTTTGTAATGTCTACTTTGCATGTTTGAATGTATTCATAGTGAAAATTGGTTGTGTAAAGGCTAAGGCCAGCACCTCATACAGTCAGATTGCACTGAGCGATAAACAATCATGTTGCTATAATCAATTTAACCACATTTCAGTTTGTTTTAGGGGAAACAATGGATGATGAGTTCTTTGTGCCATAGATGGCAGAGGTCATCAGGGTTGTTGCCAGTGAAAGGTGCTGAAAGCAGCTTCTCTGATATTAAGTTCCAACGCTCGTGGCACGGTTTAGAATTGTGTGAAGAAACTATTGATCCAGAGGCACATGTTGTAATTAAGGAAAGACAACAAGCCAATTGCTTTTTACTGGGAGGTCTGCAGTTATTTCATCAGGACAAAGGCAGACCACATTCTGCACGATTTAAAGCAGCACGGTTTGTAAACACAGAGTTTGCTTCACTGGTCTTATCTGCCTCCAATTCAGATCTGTAGCCTTTTAAAACTCTGTGAATCAGCATGGGGATAAATCAGACTGTGACCAGAGTTTGTTAGGCATAAAAAATCTTGGTTTCAATAGGAGTAAACACAGTAAATAACAATCCTCTGTTCCCCAAAAAACGTAATATTTCATTCAAGAAATGATCAGCTCTAACTTGATACTAGCATCAAATTATTGCTTTACTCATTTTTTCATTACAGTAAAGCTGACCAGTTTTCCTATTGGAGGTGCCACTGTACAAACACTGAAGAACACTTCTTACTGTTGAATAAATGAATTTGTCCTGTATCTTATGCAGCTCTAAAACAAAACATGCAAATTATGCAACATGTGTCACAAAAGCAAGATTTTGCTGTGACTGAACACACGTCTGAACCGTCAGAGTGATGGCCTTTAAAATTTAGCTCAGTTTATCGTTATTGTTATTAACCTTTAATTTAACGAAGCAAACTCCTTTGAGATCACAGATCTCTTTTACAAAGGAGGCCTGGGCCTGAAGGCAGCCTAACATCACGTTTTTGGACTGTGAGAGGAAACAGAAGTAGCTAGAGAAAACCCACACAAACGCAAGGAGAACATTCAAACTCCACACAGGAAGACCCCAGGCCCAACTCTTGGCTTGAACCCAGGATGCAACAGTGCTAACCACTAATCCACTGTGCCTCAGTGTAGGTAGGTTTTTGGACTTTTGTAGTTAATGTGTTTTTTTTTTTGTTTTGTTTTTTTTAATGTTGAAACGTTTTGTTCAAGCCTGAAAAATTACTTCAGTTTAAAACCAGCGTAAACAAACAGAGGGAGGTTCTGCAGACAACAGTCAGCGTGTTAGGAAAAAAGGAAAAAGTCAGACCGGTTTGATTTGCCTTACTTGTTAAGTTTTTAACAATGCATTGCCCCTTTTTATGTAAAACAATACCTAAAAAATGCTCTAAACATCTTGGTTTCATAGTTAAATTTTGTGCATAATAAAGAGATTAATCGAGACATCAAGAATTATTTTTTGTCATTCCAAATGAGTACTATATGAGGAATGAAATATAGATACTGAGGTCCCAAAAGAAAACACAAGAAAATGCAAAAATGCACAGTGTGTCACAGATGGAGTGTATTGCAACAAAGAAACATACACGTAGTAAAGGAATTGTTTCTAAAAAATAAAAAAATAAAAGCATTGTGATTAATTGCGATTAAAAATTTTAATTTCTGCCTATCAATAATATATACTATTACTAATAACTGTTTAGGAGAGGACAGCCTTCAATGAGTTGAGTGTTGACAGTGTTTTTCCTAGCAAAAAATATCAACTGTAGTTAAAACCAAACATTGCCCTATTGAAAGATCATGTTTAAATGAGAGACTAAATTATGCGCAGGAGATCGATTCCGTTCTCAGACTTGAACAATTATTTATTTACAGATATGTAGCGTTTACTACACATAACTCAGATCTGGTCCATTTCCTGAAGCCCCCTTATTTCAGAAACTATAAGAAAAGGCCCAGAGTCACGTTTTTACAATGTTTATAGAAACCCTGGTCATAGTAAACTAAGAAGTATGTTTTAGAAACGAACACTAAAACTAAATAAAGACTTATTTGTTGTCTTACTGTTTAAAGTGAAAAATACAAATCGATCACAAAGTATAAAATAAACGTGTATAAAATTCAATGAATTAGTCATAAAATATCCTTCACAATGTCTATCAGAAGGGGATTCCATAACTAAGGGGTTTGGCCCACCCCTCTTGGATATTGGTAAGGGACTGGCCCGGACTTTTGCAGGGGCTTATGGGGCTGCAGCCCAGGGCCCCGGAGCTTTGGGGGCCCCGCCCCCGAATGCCATTTTATTTTTTGTGAATGAACAGAACCAGGCACTTTAGCCCCTAATGTTTTGTCAGTAGCCCCGGATCAAAACGACACACTGCCCGCC
>JAUBOC010000050.1:17434107-17452267 GCA_032275365.1 Anablepsoides cearensis | reverse complement strand
TAGATAGATAGATAGATAGATAGATAGATAGATAGATAGATAGATAGATAGATAGATAGATAGTGTTTGTGTGTGTGTGCACGCGCGCACATGTATATGTGCATGTGAAACTGCATAGCCATAAATAATTAGGGGCCCGTGATTGGCTCAAGCCCAGGGGCCCATACCCCCCTAAATCCGGCCCTGGTAAGGGAGGTGCTGTTGTGCCTTGCTGTGTTTTTTCAAATGCAGTTGACACATTCAGTTAAAGAATTACACTAATTCAAGACATTTATTTACAGATTAGTAGTTTCTACACATGAAAAACGTTAGGTCTTTTACTTGTTTTCGCAAATCAAATAAGCTGCACGTTCAACACATTGTGCTGTAGAACTCTTCTATTTCTCATTTAAAGACACGCATAAAAAACACAATTGTTTGGACACACTTGCACACACACAGAAAAGTAAACAAACAAATACACACTTAAAGATCCAAGCTGCCTGTGGTCTTCTACACATGTGCACATGTGCTCATTAGGACCAGAAATCAGGGCTAAATCAGTGTAGTGTGTTTAAAGGAGATTGCAGACATTCACTTATTGGACTTGGCCTAATTGATAGACCCATTAGTAACACTTGTACAGATAACATGGGAGGAATCTCAGTCTGCTCACAGTCACTCAGAGTGGGTTCATTTAGGCTCAGAGAGCAGCACATTAAGAGGAGATTACAGAGCGGCATGGAGCTTCCTGCCAGCCTATGCCTTGGTACTGTGAGATTGATAGAGACAAACTGAGGAACGAGACATTCCACAGGGCAGACGAGCTGTGTGTTCACTTTAGTTTAGGTTTGTAAGAAAATTAAATACACATGCTTGGTGTGGTAGCGACACACTGACTGATAATCCGTGTGTTCCTCGTACTTGTTTCTGTGCAGCTCTGCATTCGCTCTCTCTCTTTATACAAAAGAACAGAATATACCTACACCAGTGTCAGTTGTTCTGCCTTTCAACTAAAGCTGCAGTGCCGACATGAGACGGTGTGCTTTAAACTGCTGCTTGCATGTACCAGCACATTATTTTCTGCTGACTAACAAGCTTAACTGCAAGTGTTGCCTACTTTTGTTACTTTTACGACAGAAATAAATGGTGAACATGCAGAGCTTCGATAACGCAGCCATCATGGTGAATCTGAATGTTTAAATCTCTTCTAGAGGCAAACATGCTCATGATGTGTTATGGTAGTAGTAGTAGTTTTTTTTTTTAATTCCCCAAATTTAGCATTGTGTCCCTTGAAGTTCACCTTGAGTGAAGCTCCTTGTGGGACAGTGATATCCTACAGTGGCTTCAGAAAACATTTAGACCCTTTCACTTACTCTTTACATTGTAATCTGGTGATGTAGTCGTTTATATTTGCTTTCTTTCCCCAGTAGTCTTCACGTGTTTCTACTGTAAGTGTTCAGACTCGTTACGTATTACTGATCTGAAGCACATTTGGCAGCAATTAGAGCCTCAAGACTTTGTGGGTTTGATGCAGCAAAATTGGCACATCTGGATTAAAGGATTTTCTGCCATCCTTTTTTGTGAATTCCCCCCAAGATCAGTCAGGTTGAATGGGTATTCTCAGCGCACAACCATTCTTTGATCTGTTTAACAAAGATCAGGCCCCTCTGGAGCAGTGGCAGCGTTGTCTCTTAGCCACACCGGTGTTGTCTTCACCCCCAGCCTAGTCTGAGGTGCTGATCAATGTGGAAAACCAAACCAGTCTCAGTTCAAACAAACACCCCCACAGTATGATGCTGCCACCACCATGCTTTACTATAGAGGAAGCATGGTGCGAGGTTAGACAGGGATGGACTGGCATACATGGCTAGCAGAGATTTTCCTGGTGGGTTAGTGATCCGATGGGACTTTGGTGGTTCACCACAATGCTTTTTCTACCTCTTCACGCTCCAATCAGCTGATCTGTTCAGAGTGGACCTGAAAACACATCACTGAGTGTTACAGAGCCGACCGGCTGCAGAGATCAGAAAACCTTGTCCCTTAAAGCCCAGCCTACGACAACAAATCGCCTCTGTGGCGCTTATTAATAACTCAGCAGTCAGATCTGAAACGCCTTTTCCCTACTAGCGCCTCATAAATTAAATCTCCCTGTTTGTCTCTGCATCCAGCAGAGAGATGCAAAGTGCTGTGGCTCCAGCTCGTCAAGTCATTCCTCTTTGAAACATTACCTGTCAATCAGCAGGGTCGCCACCAGCGAGAGGGGCATGGGGGGGGGGGTCCATGTATTTTACCCAACCAAGTTGTTGGATCACCTCAGCGAGGATTAAGAGACATAGGAGGCACCTGAGCTAAAATTTAAAGTCTTGTTGCAAAATTTCAAATACTTAAGTAAAGGTGATCTTTTATTTATTTTTTTATAAATATTGTTTATTATTATTATGAGGTACTGAGCTCAGGCTGAGAACACAATTTAAACAGTGGTAACATCAGGTTGCAACAGAGCAAAACTGCAAGTTATGAATACTTTCTGACGCCACTGTTTTTCACATGTAGTGATGCATTTTATATATGTGAAACTCCAGTCTAAGTAATTTTCAAAGTAACATAATTAGCCTAAATTATTATAAGTAAAGAATAAGTCTGTGATCACACCAATTCTCTTACAGCCAAATAAAACGCACTACATAGTATCCAATTTTTTAAAAAGCACTTAGTGTAAAACTGATAAACTGCTCTTTTCCCACATGAGATAACCTCACTTGTCTTACAGCATCTTCAAACTTTTAATATGTTTAAAGCAGAATGAATGATGTAGCTGTTGGTTCCCGCAGAATTCAATCATTGTTTATGGGGGAAACATATGAGTCATGCTTCTAAAAGATAAGCGCTAGTTGTGTTTTCCTGCAGCTCTCTTTCTGTTTCGTTCACCGCTTCATCTCTTTGACTCTTGGATTGCCCTTCTTCGGTGTTTTCTCCTCCCCTGGCTGGACACTTTGTCCTTACGCTCTCTGTCTCCTTCTCCTTATGCCAGTCCTCCTCCTCCTCCTCCTCGCTGCCTGCACCCAGTGTGGGTGATAAATTATTCGTGGGCATGCTCTGAGGGCCCAGGGCTGCTCATTCCTGCACACAGAGGACTTGCATTGATCCAGCCTCTGGTTCAGCTTAATTGGAAACCCAGTCACAGCAGCTACAGACACACTCTCACACACAAACACAGAGCGCACACACACTCATGCACAAACATCCACGTCTACATGCCCTATGTGTGGCAAAGGGATATTAACACACACACACACACACACACACACACGCTGTAAGGCACTATTGCACAATAATATAGCACTGAAAACACTAGGTGCATGGTTATTACAAATGTCAACATAATTACTCATCACACAGACACATGCATAACCTCTATATGTATTTATTTGTTAAAGTGTAGCACGATTAACAACAACAACATATATTTTTGATGGATAATGTGAACACTTGCAAATGCAAACACTTAAATTTTAAGAATACAATAAGTGGACTGACAGAAAGAGTGTGTGTGTAGATATCCACACACACATTGTATAATCGCTAGGCTGCATTCTCAGCAGCGCTAAAGTGGAGTAACAGTCCACAGTGGAGCAATATGTAGGCCTAGGTTTATTGATTTGACTGAGACACTGACTATCATAGAGCTAATAGATTACATCAGACACATTGAAGTGGCCCAGTCAATGAGGCCTGATCCTATTAACTGGGGATTTGTAAACAGTTGTGTGCTCACTGTGACGGCTGCTGTACTGCTTTGTGAGCCTTATTGAGGGGATGATGACTGTGAAGGAAGGTCTGCAGGATGCTCATATATTGTTGCCTTCAGGTTCCAGACCATTGAAACCAGTGCACATAGATTATTGTTTGATTATGTTAGCAGCTAAATGCTTCTACTGGATAAACTGTGCTCAGTTTTCCAGTTTCATGGCTCTATGCATGAAGTCACGACAAATGAAGGTTTTGACTTTTTTAGTTGCCATTAGTGCAGTTTTTATTTTTCACGTCATTGATTGCTTGTTTCCAGTTTGTTCATTGGACATTATTTTGCATTTATTGTTTTTGGTTTGTTACTCCTGAAGTATTTCGGTAGGAAGGACAATGATCAACACTTCAGGCTTGGTGCTAATATGAAACATTAGATGGTTTGATTTACATTAAGGATAACTATAAAAGTCTCAAATTCAACCACAAATCAGGAGAATCAAGCAGATCCACATAGAATCTAGTCAATTAATTAATTAATTAAAGCCACCACTCTTGTATTCACACCTTAAACCCACCTGCAGGTACATGTAAAAAAACTGATTTTTTTTTTTTAGCTTTTCTTTCTTTCTTTTTTGGCTACAAAATAGCTTGACTGTCACTGTCCTTAAAAACTCACAAAAATCCAGTTACTTACTGTATGTCAAGTAGAGTGGCAGCAAGATTCAAGCAAAATTACATTTCTTCTTTTTGTCAATTTTGGACCTGCCAAAATCACTGCAAGCTTTTTTTTTGTCTCTGTACAGAATAAACATGGAGGTTCTTTACTGGACACTAGTCAGTTTGTATATCTAATGGTATGATAAAAACAAGTTTTGTTATTTGTTTTTTTTTTGTTTTGTTTTTTTTTTTGTGTGTGTGTGTGTGTGTGTGTGTGTGTGTGTGTGTGTGTGTGTGTGTGTGTGTTAGACATGGGACAATTTATTAAACCTGTTTTTAAAGCATTCACACTGTTGAGGTATTTTTTTTCTTCCATAAGTTTTTCAGCATGGATCTTGTTCCATAATTGTTTTTGCCATTTCAACAGTTTGGATATCAAACTATTGAGCTACTTCAGGCCATTCTAGCTATGACTTTTGGTGCTTCAGTAATTTTGAGATATAGCTTTTTTTTTTAGCCATTTTTTTCCTTGTTGAAAATAATGCTGTCTTCAACATCCCCTAAACCTTCCAAAACGTTGATAAATCTTTATTGTATGTTACATTTTGTTCTGATTCTGTTTTCTTTGACTTCTTTATGCTAATTTTAGCTTCCGTTGGCTTCTATTTTACTGATTTCAACCTTTTTCCACATTTTTAATTATCATTCTGAACTTTTCTGCAATTCTTCTGCTAATTTCAAATACTACTACTACTACTACTTTAAACACTTCTTTGGTTCCTTTTATTTCTGCCCTTTTCAATTTTTTCTGCCCTTTTTAGCCATCTTTCTACCCTGTTTACTTTTAATCTGCTTATTTCTCAAATTTTCTGCTTTTTCTGCCTCTTTTGATATATTGTTTTAAAGGTTTGTGTTCTTCAGCAAATTTTAGCCATCATTCAGCTTATTCTGGGTTCCACCTCAATTGCTAAAATCAACGTCGATATTTTTGCATTTAATACAAATTTTAGCTTCTTCAGCAGCTTTCAGCTAAATTATTCAGCAATAAGCATTCACACTTTGTTTTCACAGGAAATGCAATTTCTCTAGTTTGCTATGTTTCAGTTTTGAAAAAAAGGACAGGTAGCTGACACGTTAATTTTGACTAGTTAATTAGTTAACATTGACTAAATACAGCTTGTTGCAAATGTTTGCTTCGAAACAGTTCTATCTCAAAAAGAGTGATAGGTATCACTCCTCTGGTAGACAAGCCATGACTGTTTGAATTTTCTGCTACTGAAAATTATTTAAAATAGTCAACTTTGTCTTTTTGGAGAAACAGAAAAGCAGAATTCTCCTCTTTCAGCCAACACACTCAGCTGACTGACAGAGGAGTGCTACTCAGCTTTACACATGACTTGTCATTGAAGTTTTAGTCTCAGGAATGCTGACAGACTCAACAGTTTCAAAAACACAAACAAAAAGATTTTGTATAATAAAAAAAATTATTGTGAGAGAAAAACTTAGATTAAAAAGATCAATATGAGGAGACGCAGAGCGGGACAAAGAAACCAGATTGGCATAAAAAAAAAGTTGAGAGATTTTATGGACTGAGGTTGATGAGAAGATGAAGAGCAGCTGGACTAAATGAGACGTGGCGCAGGTGTGAGTGGGCGTGGCAGAACCAGGGGGCAAAGATGAGCTGGGATGAAACACTGAGGGTGGCTGGAAACAAAGGGAGGTAAGGAGCAAACTAAACACAAAGAAAACAGAAAAACCCAAACAAACAACAAAATAAAACTGAAAGCAGAAACCAAACACTGAAAAAAACACTGATCATGATACAACCAGAAAAAACCTTACAACCCAGAATTATTTTGGTTTTAACACTGTATAATCTACAAACAGAAATGGCTTTTGTATACTTTTTTTCACTTCACCAATTAGTTGCTAAGGATGGTGCTAAAGTTCAAAATTACCATTTTTTTGTACATATGATAATAAATAACAGCAGATTCATAAACAATGAGCACATTGTCCATCATTTTGCATTTTCAGAACATGTTCTGTAAAAAGCTTTTTTTTTACAAGAATATTTCTTGTAGATGTGGACTGAAATAAAATCTCTTTAGTATTATAATCCTAAAGTCATTGTCATAGTTTCCCTCACTCAATTCAGCTTTAGTTCAAGCCTTTATTACCTGCAGGATCAGTTGCTGTAATAAGTAGCCAGTTTTTTGTTGATTTTTTTATGTTTTTAAGGTTGTTTATGGACTTAGTCCCACCTATTTATTACACCTGTTTTTAGTTTATAAGCACTCCAAAATCCTCAGGTTTTCTGGGAAAAGTTTTTAGTTTGTACCTAAATTCAAAGCTAAAATCCACAGTCCTCGCCTGTGGAACAGCCTTCCTGAGGACAGCTGAGTGTTGATTCACCTGTTCAGTCTGGCTTTACAGAGCTCATATACATTTTATTTGTTGCTTTTACTGTGCTTCTAGTTTGACTCTCAACTAAATTATTTAAAAATCCCTTATTTCTACCTGTTTTACTAAACCTTCCGTACTTTTATACTTTGCTGGTGGTAAAACAGTAACTTATCAGGGCTATTCATATAAATCCCTCCAGGGGCCGGTGAAGCTCACAGCTCGGAGGCCTGACATCCACCTCCCGGGGTGTGTGGGGGGGTGCATTTTGTTGCACTAAAACCTAAATTTAAAATCTACAAATGATTTGAAATTTTTTATAATAAAATAAGTAAAAAAAGATGTATATATTATTCATTTTTTTGGAATTGGGAGGGGGCTCATTAGTGGAGCCCGATGGAAGACACCCATGGGCCCACAGGCCGCCAGTTGAACAGCTCTGGTTTAAATTTTATAATTCATGTTTTGCATACATTTAGTAATTTTTACTCCTGGTGTTTTCTTAATAATAAAATTAGATTTTCCCAGTTTCATCAGTCAATATTTAATTCTTTAAAAACTGATTTCTATTAAATTATTTAGTCTTGTATGTGTTTTTATTTTTTATTTTTGTTTGCTTGTTTGTCTCTAATTTTATATCTTTTTTGTTTAGATTTCGTGTAAAACACTGTATGCTACACTGCACTGAATAAAATGTGCTCTATCAATAAAGTTTGATCTGATTTTAGTAAATGAACAAATAATGTGCTGAATGGATTTTCAGCTGCATTAAAAACACGTAAAGCATTGAGTCATTTCTTAATTTCATATTTTTATACAAAACCAAACACAAATTTATATGTTTTTAAACTACCTGCTCAGTCCTGGAGTTTAATACATCATTAGTTACGTTGCTGTTTAACCAGCAGCACAGCTGATGCTGATTGTGGAGTTTTTCAGATAAAGCTTCAAACACCTTTAGGGGGTTGTGAAGCAAAGAGAAGAAAAAACGTGAAAGAAGGGGCGATCGCAATGTTCTCAGCTAGCAGTGCGCTTTTAAGAGCAACATGACTTTTACAGAATAAATAGATCTGTGTCACAGACTGCCAGTAGAGAGAGAGAAGTCCTCGGTTCAATAATTAATTCCTGAGTGGAGAGTTTTGGAGTGCCACTGATTGGGCTGATTTTTTTTTTCCTTCCCTCCCAAAAATTCTGTTATGATACAAAGGAGGCCGTTTGAAGTAATTTGTCCCAGAGAGAGCAGCTTGGAATACCATACATGCTTTGATTTAGCAAAGCAAATTTAATTTTGTTTGCTTTATGCAAACCAGCCAGGGCCGTGGGGCTTTCTCTGATTCCACCAGAGGGGTGATGGTGCTGATGATAGAGGTGGGGGAGTGCACACACAACAGAACCACGCTGCTGCTGCTAATATGTAACACAGTACGCACACTCATACACACAGACGCACGCAGCGAGCAGCAACAGTTCAAAAGTACAAAGCTGATTCCCCCGTACGCACTCTCGCAGTCCAATTCCTTTGAAATCAAAGCTTAAAATAATTGTTTGTGCGTCGTGTTTTGTTTCATTCCATCCTTCTAATTTTAGTGTTACTGGTTTTATTCCTATCATGTTGTTTTAGCTGCTTGTTCTCGGTGCTTGCCATGGTTTTGTTTTGTGCACTAATCAAAGCTTCTTTCCTCACGTTTGTTCTGCTTCAATTTTTTTCCCTCCAAATATGTGAGTGGAATACATCTCTATAAATCTGTGCCTGATAGTTCCTGTGATGACCAACTCTCAACAGCAGAATAATGAAGGGGCTACTCGTTTTTTTTTTTTTTTTTTTTTCCCTTTACGGCAGAGTTTCTTCACATCTAAGTGGAACTTTTGACACTGACTGAAGCTATGAAAACATACCTACAGAACAAGCCGACATGCATTATGATGATTTCATTAATGATGGTGGAAATAAGACCTAATCATGTAGTACATCTTTAAACACTTTTTTGTGTGTCATTCTGAGAAATGGCTGTTTGCAGAGGTTCAGGCGGAGAGCAGTGTTTTTTTTTTCTTCAGGGAAAAAAAAGCTGCTCAAATTGGGTGCCTGAGCACTTTTACTTTACTCCATTCAAATCATTTTCTTAGGGAACAAAAATGAGTGGATAAAGCAGAAAAGTCCAATTTCCTTTATGCTTTTTATGCTCTGGAAAAAAAAAACCTCGTTGACGACCCTTTGGTCTTTTGTTATAGAAAACTGAGCTAATATCCTCCAGCTCTCAGTGCAGTTTAAAGGTCTTAATTGGATTCCATTAGTATATTGCTTGACATGACACTTGAGTCTGCTCTATTAGAATTCCCCTGCCTGGGATTAAAAAGAGGACTTTCTCTACATTTAGCTCTCTGGACTCTTTTGTTAAGTATCAAATATTCTTTGTTGGATTCACAGTTTTTGATGCAATTATTAAAAATGGAGGCTTGACTAAAATATGCGCTTTTATTGTATAGAGGTGCTGCTTTTAAAGGTACGACAGTGTCTTATTGCAGCAGCTTTCTGTAAGTATCAATAAACCTTGCAGCAATACAGTGCAGGCTTTTCATATGAGCTGCAATCCTCCAACATCCTGCTTAAATCGTGGCCTGTTTTATGTTTGCTGTAAATTTAATCTCAGAGTTTCATACAGACGTGGATTGTGGCTTTAGTTATCAGTCATCTGAAGGATGTTTGTGTTTCAACCGATTCTGGTTTATGTTTTTCAGTCCGAAGCTGACGTGGAGGGATGTTCAGCATCTGATTGCCAAGACAGCCAAGATTCCTGATCCTAAAGAGCCTGGCTGGACCATCAATGCTGCAGGATATCATGTGCACCACAGGTACTGACAAATGCTCATGCATGCTATTTTACACCACCTTTAAGGTTTCAGGTTAACTCCATCAGTGCCAGCAGTCTCAAACAATATTTCTGTGAGGCTGATGCCAGTTTAAAGTGCTTGTCCTTTTGTTTTGAGCTTTCATGCTACACTAATCAGCTGTATTCTGCCTGAAGTGGAGGAGTTTAAGTATGTTAGGGTTTTTTTTTTTCACAAATGAAGGAAGAATGTAGAGTGACATGGATAGATGCATTGGAACATTGTCAGCAGTATTGTGGACTGGTGAGGAGGGAGCTGAGCTGTAAGGTGAGGCTCTCCGTTCACCTTTCAGTCGATGTTCCTACCCACACTTATAGAGACAACTCTTTGCACTGACCAAAAAAATGAGATCATGGATACAAGTGGTCGAAACAAGTTTTCTCCACCGGGTACCCGGTCTTTTCCTTAGAGATATGGTATGAAATTCAGTTATGCAGGAGAGACTCAGTAGAGCCGCTGCTCCTCCACATCAAGAGGAGCCAGTTGAGGTGGTTCGTCTGGTAAGGTTACCCCTGGTTTCCTCCCTAGGGAGGATATTTGGGCATGTCCAACTGATCGGAAACCCCAGAGAAGATCCAGGACATAGATGGATAATCAGCTGTAACCATCCACTGATCAGACATACCAATATGACCTCCCATGTTGGACCATATTTCACAGTTTATGAAGACCTCACTGCAATGCAGGATCTTGGGTGGTTCAGTCATGTATTCTAAATGCAGTAAACTTAACATTACATGTGACAGAGTATGACTCATCCACAACAGTTTTCATCATGCAGAAAACTGTATTTAGGTCGTCATGCTTTTACATTGGGGTGGCAGAGAATTGGATTCTCATACTGAGGGAGCATAGAAAGTGTAGTGACAGCATATTTATGACATGGGGACCAGTAGCACAGACAGTTGCTGTTGAGGATTTCAATTAGAACGGGCCATGATGACCTCACAGGGCTCTAAAGTCCGAACAGATTTTTTAATAGTGTGACTAGAAAACATTTCTGGTCACACTGGTGCGACTAGTGATTTGAGGAGGGCGGCAGGTCCATTTTTTTAATTGAACGAACACTGCTTTCAACAAATTAAATGAATCCCAGAGATGTTTTATCCAATCTGAGCAGAGTAGGGAGGGTCTTTCAGTGAGGCCAGGCGCAGCAGCGACAAACTGCAGGATAAAAGCAGCTGCTGGTCCTGAGTGAGCAGACCTCTCCTTCTTCAGCACGTCACTCCTGAGCTACCAGAGACTTTGGTCTCTAGAACCTACATTTATATTAAATATTTATGTGTTCAGAGCGTCATTATCAAACCGATATGTCCAACTTTGCACATGTAACAAAACTCCTTTCTCCTCATAAGAGACTGCTGCGGTACGTGAAGGAGTAAGTCTTTCTGTGAGATTCACTGTTTGAGTTCTTCTAAATAAACCTTATTAACTCGAACAGATTAACATTTGTTTGACTCTTAGTAGATGAGTCTCTGTTCAACGTTTATCCCCCCACCCCCCTCGTACAAAAATAAAATAATATTAACAAGCTCGTCATGTTCATGTGAGTGAGTTTCAAATGTTTTTGTTCATCATAAATATCCCCAACTTCCATTCTTCAGTTTTTGATGCTCTAAACTTGTTTTATTTTTAGAAACTGTGACAGAACTGCTCTGTGATAAATGTAATTTAATAAATGATCAAATATGAAAAATAAATAATAGATGATTACATGAGCCAAAACTATCCTAATAATATAATATTTTGAACAAAATAGTAATTTAAAAAAAGTAATCAGTCAGTTTAACAAATAAAAAAATATTGTTTTAAGTTATTTTGTGCTGTGTAAAAGACAGATATTTGCTGCTTGGATTTTAATGCAAAGGAGAGTGGGAAGCTGGTTTAGCCAAGGCCAAAGATCCAGAAGGTCAAACTACAGGAGTTAGTGTACTCTAACAGACATTTAACCATGACATGTTCAGTTTGAGATGTTCAGAAGATGTACAGCCCTTAACTATTTGTTCAGCACTTATTTCTAACATTTCATTTATCTTGGGATGTTTGCGGTCAAAATTCAGGTCATTGAATCGCTTTAAGCATGTTAAATGTCTTGTAAAATTCTGGTTAAAATTATTATTAACTAATTATTTGCAAGGTAATATTGCCGTAATAGACAGGGATTAAAAACACATCTAACCTGTAAAATGTGATGTTTAAATACAGCACAATTGAAAATGTAGGTGCACCTAACGTTTGTGTTGGTGCACCTTTGAAAAAATGTTTGGCACACTGACTCATACCTTTGTTAAGATTGTGATCATGACATGGAACCAACCTGCAGCAGACAGATTCTCATAGCTGTTGACAGTTGCTCTTGTTTTTCTTTTGGCTGCTCCCTCCTCTGGGGGTCACCACAGCAAGCAAACCTGTGTGAAAGGTTTTAACAATAGTTTAAGCTGTATACCCTTTCTCCTGCAACCTGGGTTCAAACTTGTCTCAGGACTACATGACTGTAGTGCTGACCACTAATCTACTGCAGCCCCAGATTTATGTAAAACAGGAGTGGGCAATCCTGGTCCTGGAGGGCCATTATCCTGCATGTTTTACTAGTTTCTCTGCTCCAACACCTGATTGGAATGAATGGGTGATTACCAAGCTGCAGAATGTGGAAGAGGTAATTCAGTCACTGAATCAGGTGTAAAGGGGCAGAGAAACTAAGAAAGCATGCAGACAGCAGCACTCGAGGACCAGGGCCGCCTACCCCTGATTTAGAATATGTGCATATTATACATGAGTACAGAAACCAGAATGCAGAAGGGAAATATGACACAGATCTGCTAATTTCTCTGACACATTGTCTTCGAACATTTAAAAGGACACACAAAGTGTGAGTTTTATATCATGTTATAATGTTATCCTCTCATTAAAAACATGCCCAGAGTCTTACTTTGATTCATTTATGTGTGTTTGAGAAATCCTGTGTCCTGAGGCAGCCAGGCAGGGGAGCTAAAACGACTAGTTGGGCCTAGAACCACCTTTTGGGATCAGCTCCTCCTCTGGGCCGTGTCTCCGAACTGAGCTTCTTCATAACAGAGCACCCACCCCCTCCCAGCCCTGTGCTGAAATGGGCAGAACAGAAGCGGAAGGAGGTTCTTAAAGAGACAGAGGCCAATTTCAAGGTGTTTAGAAACAGATATGATGAGAAGTTAAGTTTATTTTCTTTTAAATAGAAAATATATAAACAGGATTTCAATAGCAACTGAACATAGTTACTTTTATTATGGTATAGAATTTAAATATATGCCTGAGAAACACATAATATTGCCCCATTAACTATTTTGGGGTAACTATATATAACACCAGTTGATAAAAAAACAACTGGTACATAAAACATTTAAATTTGGGACTGTGGTTTCAGTTTAGACTTTTTAAAATGATGCACTAAAAACATGAATTAATTTAGTTTCAAGTATTGAACTTGTTCTTGTGAGGAGTGAACTTGCACAAGCTGCTAACAGATCAATTGTGGATAAATTTGCTGAAATAAAAATGCACGTCATAGGATCTTTGTTGCATCCCTTCAGCCAAACAGAGATGCTTTGTTGTCGTCTTCATTTTCATGCTTTTGTAAAAAAATATATATAATTTGTGTGTGTTATTTATTTTTATTGTGTGTCAGGTATTGATCATTATGTGAGAATGCCAAGCATTTAAAGAGGGGGCTCCATCTAAAAAGGGGGTGTCTGGACATACAAAAATGCCTAAAACTCAAAAACTATTCAACATAGGAGCTTCAGATTTTGTTGTTGTTGTTTAGCTGTGATGAAGGGCTATCCACTACTAAGTACCCCCCACCCCCTCTGGTCCCCCTCCCAAAACTGTCAATCTGTTCTAGTGAGTTCTGAATTCAGGTGCATTGGTGCTTTGTGTACCAGCAAGGGTCATATATGCTACCGCTATGCAGTATCTAGTTTTTGTTGTTATTAAACTGCAAACTGTTTTTTATCAGTGACATCATTTGAGATTAATAAAATCAGCTGATTTAATAATTAATGTTCTTCCAAATGCAGAAATTGTATTCATTTCTGTGCTGTTGTTGAATTTTCAGTCTTTCATATGTTAGGAAGTTTGTACATTTACAACTAAAATAATTTAAATATCAACACTGATTATTCCTATCTTTAAAAAGCTGATTTTCTACAGGTGAAACAAATATATTTTTTACAAACTAATCAGTGTAACTTGGCTGTGACATAACGTTAAATATAAAATTTGCAGCTCAACAATCTGTAAAACACAGTTACTACTATAAACACAAGCTTGTGGCACTTTGTCAGATACAGTAGTATAGTATTATTGGTATAGAGAAGTATTATGCCTCACCAGAAACAATCAAAAGACTCCTAAAGATTTTCTGAATGTGGAAAAGGTGTGAAATGTAGAATTACAGTAATTATCCCCACATGATGTCTGAATGTAGTTTCAGTAGCAATAAATTGCTCAAACCTCATTTGTACTTGTTTAAATCACCTTGAACGTGGTTGACTACATTTTCGGGGCCATTGTAAAACAAAACTGCTAATTTGTTGTTTTAAATGGGCAGTATGAACGATTTTACAACACTTCTACTTTAGTTTGATATATTTTTTCACAAACCTAAATATAAGATGTTCTCTATTATTCTGGGAGTAACTCTAATTTGGTTAGGGCTTCACTCAGTAATCGTCCATAAACAGCAGGTCAGAATGAAAGATGTGGTTACCTTGCTGAGCTGTTGGATGTGTGCAACCTGTCACCTGCAGCTCTTTAGTCCACAGCTCACTGTGGCTGTTCTTTAATGGTTTAGCTTACTTCCTGTTATATTTCATACTGATCTGCAGTTTAAATTTGTAAAACATACTAGTTATTGTAATGCTAAAATTGAGTGTTAGGTGCTCATAAACTGTGACTGTTGGTGATAATTGATTTTATGAGAAATATTACTGGGTCTAGACTGTAAAAAAATGCTTGAAAATTGTAAAGTTGTAATCTTTTAGGACAGTTCGTCTATTTTTTCAATTTTATTTAAATTGTGCACTGGTGATACTGTGACTGTTTCCAGTCTTTTTAACTGCTTTTATCATTTATTAGTGCCTTTTTATACTGCTGGATCAACAGAGGAGTTATTTTCTTGGCTCAGCAGAGCTACAGAGAGAAGAAAGATGTGATTGGACCATACATAAATGTACATAAATGTACATACATGATTGAGCAAACAAAAAACCTTTTAGAACCTGCATCCAAGAGCCCCTTCTTTTATTCCCAACCAGAACTTGGACTTTTCTAATGACAAAAAAAAAATGTGTATCATGACTTGGAAAGAGTTTGCAAATAAAATCTTTAACCATTACAAAGTTTTTAAATTCCACATAAAAACTACTTTGTTTAAGGTTTTGTCTTATTAACAGTTCTAATGTATAGTAGTCCATACCTTCAGTCCTCGTGGGTCTCATGACTTCTGCAGAACTTGTAGAACATGTTGAGGAAATAATTTGAGGTCCGAGTGCTTTTTGGTCATTCAATTTTAATTTTTAAAACCAAATACTGAAAAGCCAAAAACAGATACTGATTCCATTTTCTTTTTTATTCGAAAAACAGGAAAATTGTCTTTTTTCTTAACCTGGATATTGAACACTGTTATAAGTTAACAGGTTGAGCTAGTTAACATTTTAATAACAAACCGCTGCCTGTAAATAAATAAATAAATAAATGCTTTAACTAACTGCTAACTGCATTTTAATAATATAGCTACTCTAGCTAATTTATAAATGAAAATCTATTTCTTTAGCTCCACATTAAATGGTCAAATAATAGGATGAATAAGCATGTTTTACTTTATAACTAGCTAACCAGGCAGCCGCAGTAAACAAACACTAGCTAACTTTGCATTATTTAACAGGAGTCAGCTGATAGTTTGTAAATCACTGATGTTTCAAAGTGTTGCACATGCAACCTTTCTCCAGCTGGCTCATTGTGAGGAACTTGCAGGTTCCACAGGACAAGGTTGAGTTGCCTTGGCAGCAGTGTTAAACTTTCAGTTTTAAAAAATACGGACCATTTTTCCAGTTTTGGAAAAAAAATAGAATAACAGAATAACATCTGTTTTTCATTTTTTTAACATCAGTTTTTAAAATGAAAAAAAAAAAAAGACCGAAAAGTAACTATATTGGTCAGGTGTATTGGCACAAGAACAAATCTAAAACACTGGCACAGTGAGGTCTCTGTCACTGTTCTAATATGCATTTTATAATGATGGTGTAATAAGAGAATGACAGGCCTAAGACACGGCGGGACCTCCAGATCCAGACTCACAAAGTGGTGATGTCTAACCAACAGGGTATTGTGGTGCTGCACAGACCGTACAGATAGCAGTGATAGGTGTAGCAATCATTGTTCAGAAGAGTAGGAACAGCTAAGATACTGTGCAGAAGTCCCAAGCTCCCAGGTTCCTGAACTCCAAGTGAAAAGTTCAACTATCCATGTGGAAAAAGTGAGTGAGCTGGGTCTTATTTATATACACAGTATGTCTAACTGAGAATATAGAACAAAAATTGGCTAAAAACAATGGTTTTATGTGTCTAACTAAAAATCAAGTGTTGCATATCATGCATGCACTCAGTTATAAGTTTACACACTTTCCACCTACTCACAGGTGTAGTTTTCATGCGCACACATCATTTTTATATGCAGACTTGTATAAAACACTTGAAGCACAAAAGTCACCGTCTGATTTACTCGAGTTAAGACGGATGATCTTGTCCAGAGAGGAGTGTGACTGTCATCATGTGACGTTATTATCACACCCACAGCGTGTTTTTGTGCTCCTACCTGTGATGAATTACACAAACAGAGAGGCTGGGAGAATTCTGCTTCATGAAAAATCTGAAAGAGACTGAAGCCTGTTCTCATCCAGGGATCTTAGAGATGCTTTAACAATGCTTTCATGGTGTCCGTTTCAGTAATCAGTCATAGTGTTTGTGATGCTTCTCGTCTCACTCAAACTCCCTCCTTTAACTCTCATCATCGCTTCTTGTAGTTTCTTTTCTCACAAACTGCCCCTTCTCAAGTCTTTCCTATTCTCTCCATTCTTATTCCTCCCCTTGATCCCCTCATTCTCAGCATGTGGTGTCATAAAATAGATTGTAATTACTGTGTTGCTGGGAGAAGAATGGATTAATTAAAATATAATGATGCCGATCACAGCGGCAGGCGTCTGCTAAAATCTGTCCATTTAAGGGCTGTGGCAGAAGACTTGTAATGCCCTGATCATACTGCAACGGCTGTGCTAATTATAAGAAATGGTTTATTGCATGGATGAGGACGAGTGGACTACTGCAATCAGCACAGGGTCACTTAGTGAAAGTGTTTTAATACATATAAAAGCGGATAAAGTATTTACCATGAGAGCATTAAAGTTTAGCGGGCTAATATAAAAAAGGTTGGGAACACTTTGAATCTGATATATTAGATGTGTATGTTTTTTGGAGTTTTTATAAAAAAATAATATGCCAAAATGAACTTTCAAAGATAAATTGATATTTTCTGAGAATCATCTGGTGTTTGTTCATATAGGGTTTGATTATTGAAAATACTGTGTTTTGTCACATTAATTTCCAACTGCTGATAATGTTTTGCCTGTGATTGTGTGTTCTGTGTTGTGCATAATGTCTGATGAACCACTGGATAGTCATAAATCCATACTTCATTACATATTGAAATAAACTTTTGGAGTCAACCTAATTCAAGATGGACACCACAGCTAATTACTTCAGCAAACAAAAAAAAAAGAAATAAAAAAGGTACAAATAAATTATAAAATATGAGGGAAAGGTCTCCTTTTTTAAATGGATTGGTGCATTTTAGGTTAATTTATTTATTTAATAAGCCATTTATATATTTCTGCATTTACTTCTAATTAGGTTAGATTTGGTCCTCCATAAAAGTGGTCAGTGATGATCACCACAGCTAATCGACTTAAGTGTACACAAACATGACTACACCTCATTTAAAGGAACAGTCTGCATGAGTAAAACAGTATTAAATGTTTAAAATGTAAGCAATGAAACAGGCTTTATTTTACAGTACAGTTACCCTCTACTAAATGGGTAATGTGTTGTGTTTTACTTTGTAATGATGCAGTACTTCATTGCTGCTGGTTTATGCAGGTTAAATGAAAACACTGCACAAACCATGACTTGTGTGGTAATAACTGATTCAAATCTAAGAAGTAAAAGCTTCCTTGTCTGATTTAATGTATTTACAGTAGCACTTATCTGGTAATACATTACAATTTACTGTGTAACACATAAATAAAAAGTAGGTAATTTATGGATTGTTAAAATGTTTTTTTAATTGCAATAACCAACTAACTAGCTGTAATTACCGGATAAGATGTAGTACGTGGAAATTTCTATTGGCAAATAATTTGTAATTGAGGTACTTTTGAATATGAATTTGATTGTAT
>JAUBOC010000050.1:17386142-17405511 GCA_032275365.1 Anablepsoides cearensis | reverse complement strand
TGATTAAAGAAAATAAAATGTCTCTTTTGAGGGAGGTCTTTGGAGACCAGGGTCAAAGACAGGTGGAAACGTTTTTTTTCCCCTCAGGGTGACCCCTACATTTAAAATTAATAAATAAATCACTCTGATGTCTTCTATTGTTTTTTGAGTGGTGATTTGAAATACACTACTTTTTTAAATTTGCCAGACACATCAGGTCAATTTGCACAAAGTATCACATCGGATCAGTATCACTGATACCAGCCTGAGTTTAACTTGTATCAGAATCAGAAAGAAAGATGGTGGATTAACACTAACAGAAAAAAGTCCCACATCACTATTAGGCTTTAGTGAAAAAAGCTGGACTTTCAGTCAGAAGTTAAACTGGCATATTAATATTCATTTGCAGTTGCTGATTTTAAAATATTTTATGATTGTGGTATGTGATCATTATTACATGTTATGTTATTGAAAAGGATCTTTCATTGCTACTGACAGATAAGAATGGTCCATTTTGATTACAGATATGAGGTCATCTTATGTCTCTTTTAGTTGTTCCAAGCAAAAATATACTTCAAGCGTTGTGGGATTTTTTTATTTATTTATTTACTATAGCATCTGCAGACCCTTTGCACTCTGTTAAACCTGTGACATCTCTGTAGCAATCTTACATTTTTTTCACAGATACATCTCCACAAAAAACTCTTGTTTCATTCTTGAGTCTAGAAGGTCCACCACAGGCATCTTCAGAGTGTTTTTATTTATTGTTCTGCTGATAGGAAATATAAACAAAATCAACCTCACCAAACTAAATGTTTGAAAATGGAAAAACAACTGAGAACACCTAATTACTTCTTTCTGAAGCTACATGAGTGTCCTCTGATTCTTGTTCTTTTGAGAATTCCTTCTTCTGGGAGCACAATCGTAAACAAACATTTCTATTTTTTAAGTAGATAAACAAGCTTTATCCAAAAAATAGAAAATTAAGATGTTTACCTGTGTTCTATAAATATTGTATTATTGTTTTCTTCCAGTAAATGAAGTAAGACATAAAATTAGGTTTAAATTGGACATATCCTGCTTATAATTTATTTTTCACATTTAAATCATTCAGTTGGGGTCTATATAAAGTGTAACTGCAATGCTTTGGTCTGAATTCCTCCTTATTGTAACTCCACAAGCCCCTCATTCACCCCTTTTCTGAGGTGTGTCTCAGATCAGCTTGTTTTGAAGCTGTCTCTTTAAATCCAAATGACAAGCTTCACACCCCGCCCCGCTCCAGCTTTCAGAGCAGTCCATAGTTTGATAGAGGGGTATATGCACAGAAAAATTTTATTTACAAATGAATTAAAATATGTCAACAAGAGAAGACTTGTCCATCCAGCCTGACATGTTGGATCTGACCCAGAGCCAGAGGAGAATAAAGACGATGGAACTGTAGTTAGTAAGTCCAGACTTCGTTTGGAAGTGGATGTTCTTTGACATATTAGTTCAGAAATCATAGAATATAGAGAAAACTGAACGTACTGAAAACATGTAATCCAAACACACTATTAAGACACAGCACTCCTAGAGACTCCAAGTATGCAACAAAATGTATTTAACAGCTAAAAAAAAGGATTTTGCATGAATGTTTAAGTGTACGACTTTAATTAATTCACAGAACTGGTCTCTTTCTGTTGGTCTGTTCATTGATCAATAACTTCACAACTTTGTCAATTCAATAAATCCAGATTAACATGTAGTCTTTACATCTGCGTGTTTGTTTGGCTGTCCTGTCTACTGGTGCCTGGTCTTGTTCTTGTAAATAAGGACATTTTGAGAAAGGGACAGTTTCTATTCTTGGCAGTCTTTTAAAATGCTTGTTAAGGTGCTGAGATTTGGTTTTAGAATTATTGATGGGTTTATGTTCAGAGGTGGGTCAGAGAAAAGTACTGTGATGGTTATTGTTAGTATGGAGTAAAATACATTTTGATTGATTGATTGATTTTATTTAGCAAAAAATATAGCGTGTACATACACATGTAGTACATCCATTATTAATACTTGGACGACACTAGAAAGTAAGACTGCTTATTTCTATTGAATTATTTACATTATTTATTATTTCCATTGTGGTCCAGATATATTTATATATATTTACCAGTCACTGTCATCACACCACAATCCAAATCTGTTTGTTTAAGAGTCAGTTTTTTTCAGAAGGCCTATGAAGTATGAATGTTTGTGTGTTAAAAGGACCGTGGAAAGACGTCTTATGCATTCTACTGATCCGTTTTTATTCCATGCAAGGCCATAGATTGTCTGAGGGCAGCAGGTCTCTCTCAGTCTTGGTCTCCCTGGTGGGGTTGTAAAACTGGCCTTGCATCTCTGCCCCAGCCAGATAGATTAATGAATTATCCAGAGTGCCTTTTTTTCATGGCTGAGCCAATTACTCTGTAACTGAGCTTCTGCTCCATGGATCTCACAATTTAAAAGAAAAGAGGAGTGGGGGTTGTGTGTGCATATGTGTGTTTGTGTGTGTATGTGAGGTGGGTGTGGTGAAAAATGCTTCTATCACACACTGACTACACCAGTAGGACTTGTAGTTTGTGCAGTGAGATTGTTTTTTTGTGTCAATCTGTGTGTCGTTAATTGTTGGATGACTGAGAGAAAACACTGGTTGTTTATGTCCAAGTCCAAATGGGTGGAGAGGGAAAATGAGGTCTTCTTGTTAATCAGGATTTTTAATAAGTTGCTGAAAAATAGTATCTAAAGTTCCACAGAGCCTTGACTTGTTTGGTTATTTTGCTCCATATTTGCTTCAAACAAATCATATTTCTATTTTTAACTTCTTCATATGAAGCTCTTTCTTAAAGTACAATAACAACACACCATGGTTGAGCTTGGCTGGCAGCAAATTTCCCCAAATTTGTAGTGTTCTAATAATGTTAAGCCCGAAGAAACGTAATTACTCAACTTTGTCGGAAATGCAACATGTTTATGGTAATTGTGTGTTTGTGCCTGTGCATTTGATTGATGGGTCAGCAGATAAGCTGGGCTGAGTGTGTGTGAGTGTGTGTGTGCGTGTGTGTGTGTGCCCTGAGGGATCAGGGGGAAGCAGAGCGCTGCGCCTCCTGCAGGGGGTGCCGTGTCTCCCAGCAGAGGGATGCAGCCGGTAAACAGAGGGGTGCCTCTACACTCCTTTGCCCAAATCCCCGCACACAGACGCACACAGACACACACAGACACACACATCACCCAACTGCACCCTACTGAGCTACAAGACGACTGGATGAGGGGGTTCAAACCCCTACTGATGCATAATTCATGTGGAAATAGCAATTTTGGTATTTTGCTACTGGGGCCTGGAGGAACTGGAAAAAAATGAAAATAAGTTGTTGTTTTTTTTTTCTTCAGTGTAATATTCCTCAACCCTCTATCTTTATACCAGCATTTCTTTTAGTATATAAACAAAGTATTTTTGGATCTTTAGGCTTTGGGCTGACTGCTCAGACAACACAACTTTCTAACACAATTTCTAAATGATGACATGTTTGCTACAGAAAATGGTAAATGGACTGTACTTGTACCCTTTCTACCCAACCAGGATACTCAAAGCACTTCACACTACAATCTATGTCCTCATTTACCCATTTACACAGCTCTCTACTAGATCTCCTACAAAGCTAACATGTACGTACATCAATCTATGGAGACTAATCAGTGCCAATCACATTCATTGGTGCAGACAGAATTTGTGAAAATACAAAGTTGGTTTCAACTAAATAAATTATCATTAAACTTGGACAAAACAAATTATATGATTTTCAGTAACAGTACGAGAACTGTAGAAATTTCATTTAAAATTGATGATGTTGAGATCTGTAGAGTCAATGAAGTGAAGTTTCTAGGTGTCATCATTGATGAAAAACTGACATGGAAAAATCATATAAATAAAGAACAAAAATACCCAAATATATTGAAGTCCTGTACAAAGTAAGATAACTGTTCAATGATAAAGCACTATTTATGTTGTATAATGCTATAATTGTTCCACATTTAATTTACTGTATTGAAGTTTGGGGTAAAACTTGCAAAACTATCACAAATCCTATTTTTATTTTACAGAAAAGAGCTGTAAGAATTATTACTAGAAAAAATTACAGTCATCCATCGACTATATTGTTTAATGAATTAAAATTATTGAAATTTGGTTGATTATAATATTTTGCTGTTAATGTACAGAGCTCACAAAGGTGTGTTACCTTCCAACACTCAAAAAACAGATTGTTGGATTTACTTAACTCAGTTATGTCGAGTGGTTCCATTTAACTGTGTTGAGTAAGTCCAACGTAACTTTTACTATTTATTTCAATGTAATTGTGCAATGTGCTTTAGATTTACTCAACTCAGTTAATTTAGTGGAACCACTTGACATAACTTGGTTAAGTAAATCCAACAATCTGTTTTTTGAGTGAACATTCAAGTAAATTTTGTTACAAGAGAGAGTTGTTATTATCTCAAGGGAATTGCAGTGTTTGTGTAACCCTGGTTTTGTATGAGACTGAAGGAGCGATTAATCCAGGGAATAAGTATCTTGCCTACAGACACAACAACTGAGACAGCTGGAACAGGGGATCGAACCGGTTCCTGGACGACTCCCCTAACCACTCTGCCACAGCCGCCCTGACAAGCATTACTTCACTTATTTAAATGAAGAATCATTCAGAGCTTTTTCTTAAATGAGACATATCCAGCAAAATCCACTTTTTTGGTGTAATTGAATTCGGGGTTTGCATGTTCTCCCTGTGCATGTGTGGGTTCTTTCCAGACACTCCGCCTTCCTCCCTCAGACCAAAAACATGGCCATTACGTTAATTGATAACTCTAAATTGTCCCAAGGTGTGAGTGAATAGTTGTTTGTCTTGTTTGTCTCTATGTGGCTCTGTGATGGACTTGCAACCTGTCCAGGGTGTAGCCCACCCCTCTCACTGTGACTGCTGGATATGGGCACCAGTGACCCATGTGACCCTGAAAGGAAGAAACGGGTATAGGTAATGGAAGGATGGACTTGGAGTTGAATTTAGTCTCTCTCGGTGCTACAAAGATATGTTTATATCCTGTTTGGGTCCAATTTTTCAGCCAATTCAATTTTCTCTATTTTCTACGATGTTTTCTATTACGTCAAATTATCTGCGACAGAACTGCCAAATAAGGTCTGGACTTATCAACTATAATTTCATCATCTTAATTCTTCATGGCTCCAACATGTAAGGCTTGATGGACAAGTCTTCTGTTGTTGACATCTTTTAATTTAATTGTAAATAACATATTTCTGCACTGCTACAAAACATAACCACCTCTCTGAAATTGGAGTGGACCGGTGTTGAAGCAGGAGGGGGGCAGGGCTGGAAGCGTCTTAAAGGAACAGTATAAAAAAAAATAAAGTGCTATATAAGTTCAGTTCATATCTAATAATAATAATAATAATAATAATAATAATAAATTTATTTATAACACAGTTTACATTTACAAAAATCGCATAGTGCTTCAATCAATAAAACAATTAATATAATAGCAACAAAACAAGGACCATAAAATACAGATTTCACGTTAAAAGATTCAGCTGCTTTGAGACACACCAGAAAAGTGGTGAAAGAGGGGCTGGTAAAGTTACAGTAAAGGAGGAATTCAGACCATATCATTGTAGTTCCACTTTATGAATACCCCAACTGAATGATTTAAATGTGAAAAGGAAGGATTTAAAAGCATCATATGTCCACTTTAAAGGTGATGAAAGGTTATTCACCATTAGTACTTTATCAGCTGTGACATCAGTGACAGAAGATGGAAAAATGGCTAGAGTCTTTATCCAGGCTGACAGTCAGACAATCAGGAGTCTGTTTGATATGGTTTTAAGACTTTTTCTCAAAACTGGAAAACCAGTATGAAGGATGTTAAATAACTTATATTAAATCTCTTCAATTTAGACTATACTGTTTGTTTAGTTTGTTGCAGTTTTCCCAACCAGATCATCATGCAAATATACATTGTGTGTGCTGAGCCCACTGAAAAGGCCTGTTTATGCCAATGATGCTGCAAATGTGTCAATCTGCCTGATGAGCATGTTGAAACACAGACATCCAATAACTTAACCTGCTTCTTCATTTCAGGGTCACTGGTGCTCATATCCAGCAGTCACAGTGTGAGGGGCGGGGTACACCCTGGACAGGTCCCAAGTCCATCACAGCCTAGGGCCATATTTAAATAGTGCCATGCAAAAATGTACATATTTATTATCAATAATATGAAATTGATTTTACAAATTGATTTTTAGAAAAAGTTGTTTTAATAGTCAACTTGGAGGGAAAACTTCTGCCTGTTTCTTCGTACTCGGTGCTCTACGACTGATGTCAAAGATGATAAGATACAATTGAGACTTATTTGACAGAGGATCACATGAAAAATGACCAGATTATGCCTTTAAATAAGCATAGTAACAATTCTACCTAAGGTTATCCTATCCAGTGGTGGAAATTCCACCCGATTATTGGAGGTGGGGGAGTAAACATGGAGTCCGATTAAAATACAGATTAAAATGTTCTCCACCTGCCTTGTGAAGTAGAGGTGCATAAAAGCTTCTTAGTGTTTTAGTTAATCCAACACTCTGTAGGACACTGGTCCCAATTCCAGATAGATAAGTACATGCCAGAATATAACTTTATTATTTTATAGTAAAATTAAATTTGTGTTTTACGTGGCTGGGAAAGTTGGTGACCAGTTGAAAACACAAAATCATTAAAAAATACAACATTCTTTCACTTTGAATCACACAACATTGGTATTTCTGACATGCAACTGCAAATAAGTTGCAACATTTGTGGGACATTCCTGTGGATGATGTCTGAATGTGTCTCAGGGTCTCAGTCTGGTCTCAATTTATTATATTTTTTAGTTTCTAATCAGCAAGTTTTTGCTTTCACTGTGCACCTTTCAAAGTTGTCACCCATTTTTTGCTCTCTCTGACTTGCAGAAACTAAGGCTACATTCACACTGCAGCTCTTTATTCTGCTGATTATCTGAACACATCACTTATTGTGTTTTGTCCAGAGAGTCCATGAGATATTTACCGAAAATAAGATTGCTTTCTAAAAATAATTTCCTTATAACCTTATTATAAGAGGGTGTAAGTTCTTACAGAGGGTACACCTGAAAAAATGGTATTAATCTGTTTGAGTTTGTAAAGAACATTAGATTGTAGAAGTTCTTTCTTTGCTGAGTGAAAAATATCTTTCCCATAGCTAAAAAAATAACTTAAGCTGTTGTTCTAATGTTTTTTTATATACAAATGTTTTTTCTGCCTCTGATAAGTAGTGGAATACAGTTAAAGGTGAAGTGATTAGACACTCTCCAAGTACTTCAAAATGTTTACATCGTGATAAAATGTAGCTTCATTCCTCCACTGAGCCAGTAAAGATGGTCATTAGTAAATAACACGCATACATTCTCATTTTGTGCAGCTGTTCCAGTTCATTTTATATTTACTTTATGATTTGTTTTTCTTCCTTTTGACTAATTTAAGGCTTTACTAAAATAATTAATCCCTATGTGCAACTATTAAAACACGTGCATTCAAATTTAATAAAAACACCACGTTTTTTTATTTTTAGTTTGTAGAACTTTTTAAGATTTTAATGGCTTACATTCTAAAATATATTGCAGGTCTTTTAGAAGCAAAGTTCAGATCAGTACTTGTATTTAATTAACCACAACTGGTGGTGTGATTTCTAAGTAGAATGTTTTTTTAAGGATTTGTACACAGATTTGAATTCTTGGTTTTGTTTTTGCTTCGTCCACTGTGACAGAAAGGCACAATAGAGTATTTAGTGCAGTGTTTTTTCCCTCTCATGCTTATGTGTTTTCCCCATAAGGGCAGAGACATCTGAAAGGACTGTACCTCATGGGTGTAATTTGCAGGGTGTTTAGTGGTGTTATGACCCCCACAATAATTTGATCCAGTCAATATACCCCCCGAATAAAACTACATCATTTACTCTAATGCAATAGAAAGTAAGTAGCTGCAACTGTCTTGTTGTCTTTAGGAAACTTTGACCTGATTTCAGCATTTATGATGTCATACTTATGATGTCATACGTTTGCATAACTGCTGAACATAACATCCAGCCAAATTAAGTATGTTGTAAATTACATCCTAAAAATGTAAAACATTTGTTACTGTTGGAAAAAAAATTATAGGGCGAGGTATGTCTTTTATTAATTGTTGAACTCACTTGGAACAGAAAAGGTGCAGATTAAAACAGGAAAGTTAAGTAAATCACAGTAAAATCATAACAATGTATTTTAACCCCAAAATATCCTGAATTGTTTTACAAAAGTAAATGATTCAATAACTAACGAAAATAAATAGGCAGAGAGCATAACCCCCTCAATAGTAGACCTAAAGTTACGCCCTTGCTGTACCTTGGTGTCGGTCCAACAAAAGCTCTCTGTCCATTTTCATCTTTGCGTTTGGATAACACCAAAGCTACAAATCAAAATATGTGGGACACTTAGTGAGGTCATGGGTTGTAGATCACTGCGGCTCCCAGAGAAATCTCCTGGTGTAAAACACGAGGACGGGTAGCTGCTACTTTGACTGATGGATCTGGAGACGGAGAATGGGCCGTCCACGGCCCATTCTCCTGAGACGAAGTCTGCGCCTGAGCCAAACCCCTCATTTTCCTCCCTGCAATATATTTCATTAAACTTTTAACTCTTCTCAAGGTAATTTGCTTGACATTTTGAGGCTGGTGCTGCTGAGTGTTTCTCTCTCTGTAATTTCATTCCTAACAATACGTTCTAAAAAGTACACACTCGGAGCAGTTAAACGGATGAAATAGTGAGGCATCCCAAACGAACCAAGCTGAGCCGCGTGGCACAACATTTCATGGTTACAACAGTACAGGTCCCAGTGGCGCCGATATAATTAAGACCTCTTCTTAATTACTTAATAAGCCTAATTAGTAACATTTCCGAGCTGAAGACTTGGCTGCGAGAGCGATGGAAATCAGAGGAGTATTAAGTCTATTTGTTATTTCATTTAAATCCTAATGCTAATGAAATTAGTGCATTATGATATAACTGGGGGAAGAAAAAAAAACATGCTGGGATTGACCAAAGGGCTAATGCAGTCTTTTATGTTTCCAATAAGCTTTCAACTAAGCAGCTCAAACAGAGGAAAAAAAAAGAGAAATAAAAACTAAATCTAATTTTTGTTGTGTGCAACCAACACACGTCTTCATATTCTAAGTGTTTATTGTCATCAGTCTTCGCTCAGTTTTTATTCGTACGAGCCCAGATGTGAAGGAGAGGTGTGTGAAACTGCTGCTGCGATGTCATCCAGCCTACCAGTCATGAGTTGGAGCTGCTGCAGCATTCCTGGCTACTTAATTAGAAGTTGTTGGTACCACAGAAGGTGTCACCAACCTTTTCAGGGTCTGAACAGATGGTGTCCCCTTTTTTGTCCATTTTTTTTTTTTTTTGAGGTCCCGCCAATGCCCACTCTGTGGCTCCTGGGAAAATGACCTAACTCACAGGCAGCTGCTTAGTGCGGCTTGAGTGATTCTTTACAGATGCTTCTGTTGTGTGTGGGAGGGGAGGGGTGTGTGGGGGGACTTAGCAGGACGTACCACTGCAAACAAGGGGTGAGATGGCTGTAGCGAGTTCCCTAGGTAGCTGCAATATTCTGTTTCGGTCGCAGCGTAGCAGTTGTTAAAATCTGCGTTTTCGGTGCCAAGTGCAGAGACACACCAGCGACCTCAAGCCCGGAGATCTCGGTTCTAGTTGTGTTTGTGTGCACCTTCCTCTGCTTTTTAGCAGATGGTGTGAATATCAACTGAGTAAAGAAGCTGAGAAGGCCCACAAAACAAAACAAAAAAAAAGTGAAAGAGGTTCCGCGACAGTTACAAAGAGGCCCTGTGAAGAGGTGGGGGCCCCACAGATAAAAAAGCAAACGGGGGGTAAGAGATTGCAAGAGCGCTCGCAGTGGAGGAGCGGAGGTAGCTGGAGAAAATGTGAGGACCACAGATTTGATATCTGAGGCAGGTCGAAGGGTTTAACACGCTTCGTGCTGCGTGGACAGAAGATCGGCTGTCACTCTGTCGTCGACTTGGCTCAACCTCCATCCAACCACGCAGGAGGTGGAGAAAGAACACGACAGAAACTGGAAGACTGTGTTTTCTGACTAATTACTTGATATGCATTACATTATGTGGGTTTGTTCTTGAAAAAATTTGCCGTGTTCCCAAAAATCTCTGACATAATTAAAGAAAATGTATGAATGCTGTTATTAGATGGCTTATCATGTTTCACAAACCATATCAGCCATTAATCTTGATCTGCACATGTTTTTATTTGGAGGAGTCACATTCACTGCTGCTGATGACATGACTGAAAAGGAAAGTTCAACCATACTGTTTTATTGATACGGCAGGAAACATAAAATCTGTCTTTTTATCCAGTTCTATCACGTGTAAACCTGTTTCTCAAAGCTTTCTCTATCAGATATATGTCTGTAGGTTTATGACCGTGTAGCCGGGGCAAACCCGATCAATCAGCAGGATTTAATAGATACACGACTCTCACTATAAAATAAAATAAAAGGTGGGAGAGTATATTTATTCACTAAACAGGGTGACTGTAGCTAAACAAAGATCCACCAAAGAAAATGAGCTAATGCAAGAAAATGGCTTCAAATTATTTTATGATGATCTCATCCTAAACCTATCATAAAGGGTTTATCAGTTTCCACGGACTTAAAATTATGAAAAATGTTTTTGATCAATTAAAGATTATTTTACAATTTCTACATGATTTTTTAAATTGGTATTTAGTGAAATACAATTGAGGCAGTGGGAATCAAGGGTGCTACGGATGGTAATTGATGGATGCCCGTGGACATGCATTCCCAAATATGTAGTTAAAGAGTAAATAAAAAATTGTGACAAATAATAATAATAATTACTGACCCACACATTTATTTTTCAAAAAATATTTTGATTTGACTGAATTTAGTAAGTCTACATGGTTTTGTTTACAGTATGGGCTGGTTAAGATTAGTTTTTATTATTAATAAATCTTTCTCTAGTTTTGCTATGGTATACAGAAATATTATTGCATAAAGAGGCTGCTGGTAGTGCAACTTTAATATTTGATATATGTTTAACCTAATTTTCTTAGAAAACAGTTGACACATACATATTTTTTTTGTCAGAACAACAGGGACCAAAAGGAGCTAAACAGCAAAATAATGAGATCCAGTTTGAATAAACAGTTTATAACATATTAGTTACAATGGTACTTGTAAATGTTATTTGAATTGGTTCAGAATATTACAAAAATGATAGAAAATCATCATATCTTGTTCTTTTTTTATAAATGGCCTTACTGGCATTTTTAGAAGAACAGGTTGCATTGATTTTTTTAAGCTTCTCTGATATATTTAATTTGTTTAAGTGTGACAAACAAAAATAATAATTTCCTGATTCATTTTTTGAATAAGGAAGTGCGTCCAAACCTTTAGAGCAAGACTTAAGTGAAACTGTAATTCTCCGTTTACATTGCACCCTCTGTGCCAGATCCCTCCTGTTTTAACTGTCCTTGTGCTACATAAACAAAGGGCTGCAATAATAACTTGACTGAGCTGTAAAATTATGCCTAGAAGTATCATAAAACACTGTGTTGTGTTTACTTATCTAATGATCTCCTAAACTCAAGGATTTTTTTTTTGTTTTTGTACCAATTTTATTATAAACTAAAACTACAGACATTTCATTTTTGTCTTCAGAAAACTCTACAGGAATCACACTTCTCAGCCTAGAATGTTTGCTCTGTGGTGTTAAAAAAAAACTTGAACTGGTGGTTGTAGAATAGTAGACCAGTGGACTAGTTCAGCACACTTGCAGGGTTATGAAAGAGACTTTGGGAGTTTGACTGTTCAGTCTACATCGCTCTTGTAGATCTGAAGAAGGCATACAGTTCCTGTGTTCTTAGTACAAAGTTAAACTAGATTTCAATGCTGGTTGGACTCTGCCTAAGCTGTCCCATGTCTCCAGTCAGTTTCTGGTGTTGATAATGGTGATGTCTGATTTGGGTGTGGCAGGTTCTGATTTTTGAGTTTCGGAGATAATGTGTTTTTGATGGTGTTCTTCATTCTACGACCTTCACCGTGGGTTAAAGGGATTCACTATGGCACAGTTTGAGGAGTGGAGCCCATTGGGCACAGCCCGAACAGGAGACATGGGACCCCCTTCCCATGAGCCCACCACCTGTGGGAGGGGCCAAAGGGGTCAGGTGCAATGTGTGATGGGCAGTGGTCTAAGGCGAGGACCTTGGCAGTCCGATCCTCAACTACAAAAGCTGGCTCTATGGACGTGGAATGTCACCTCTCTGGTAGTGTAGGAGCCTGAGCTGGTGTCTGAGGGTGAGAGGTTCCGTCTAGATATAGTTGGACTCACCTCGATGCACTGCTCTGTCTCTGGAACCAGTCTCCTCGAGAGGGCCTGGACACTCTTCCACTCTGGAGTTGTCCATGCTGAGAGGCGCCGAGCAGGAGTGGGCATACTTATTGCCCCCCATCTTGCTGCCTGTACATTGGGGTTCACCCCGGTGAACGAGAGGGTAGCCTCCCTCCGAATACGCATGGAGGGAAGGGTACTGAGAGTTGTTCGTGCCTAACAGCAGTTCAGATTACCCACCCTTTTTGGAGTCCTTGGAGGGGTGCTGGAGGGTGCTCTTAATGGGGACTCCGTTGTTCTGCTGGGGGACTTCAACGCTCACATGGACAATGACAGTGAGACCTGGAGAGGCATGGTTGGGAGGAACCTGAGTGGTGTTTTGTTATTGGACTTCTGTGCTCGTCATGGATTGTCCATAACAAACACCATGTTCAATGATAAGGGTGTCCATATGTGCTTTTGGCACTGGGACACCCTAGGCCGCAGCTCCACTTTGTTGTTGTTTCATCTGATCTGCGGCCGCATGTTTTGGACACTCCGGTGTCTGAGTGGGCCATATTCCCTGCCTCCGTTGTAAAGGCAGCTTACCTAAGCTGTGGCTGTAAGGTTGATGGTGCCTGTCGTGGTGGCAACCCTCAAAACTGCTGCTGGACATCGGCTGTGAGGGATGCTGTCAGGCTGAAGGAGTCCTATTGGGTCTTTTTGGCCTGTGGGACTCTAGAAGCAGCCGATAGGTATCGGCAGTCCAAGCGGATTGCGGCTCGGGTGGTCGCTCAGGCAAAAACTTGGGTGTGAGAGGAGTTCGGAGAGGCCATAGAATAAGACTTCTGCATGGCTTCAAGGTGATTCTGGTCCACCATCCGGAGTCTCAGGGGGGGCAAGCGGTTCTGCGCCAACACTGTTTATGGTGGGGATGGTGAGCTGCTGACCTCAACTCGGGACATTGCGGGTTGGTGTGCGGAATACTTTGAAGACCTCCTCAATCCTACCGACACGTCTTCCCATGAGGAAGCAGAGCCTGAGGACCCTGGGTCGGACTCTCTAACCTCTGGTGCTGAGGTCACTGAGGTGGTTAAAAAGCTCCTCAGTGGCAAGGCGCTGGGGGTTGATGAAATTCGCCCAGAGTTCCTTAAGGCTCTGGATGTTGTGGGGTTGGGTTGGTTGACACGACTATAATATTGCGTGGACATCAGGGGCAGTTCCCCTGGATTGGCAGACTGGGGTGGGGGACCACAGAGTGTGTTCCAACTATAGGGGCATCACATTTATAAGCCTCCCTGGTAAGGTCTTTTCAGGGTCCTGGAGAGGAGGGTCTGTCAGATAGTCGAATCTCAGATTCAGGAAGAGCAGTGTGGTTTTGGTCCTGGCCGTGGAACAGCGGAACAGCTCTACACCCTCAGCAGGGTCCTGGAGGGTGCATGGGAGTTTGCTCAACCAGTCTACATGTGTTTGATATTCTTGTGTTTGATGTCTTTTTGATATTCTTTGAGTGACTGTCTGCTGCATCTCCTTTTAAACACCATTCATGGATGTTCTTGAGTCAAAACTCAATGAATAGCAATGCAACCTGTGAAATAGTCTAATTTAATTTTTTTGTTAACTTGTTAAGCTCTTGACTTAAAAAGCACTTTTATTCTTCTCTCCACCTGTTTTCAGTCTGCTTTTGCTGTACAAAACCCTGAATGCCCTTGAACTTACACTGCACAATTTAATCCTGAACACCCGTCTGCCTAATGCCATTATCCTGGGTCTTCTACATGCTAAAAGTCATTGGTGGTGATAGTGGCTGATTAGATTGTGTCCATTGATTGCACAGCGTGCTGTGAGGAGGGCGACAGTGTGGGCTGCAGCTCCAGCATCTCCTCCTCAGATGCACTGACAGCCTGAGACAGAGCTGATAGAGCCCCATGCAGGGCAACAGATTGAGTTATTGATCCACGCTCATCTTTCTCTCGTCTCTGTCTTCTCTTCACTGCTCCAAGAGACCCCTTCTTCAGGATAATGAATTTCACTTATTGCAGATTAACAGCACACAGTCTGAATGGCAATAATGGTAGAAATTAGCTGTTTGTTACCCCCTCTGAATTTCTAAAAGGAAAGAGGAGATGAAGATTTTATGGCTGCGTGGCCTTGTTACTCAGTCTAAAGATGGCTATTTTACCTAAAAAATGAATTAAAGAGAGAAACTGTGCAAAAATAGAAGATTTGAAAGGATATTAAGGAGGAACTTATTAAAACTGTGATTTCAGCTTTATTGTGATATGGAGCAGATATTTTGGTCTGATGGAGGAGATGAAGAACAGTGGAGGAGATTTTAAAGTGAACACTGAATATCAAGATGTTTGCCGGAAAAGATGGAGCAAAGAGGGAAAATGAGAGAAGATTGTTGGAAAGTGATGATTAGTAAAGTGGAAATGAGAGGATGATCAGGCAGTGGTCATACAGTCACCAGGCAGAGGCGCTGCTTAAAGGTCGCCCATTGTGTCTCCAGCAAAATTGGGGTGGTAAAGAATGAATAATGAGGCTTGATTACAGTCGGTGAGATGGAACATTACACCGAATCAATCCTCCAGACAATTACAGGCAGCACAAACAGCAGCCCAGACAGCAGGAAGTGATTGTGTCAGAGGACAACATCGCCTTCTTCCCTGACTTGTTGCCTCTCTGTGTTTGGAGCCATTAGCACTCTGTCTGCTCCTGCTGCACATACATGTGAGGATGAACATGCAACACTGTGGGGTGTGTTGAACACAAACACTGAAAATCAGGTGTGTTGTTTCTGCTTGCTGCAGGTACGGTTTTGGATTGCTGGACGCTGGGTTGATGGTGCAGCAGGCCTCATTACTCCACACTGTTGCTCTGCAGAGGAAATGCACACAGGAAGTCACATTTCACTCTGCCAGGTAAAATAAGCCTGTTTATTTTTGTTATCACTCATGTCTGTTTGTGTGCCATGTTGGCAATGCGTCTCATCAACGACTGGACAGATTTTAAACACTGAGATAGACACGCCTACAACTGATAAACTCTTGGAGTCAACTCCAATAAAAATGGCTGCCACAGCTACGTGAGCTCATAAAACACAAAAATACCTCCATACATTACTAGGTATTGTACTAAGTTTTGATGCAGTATTGGTTTGGCCACAATTGTATCGTGTGAAATTAATTGTCATAGAAACTGTCAACAAGTAATATTTGCCACTTTACAATTGTTGCAGTTAGTGCCTAGTGATGATGTATTTATGTGTGACACACAAACACTATCAGGCACACATGTGAACCCAATGGTGGAATGCAGCACAGAGCAAATAATGCTAACCTAACCCTACGAACCTGTATAATCAACTGAAAACACCAACATAAACCAGAGCCTGAGGAAAATACAGACCAAGGCCACAACGTCAGCTGCATGCAAGTGCAACTGTCATCTATTAATAATCATATTAATTATTATTAGCTAAATGCCACAATTATGCATGATACTTTTTTTTGCCAATATTGCCCAACCCTAATACTGTAGTAGCTGAGAGCCATCCTCAAAATATACTTTGAGAACTAACTGAGCATGGAAGTTCTGTTTTTTAAAACTGTGCCATTTACTCTCTGTTAGCAAAATATTTCATTAGCCACTGAATGGGTTTTATTGAAACTCTGAGAAAGTAATTATTATCAATAACTAATTAACCTTTGAAGTCAATCCAATTCAAAATGGCAGCTGCAGCCAACTTAAGTTAGGAAACACACAAATAGCTATCACTAAACCAGTTTAACAGGTATTTAGCTAAAATGTTGTGTGATAGTAGCTGATTCATCCTCTCTCTCTTCGCTCCAGGGCTTAAAGACCCTCCTCAAGCTAAACATCACAGTCACCTGTGCACAGTGGTTATACCAACATAATAACACTAAAAGAACAAATTTGAAGCAGAGGCCAGTCAGTCTGGCAAATAAAAAAACAACAATTTTAGGGTTTTTTGTACTGTGCAAACAACTACCTGTTCTGTGTTTAAAAAACATATTACTCTTGAATAGAACATTATAGAAAGGCAAAAACACCATTTAAGAGTCAAACATTTTTTGACTAGTGAACCTTATGAAAGTTGTTTTAATTGAAAACTTTGTCACTAAAAATACTTGGATGTTAAAAACCACAATTGGTAATAAAACAGGTGAACAAAATCAATCAATGCATTTTTTTGCCACCAACAAAAACAGTTTTGCACTAATTTTTTTTACTTCTATTTAGCTGTCCTGTCTGAGCTTTTTGTGTGTGTCCACACTGTGAGGAAACAGAAGTTCTGAATGTAATTATATTTTAATTGTCTGGAAGAGTTTTTTCTCCTGGAGGCCAAGCGTGGATCAGTATCCAGTCAGAGGGATGCAGAGGGAAGTCCAATGAGGTCAACGATCTGGAGCATGTGCAGGTACATTTTTCATCACCCACCAAAAAGGGAAAGGAGAGCAATATTTAGTTATACTGTTTTACTAGCAAAACACTTGACAAATAACATTTTGGAGTCAACCCAATTTAAGCTGAATGCCACAGATAATGGACATTAGAAAACACAAAAATAGCCATAACTCAGTTTTACAGATACTGAATTAAAATGTGTGCAGTTGTGTCAGAAAGCCATCCCCAATGCATATTTTGCACGCTAAACATTGAATGAGATTTCTAATTAAAATTAGAGTAAACTGTAGGAATCAATTGTGTTTGTCTGTTAGCAAAATATCTTGTGAACCACTGGAGAGAGTTGAATAAAACTTTTGCAAAGTAGTTATTGGGTACCCATCTACAAATGATTTTTATCTGGTCAGCCCAATTCAAAATGGCTCCCCGAGGTAATTCTTCTTAGAAAAAACATAAATGGCTGTAATTTAGAGAATGATTCAAATTTAGAACTTATATTTGGTGTAGCTGAGAGTCATTTTAAATACATACTGTGAGATGTAATAACTCAGGCAAGATCTTGCAATATTGTGTAAGTTTGTGCATAAAATTATTTTCAAGGTTCCACTAAAATAGATACAACTCTGTCATTTCTTAACATAAAATAAAATGTTTTAAAACATGCTGACATAAAAGGTGTTGGATAACATGGTTTCCTAGATGAAATACTACAGTTTTATTTGATTCTTTCTTTGATTTATTGATGTTTTGTCTAAACCAGTAGAAACTGCTGTTTAAAGGGGGAGATGTTATTCAAAATTGACTTTTTTTAGCTTTATATCATGTTGAAGTGTCATCAAAAAGTGTTGCTTTGACTCATTCATGCATGTTTGAGGAATCCTGGTAGTCATGTAGAGCTGCCCAAAGGCTTGCTGGTACAAAGCTCCCCCCGTTCATACAAAGCTCCTCCCTGGAGCTCAGTCTGCAGCGGACATATCACGCCCCAGAGAGCATCCCTGCCCCAAAGCATTGATGTGAAGATGTGCTGAAGTGGGAGTGTCAGAAACGGTAGGAGGTTCTGATGGTTACATAGTTACTTGATTGTGGTAAAGAACCGAAGTATGTGCCAAGAAAATATTTAATACCCTCACTTTAAAAAATGGCTAACAATAATAATAACCTCCAATCCTCTTTCACAGGTTGTTGAATATTTTAGAGGTTTTAGTAAAAGCAGTGATTCTATTTCATGACAATCATGAAAAGTGTAGATGTGAAATCCAGTTTACAAACTAGTTTGCGTTTTATAAAACTCTATAAACCAACTGGTCTAAGTTTTTTTAGACTCCTCGCTGACACATCTTGGTGTTTTTGTTCAGAATGTACAAAAAAAGAAAGATAAATCAGTGTAGTTTAGAGGAGCAAACACATAGATGTGATTTATTTTGAACCGAGACAAAATACCTGATTCTTCTTATCTCGCCTTCAAGCTTCGATTAACTTAACCTGATGCAGCTCTTGTGATACGATCGGAGATAAGATCACCTTTTTCATCTAACTTTCAACAATAAATTAGTTTTTCTTTACAAAAATCTTAAACTTTTCCCATTAACGACAAAAAAACAGAACAATAGTCTATTTTTAAGCATTATTTAGATAAACATCATTTGTCCTAAACTGTATTGTTTTTCTGCAAATCTGTTCTTCCAGCCTTTCAGTGTTCCCGTTGCCCTTGAAAATGTACAAATCTCGCCGAAGTGCTTTCAAAACTTCACTTCTGTGAGCGCGTGGGGAGGCTTGAAGATGTCATACAAATTGTTTTCGAGTTTCTCTGTCATGCACTGTATCTGAGAATAGAAGATAAAAAAAAGGATCCTACTGCGACGTGTAATGTGTTGGCAGTGTCATTTGCAGAAAATGGCAAAACCGTGTTTTCTTGAGCACAGCCGCATACATGCAAATGTGTTTATGTTTGATTGTGACAGCAGGCATACGTGTGTGTGTTTTTGTGCACGTTCGGAGTCGCCTGTGTTTGTGAGTGTGTGTGCTTGTGAAAGCGAGAGAGAGAGAGAGAGAGAGGGAGAGAGAGAGAGAGAGGGAGAGAGGGAGAGAGGGAAAGGGAGTGTGTCAGCATGTAAATTGAAAAGGCTTCATCTTTGCGGCTCTGCTCCCTGGCAGAAAGCGTGGGTCAGGCCATCGCTGCGAGGTGTGATTGATGGACATGTTGCCGTGGTAACGTGCCGTAAACTGGAGCAGGCTGTCAGTCTTTTTGCAACTTGGCGGCTTTCACTGCGATGTGCCATTGTCACACCAGATGTGCTGCTTGTGATGAACAGGGACAGGGAGGGTGTTTACTGGGTGATGGTGATGGTGCTGGGTGCTGGGTGCTGGGTGGGGGGGTGAGTTTATCTAAATCATTTAGCTAATATTCCCCTCAGCCAGTTTTGTCAGTGTCTTCTCTCTCTCTCTCTCTCTCTCTCTCTCTCTCTCTCTCTCTCTCTATTTCT
>JAUBOC010000050.1:17326589-17348719 GCA_032275365.1 Anablepsoides cearensis | reverse complement strand
TGTGATATCGAGAAATATCGAATCGTCATCCAAACATATCGATGTAATATCGTATCGTGATAAAGCTGGTGATTTACGCCCCTAGTCGTGGAAAAGATGTCAGCCTGTTTGAGAAGGGTCAAACCATCGGCATCAAGCAGAGAAAACATCTAAGAAGATTGCAGAAACTACTAAAAGAAGAACTGTCCAACGAATTATCAAAAACTGGAAGGATAGTGGACCCATCATCTTGGAGGGTGCACCCATCATGCCTGGTGTCTACTGTACCAGCCTGTGGGGGCAGTGCTGTGATGTGGGGCTGCTGCAGTTGGTTAGGTCTAAGAAGCTTATCCAAACAATGCCACAGTGAATGTGTGACATAATCAAAGCTAAACGTTGTTCAATGAAATATTAGAGTGTGAATTTTTCATTGGTGATCCGAAGGCATTAATTCCTCTCTTCACATCAATGTTTGAGCGAGAAAACAGCAACAAACTAAGCAAACAGTATCATGCTGCAGTGTACAAATACAAGCTAACATAGCGTTCTTTTATGCAAATGTGACAATGAGGAAAAATTGTTGTATTTGCTTGATTTTTTTCCCTTCTTTTCCATGACTTTGTTCTTTCTGATTGATTTTACAGCTGATGAAGTATTAATTGTTATTACTCTATTTCTCCAAATTTAGATTGATATAAAGAAATTTACAGCAAGTAAGATGTTATTTGTTTGTAACATTTTCACAGAACCACACTTCAAAGGATATCAGCAAGATGTTTGTGAATAGGCAGTATATGTTAAGAAAAAGGTTATTGATGTTAAGTTCATATCACAGATAATATACTATCATCCGCGCTTACTGTATACTTGTCCAGTGGAATTGGTCTTTTATGTTATAGTTATTTAACTGTAACATTAAAAACTAAACAGTCTGTTTTGCTTTCTGCTGTTTGCAAATAGTAACATGTTAGCAAGTAAAACAGCAAACCTGTTAAACATCGTCTAAATATTAGCCTAAGCTGCCAGAACTTTTGTAAATCCAATTCTCACTTGCTTTTTAAGTATGGGTCTAATTGTATGAGGCTCCCTGCTGAGGTTATCAGACCAGTTTCACTCTCAAAACAGATTCTTAAGATGCAATCAAATCCAAACTTCAACCTCCCTCTAATTATTTATGCAGCCTTTTTCTCCCTCGCCGCTCGCCCTATCGACACTCCACCACACTGTCTCTGTCTCTCTTCTTTTTTTTTTTTTCTTCGACATGTGCACCACTCGGAGCTCCTCACCAGCAACAGCACACACCATTTGTATTAGCTTGGGAGTTTCTCTTTTTGCTGTGTTTCTTTTTATAGTTTGGTCGATCATACTGTACTCCCTGCTGTGCTTCTATTTTCGTGAATGCTGTGAGAAATAATTGAAAGCGCCGTGTTTCGGTGCCGTCTGTTGCAGAGCTCCCACTTCCTCGTGCCTTGTAAATACTGTATCACTAAAACCCCCGCTGTAAGCTGCCAGTTCGGGATTCCTCACAATCAACACTCGCTCAAAACTTGAGCCAAGATCTCTCTCTTTTTTTTTTTTTTTTTTTTTGTTTTTTTTTTTTTTGTTTTTTACTGCAGTCTGAACGTGCAAACCATGAACTGAGCTCGTTCGGCTGCTTGGCTTCTTTTTTTGCTTGTGAAAACAGAGTTTAAACTGATTTCTCTGAAGAATTTTATTCCCTCTGTGTGTTTTTCTTGAAATTGTAACCAATTTCTCACAAAAGAGGGGTGGGAAGCATCCTGCTGTAAGTGGTGATGTAACTGATGGAGGACACGAAGGAACTTATAACAAATACTCTGTAAGAAAAGGATTGTGAGATAACAACTTCTCCTTCTGTCTCTATTTTATGTGGAAAGTGAGAAAGTGGAAGCCCCCCACCTTTTATCAGTCAGAGGCTTAAAGTGTCCGTGACGTGTATTTCCTTCAAATACAATGAGTCAAAGAAAGCATCTTTATATTTAAGATATTTTGCATAATACGACTTTACTCATTTGTTACATAACACATATTTTGTTTTGAATTGGCCCATCAAAAGTTAAAACAGGAAGTGACATCAAAGGGGAATTCTTCAAGAAAATAAACTCTCTGGTAAAATAATTTAAAGAAACATCAGATTCGTATGTACAGTCTGTGTTGTAAGTTATTGTATCAATGCTATGTTCACATTCAGACATTCCCCTTTGACATCACTTCCTGTTACTTCCCACAGGAATATCTCAACAACTGTTCATCTCAACGCTGTGAAACCTTTTTCTGCAAATTTTCCTCTCTCCAAATGTTGATGTCACAGGCACTTTAAACACTTTTTTGTTTTTGTATCTTGTCCCATACAGGACATTAAAACTCTGTGGCGTAATTTACTAACACGGCCATTGCTTTAAATCAGCTATTTCAGATACATCATCATGCAGGGGATCTGCGATTTTATAATATTTTTGTTGCGTTTGTTTTTAACACTCAGCGTGTGAATATGTCTTGTCTTTTATTAACCAGATGTTGAAAACTCCTGGAACCAGAAAGTCTAACTTAAATGTGGATGGGCTCCTGCGAACCACAACTACTTTCAAAGTAAGTATGTTAGTAGTTGGTTTAAGAAAAATGATTTGATTAAAATAAATGTTTTCATGCAAAACACACATATTAATCAGCCTATTTGATTACAAAACTTGTATTTTCTATTGTATGTATGGTTGTGATAACAGCTGGAATAATTCCTGAATTTGGCTAAAATAGATTATTTAGTTAATTTTAAAATGCTCAGTTTTATATTTACATTTTTATGTCCTACCCTGTTCAAACAACAAACTGTACCTTTAAAATGCATAAAATAGCTTTATAAATAGGTTATTTGTGAGACTGTAAAAGCTATTTGAAGCATTAATTTGCATTTTTAGAACACGGATACACTGAAACAGGCTCACTATTTGGCAATATTAAGCATACTTTTATACATTCAGGAAAATATATATAATGTTGTGGCTCCTCAGCTTTCTTTTTTAAATCAAGTAACTTTATATGCAAATTTTACACTTATTATTATACACTTATAATACAGGTAATTTCCTGAAAATGTTAGATATTTTGTGTCTAAATAAGGATAATTTCAGATTAACAGTGAGAATGGAGAGTACAGATATGTGTTCCCTATTTGGCAAGATTGACTTTTGTATTTGTCTTGTTTGTGTTTTTACAATAACTACATTATTATAAGGCTATCTGGCAAAACAAATGATTTGAAGCTATTAAGCATATTTGTCAGTTAAATAAGGAAATGAACAAACGATGTCCAGGAGTTGCAGCTCCTCCACACCTGTTTGTTTTGACATGTATACTCACCATGATTGAGCCTTCATCCCACAGTTACATCCGACAGTCGGGGTACAGAGGTCCCTCCCAGGATCGGGATCGGCTGCTGAGAACAAACGTCCTAAAACCAGGACCCTCAGGAAGGAGGTGGACAGGAAGAGCCGGTCCTCCCCGTCTCGTGCTGTCAAAGACGTCTCCGTGACGAAGCCGCAGCTGTCAGACTCTTCAGCCCCAACAGATGAAGACTCCGAGCAGAGAGGCAGGGGAGGGTGGAGCAGCGGGAGGGGGGCTGAAGACTCCGACATGAAACACGGTTAAATAAAGACTGTTGTTTTCCACAGTGCAGCAAGCCAATTGATCACAAATCAATTTGTGTACTTTATTTCAACTGTGCAGCCTCAGTGTCAGCAGGGAGAATTTATTGTGGTTTTCTCGAATCTGCTCTGAAACTCCATTTCTCTTTCTCTGACACCTACCAAAAACATATAAGAAGAAGAAAAAAAAACGCATTTCAGGAGCAGGTCTCAGCACTCATCTCCCTGTCTCCGTTTGCCTTCGGAAGTTGCAAAGGTTAGTGAACGATATGTTTGTCTTTTTCCACTCCAGTGAAGGGTGAACTCAGCTCGGCGCAATAAGAAATGGATTACCCATTCATTAAGGGGGCTGCGTCACTCCTCATTGAGCTGGACAAATAACAAATTAATTCCTAGCCGCCTAATTTCTCTCTGTTCTCCGCTGAATTTTTTCGATAACGTCGAATTACTGATCACAGCCGCGTGAGCTCCCACAACTGTTCATCAATTCATTAAAAAGGGGCCACAGGGGGGGCTGCTGCGAGGGGGGCGGGGGGGCAGAAGCTCCTCAAAACAACACAGCCTACAAACAGGAAGCAGAAGGAATCCCTTCTATAAAAATGACAAACGCAACGCCATTTATCAGAAACATTTTATCAGGAGAGTTTTTTTTTTTTTTTTTCCCCACAGTCAAGTGCAGGTCAGTGGCTGGTGTTTTGTAAAGTAGCAGTAGTGTATTGACAGGGTAGTATTGATGTTTCAATTAGAGCAGCGTTACATAGTGCTGCAGCATGGTAACACGGTGCGTCTCCTGCCATCTGCTCTGCTTCCACGTCTGACGAACGAGACACGTGGGGCTAATCGAGCCGCACATGAGCGATGGCACCGCGATATCCGCCTCACACACACACACACACTCACACAGACGTCCTATCTGCACGTCCTTATGCAGAAAAATGGTGGGGAGAGAGTGGAGGTGGTGGGGGGGGGGAGCTCCTCAGCCTTGCTGTTTAAAAAGCACACAGAAAGCCTGTGTTCCTCCCCTTCTCCCTTCACAGGAGCAGCCAGCAGGTTATTTCTCTGACAAGGAATCAGGCTAAAGCGCCAGATGCACGAGATGAAATTCTTCAAAAGCTCATCTGATGAAAAGACAAAAAAAGGAAACGGCTTCTGCCAGGTTTCTCTCGTGCTGGGACGGCCTGAAATAACAGTGTGCATTATGCCTGGCGTTATTGCCTGCCAAACCACACGAATCAAAGGCCTCATTGTGTGGATTACCTCGTTAATCTGCTGATGCCATTGAGCAGTATTGCAGGTGTTAATGTGCCAGATTTTTTCTTTTTTTTTTTCTTCCCCCCTCCTTTCCTTCTCTCTTCTTTTATTAGGAAGGTGTAGCATCAAGTTTGTAATCTGCTTTAAATGCTTTCTGGGGAACGACACACTGAAACTCTGCCAAAGATAGGTCCGCTGTCGAGAGGAGCGCTCAGTTAAAGCGGCGCGCGGAGGGGGCCGGCTGAGGCGGCGGGGCCGGTGCCTGTGGGGAAGAGCTGGGGAGCTGCACGCCTCACGCCACTTGTTGAAATATAGGTCTGCATGAATAATGAAAGAGGGAGAGGGAAGTGATATTGCTAAAGCAGTCCCACAATGACATTCATCACAGAAATGCCCCCATTTCTCTTCTTCGTCTTGTTTCATCCTGCACAAACTCCGAGTTGTGCCTCTTTGGAGAAGCAGAGTTGTGCTCTGGATCTGCCTGAGCTGATTGGCTGAAGAGGGGAAAGCCAGAAAAGAGAGAAATAAAAGGTGAAGAGAAAAATGTGGAAGGATAGACAGAAAGAGAGGTAATCCTTGCTGCTTTTTTTTCTGCTCCCCAGGGTGGTCTCTTCATCCAGGGCCTCAAAGAGCGACAGAATACACCTCCCTGCTACAATGGAGGGGACCCACAGGGGCTGTTGCTGTTTGAGTGTGTGTGTGTGTGTGTGTTGCGTAGTGGGGGTGCAGCTTTAAGCAGGCCTTTGAGTGGTCTAATTGCATTGGAATACAGCAGTCTGAGAGCCGGTTCAGATCACGGCGAGCTGCTGGAGGGGTTAGCGCCCGCACCTCGACAGCCACACTCAGCAAAAGAGCCCCGGCACAAAGCGCACAATTAATGCTCTCCCTCTCGTTAACTCTCTCCCCACTTTTCTCTTACACCCCCCCTCCCCACCCCACACACACACACACCCAATATCTCAGTCTCCTCTCCATCTCTTGTTCATAACATCCCTCTGTCTCCCCCTCCCTCCCCCCACCCACCGCCCTCCTGAGCGAAACAGGCTCAGTATGTCGTCACTCACCCACTGTATTAATCCTCCCATGCAGCCTGTCAGTCTCTGCAGCTTTGATGCACACAACAATTACAGTAAGGATGAAAGGCGTGGGCCGGCCGCCTCTCATTATGTAAGACTTGAAACAGGCAGAGAGGAAAATTATTGATATCTGAACAGCTAATCTGAAACACAAACTTCTGATTGTGGGAAAACGATGAGCTCCGTTTCATATGTTTGCACTCAGGAACCGTGAAACCCGAACGGATAAACCCAGAAAGACACAAATTTATAGTTTAAAACACCAGTTACTGTCTGAACGTTTCCATTTATATTTCCAGCACTGAGTATATCATTGATTAACTGTTGAAAAACTGAGGACACAGGTTATTTTGAGCATTTTAGGAAGATTCTTTTAAATATAAATACATGAATATTTCTTTATAAGTGTAAACTGCATCTGATTTTCTATGTGATTGTTATACTTCCTATAAATCTGCAATGTTGATTTAATTTCAAAGTTGACCTAAGTTGATTAAAATTTAGGATTTAATGCTTTAGTGTCCTCGTCGGCCATATTGAAAGTGGTGTTTTGTTCGTTCCTGAACCACCTCCATCACGTTTGAGCCCATGATCATTGTTGACGAGGTGATTCTGTGCAGCTCAGTGACCAAACCCCATCCTCCTTCCTCCTGCTCTGCAGCTGTCCTCACCCCGGAACCCCTGGACCGATCGTGTGAACCAGTCAGCGATTTTAAAAACATATCATATTTAACCAGCCCCTCCTTTGATTTCCTTTATTACCCGAGCCGTGTCTTAATAAAATCTAATTATTTCCGCTCACAGGACGCTTTCTGGTGAGAAATTGGCAGAGGGATGTGAGCTGATGTATGGGGAGACATTCGCCTAATTAGAGCGTTGGAAATTGAATCTTTACAGCACACGGGTCATATAATTATCCTACTGTTAATTTAACGCTTACATTCTCTACTGTTCATTTTATTCCCTTAAATGTAGTCTGGCAGCAGCCCTCTCTGCTCAGCGCTGGGTTTCAGCGCGTGTGCTGCGTGGCCCCTCTCATTGGCCCCTTCCGAGTGACTGAATAACTGCGGACCCTGCAGTCCAAATAACAAGGCTCGCATCATTTATGCATTGTTAAGCCATGTAATTGAAACGAGCCGTAGTTTGCATATTACGCCATTAAAATAATGTGCTTTGCGTTTCTCCCAACACGACTATTTAAGCCTGTGTGGCGATGTGGTAATTCCTTGAATTACAGCCTAATTACCACAATGTTCTTTTGATTTGGCCGATTTCAATGTTACGCCACAATAATGTTTAATATTAGCAGAATGAATGACTGAGCCGTGCCTGGAAACTTTTCATGGCCCAACTTAAATCCTGGTGGCTCCGTGAGCTGTCAGTGCAGCTGGAGCCACATCTATAAAGGATTATTAGCCTATGAAATGAGATCCATTAAAGGCCCAATCGCAAATCTTTTATTAAAGAGCTCCTGGTTGTACATGGAATATGAGCGTTTTGTGTGCGTTTCTCTCTTGATCCTCATTATCCACTTTATATCACCGTGTGCAAATATTACTGATGTAAACAAGCGAACAGAAAGCATGACAATAAACTCTACAGTTTATGTTGGTGATAAATGTTGAGTTCATTATTATAACTCTTTAGTTTTTGTACATTTTGATTCTGTTGTTCCTTTAATATAAAATTTTGAAGCCTTAAAGATTATTTAATGATGCAGTTTTTGTAATGTTAGAGATAAACTCTTCTTAAAAGCAGTGAAAACAGACATTTTGCAGTTTTGGACCGTGCCCCATGCAGGCCTGGGTCTGCACTCTGACGTGTGTCCTTGTGTCAACTTTTTGAATAAATTCAACACCGCCTGAGAGTGATCTGAGAGTGTGAACACTCAGTGTGTGTGTGTGTGTTGTTTTGGTGCCTTTTCTTTTTTATCTCACATCCAAGTTATTTCATAAAATGTTTAATTGCAGTTTTAGTCATTTGTAGAAGGAAAGTCATAAATCGTAAACACAGGAGCATATAGGTTTAATTTACGTAATATTTTCTGTCTGCAGTGAATTGTTGCAACCTGGTGCTTTTTAATCGCGTCAATTTACAGAATAAAAACACTTTAAAGTTAGAAAGTTAACGCCAGGAAAAACATGAAATCCCTGATAGTATTTTAGTTTGATTTATCTCACTGAAGGATGAGGAGCAGCTTCGAGGGCAGACACAATCTCATCTTTTTCCGTCCTTCCAGCCTTTTTTCTCTCTCTCTCTCTCTCTCTCTCTCTCTTCCTTTTAGGGCCCTGCGTTCTTTACTCCTCCCTCCTTTATTCGTGTGAAGGCTTTGTCCGCGCAGCAAAGAGCCTCTCTAAATAGAGGCCTTTAGATGGTCCTGAATCAGGGGGGGGCAGCAGCGGTGACGCTACTGCTGTTGTTTCATTTACCTCTCCCTATGGCAACCAGCAGCAGTTGGCCAGGAATGTCCCCTCTCTGGACAAAGTCCTGGTCCCTGAAGCTGACACTGGGGGGAACGACAGCTGGGACGGGATGGAAGGCTGCCCTTCGTGCCCCTGACTGGAGGCCTGAGTTTGGACTTAATCCTTCTGTTCACTTCTGTCTTCACTTTAGTGGATGATGAGCAGCAGGATCAGCTTTTCACACACTATTAATTAATAGTTTACCAGAAGACCTGAACGTATTGGAAATCTCTTCTGCTGTAAAAACTCTAAAGGCACCACAGAGATGCAACAAACAGTAAACCTCCTTTTAGACAACTTCAAACCAGATTGATTTATTTTAAATCTATCCTGCAACTTATCTAAAGATAAAACCTCAGTATGCTTTTTTTTCTCTCTGGCTCCCCCCACATAAAAGAAGAAATGTAAAAAAAATATTTACAAGCAAATTAGACCCTAAAGTTGATTTGTTTAGTTGGTTGTTAAAAGTTTTAAAAGGAACATGACTGACCGTCTATTTACAAAAAGAAAACTATTAAAAACTGCAAATAACTGTCAATCTTAGAGCTTTATTGGGCAGGATTTCTAAAAGGATTTTAAAAGATATCAAATGGAAATGTAGCCTTAAAAACAAATTAAAAAACTTTAAAATCTAATTCAATTCCACTATTACAAAGCTTGCATTTTTAGCTTAATCATACATAACATAAATTATTTTCAAAGCACATGCATTAACATTTTGATCATCCCCAAACTAAAAATAATACATGAATTATTCATTTATTGAAATAATTTGTGTACATGGCATTGTTACGTTTAAAATGGTGATATAATAAACAGAGCTGTACAGTGTTTTCATTTATAATTCAAAAAGACATTTTCAAACATGTTACAAAAAGCTATTAAACAAATGAAATATTAAGATATTTTTTAAATGTTACATTAAACCAAGTTAATTCAACCTAATTCTTTGTTCTAAGAAGCACATTTTACATTTTTACATTTAATTTACTTAATGTGTACACATCTACAATTAAAAAAAACATGTCTAATGAATGTAAATAAGCAGCACAGCTTTAGCCTCATCCAGAGGAAACCCTCAGCTGGAGCTGGACTACCTGGGACAGGAGGATGAAAACAGGATGTTTGGATCTTACAGCTGCTCCGTGTTCCCCCCACGCTGCAACTCCGGCTCTCCGCTTCGCCCGAGCCTCAGCTCGCGCCTCTCCACCGGAGAGAGCGTAGTGTTTGCGGGAAGTCCCCGCAAGCCAATCGCTGCGCCGTTGCCCCTGGTAACCACGTCCATCATCTCGCGGGCGCCCAATGAGCGGCGCGCGGGGCGGAGCGCAGTCCAGGTGCGCCTCGGCGTCCACTTGGCAGAGCGCCTGGGAGCCGCCTATGGGCAGGAGAGGATCTGTCAAATGCGGGCTTCCTTTAATCCGAGCGACCAGTCCGGCTCCGAGAGTCATGGCGACCGCAGCGTCTAACCACTACAGCATCCTCACCTCCAGCGCATCCATCGTGCACTCGGAGCCCGGCGGCATGCAGCAAGCGTCGGCGTACCGGGACGCGCAGAGCCTGTTGCAGAGCGACTACCCGCTGCAGAGCAACAGCCACACGCTCAGCCACGCGCACCAGTGGATCACGGCGCTGTCCCACGGCGAGGCAGCCCCGTGGTCCTCCAGCCCGCTCGGAGCGGAGCAGGACATCAAGCCGGCCGTGCAGAGCGCGCGCGAGGAGATGCACAGCTCCGGCAACAGCCTGCAGCACCAGCAGTCGCGGCCGCCGCACCTGGTGCACCAGGCGCACGGGAACCACCACGACAGCCGCGCGTGGAGAACCACCACGTCGGCGCACATCCCGAGCATGGCGACCACCAACGGCCAGAGCCTTATCTACTCCCAGCCGGGCTTCGGCGTCAACGGGCTGATCCCGGGCAGCGCGCAGGGGATGCACCACCACAACCTCAGAGACACGCACGAGGACCACCACAGCCCGCACCTCAGCGAGCACGGCCACCCCGCGTCTCAGCACCAGCACCAGCACCGGCCGCAGAGCCACCACGACCACTCGGACGAGGACACGCCGACGTCGGACGACCTGGAGCAGTTCGCCAAGCAGTTCAAGCAGCGGAGGATCAAGCTGGGCTTCACGCAGGCGGACGTGGGGCTCGCCCTGGGGACCCTGTACGGGAACGTGTTCTCACAGACCACCATCTGCAGGTTTGAGGCCCTGCAGCTCAGCTTCAAAAACATGTGCAAGCTGAAGCCTCTGTTGAACAAGTGGCTGGAGGAGGCGGACTCCACCTCGGGCAGCCCGACCAGCCTGGACAAGATCGCGGCGCAGGGCAGGAAACGGAAAAAACGGACCTCGATCGAGGTGAGCGTAAAAGGAGCTTTGGAGAGCCATTTTTTGAAGTGCCCTAAACCGGCCGCGTCGGAAATAATCAGCCTGGCGGACAGTCTTCACCTGGAGAAGGAAGTGGTGAGGGTTTGGTTTTGTAACAGGAGACAGAAGGAGAAACGCATGACCCCTCCCGGAGGAGCGCTGCCGGGGAGCGAGGATGTGTACGGGGACACGCCGCCGCACCACGGGGTCCAGACCCCGGTCCAGTGAACTCTGCAGGAACCCGCTCCTTCGTTTTTCTTCTTTTTTTCATTAATTTTTTTCTCAAAAAAAAGTCCTTTTTATTTATCCCTCATGGTTATATATAAATCACTGGACTATCAAACGATCTAGTGGGTGTTTTATGTATAATAGATTGCAGTGAGTATTTACACAATATCTGCAGTGAATATGGAGAGAAGAGCGCGTGAGGGAGGGGGAGGACAGGACGTTTGTCTCAGCTTCTCCCACAGCTGAAGCCTGCTTGTGCTCTCCGAGGATACAAGCCCAGCACTGTGACTCCAGTCGGTTTCAAGGTGTAGCCCTGTTGTGTGTAAAAATAATAATAAATACAAAGTAAGAAAAATAAATAGCAGGGAGGGGGAAGGGATTGGGAGTTAGACAAGGAGAAGAGCAAATAAAACAGCAAAGCATAGCAGAATAGTTTCCATTCGCCACTTTTTTCTGTCAGCATTTTGTTGCTGGTGCGTGTGAACCGGGTTAGTTTTAGCTCCATGTTGGGTGCGTGGGTGGTGCAGCTGAGGGGGGTGAGGGGTGGTCAAAGGATGAATGAATTGAACTGGAGGCCGGTAAAGGCTGCGGCCCCCCCACCCCCAACCCAGTCCAGAGGAGTCCAGCTGAGGAGCATCGCCTGGTTCCCATCTGTCAGCCTGCCATTATTATTATTATTATTATTATTATTATTATTATTATTATTATTATTATTATTATTATTATTTAGCATTTAAACAAATGTATTTCACCTACAACAACAGTTGAATAATAATTTCTCCCCCTCTCAGAGGGTCTTCCTGCACCAGGAGGGGCTCGTGAGCGGTTGATTGGACTATAAGGCACTTTCCCACAACAAGATGGGCTCTAGACATCTCTGCAAAAAAATAAAATGGCAGCAACTCTCACTCGGCATTTGGATTTGTAAATATTGTAAAACTTTTTTTTTTCCAAAAGCCATGGCTTCACTTTTAAATAATAGTATACTTTTTATCACTGGGGCACCTTTTTTCCAAATGAAATAAAAAAACTAATAATTTTTTTTGGAAGAAAAAATCCGATTGAGTTTTAGAATCCAGCCTACCCACTGCCTTTTGTATGTTTTTGTGCAGCTCGTCTGGTCACCGAATTTCTCCTCAATTGCGACTCAGTCATTATCTGTGTCCGGGTTTGTTCCAGCTTTCGTTTTTGATTCAAGTTTTTGCCAAAAAAAAAATTACGTTTACCCAAATTTCCAAGGGAGTTTCAGCTTCTTTTCTAAAAATGACTCCGCGTTGCTTTCCCGATCAAATCCGAGTGCTTTATGGACTCAAATCATAAGAAGGTAAAATGGAAATTGTTTAAATTTCAAGAATAACAAACAGAGATAGGTCCATAAAAAATTATTAATAATAATAATAATAATAATAATAATAATGAAAGAATTATAATTTATGAATTTTATACCTTTTCTGCCGAAAATACAAAACACCTGAATATTTCTGCATATTATTATTATTATTATTATTATTATTATTATTATTATTATTATTATTATTAATAATAATAATAATACACATTTGTGTTTATTTTCAGCACATTTTAGCCTTACTTGTTCGTGTGTTTTGTTTTTAAAACAACTGATTTTTAAATTTTATTTCCTAGTTTTGTCTGATGGAATTGTAATTTATTCTGCGATGTTTTTACAGATGACACAAAGGGCGAGATTTATATATAATACAGAAGGTTTTGTTTTGTTGGAGAGAAAAATATGTTTTGTTTTGTTTTGTTTGTTTGTTTTTTTCTCTCTGCAGCGGGAGGATTGTTCCAGCCACAGCTGAATGTAAATACACATTTTCTCCACATAGAATTTTGCTTTAGGACACAAATCCAGGGATTTTTTTAATTCAATATCTCTCATCGGAAGAACATTTTCTCTTCCCCTCCTTTTTTTCTTTTTTTTCTGCCAAAAGCAGAAGCAGTGATTGAAGATTTATTTAATTATAAAATAATCATAATTTACTGAAGTTGTGGGATGTAGACCTGTGGCAATCTAACGCTGTTTTTTATTATTATTATTTTATTTTGTTGTTTTCATTTTGAAATGGGGGGTATATGTCGTGTTCACTGGATGAATCGGGGCTAGATTTAAGGTGAGAAACGCTTGCAGGTGTTTCCACTTCACACATGAACAACGGACTTGCACATTTTTAAATAATGGCGTTGATATTAAAAAGTTTTTTTCCAACATAAAGCGTAAATGCTTTTTCTTACATCTATATATCCATTCAGCATATGTAATAAATCTGGCAGTAAACAGGAAGGAGCCAGCAGCCGACAGCTGTGGAGGTAAAACTCTCAGCTCTGAGTGGAATTAATGGCTGCGGGGAAATGAGTGGATGAATGGATGATTGTGAGTTGATGATGTGTTGTTTCTGCCTCCAGGCTGCTTTTAAATAGACTCACTTTGGTCACAGCTTCCATCCAGGGTTCAATTAGGTTACCAAAGTGAGAGTCCGAGGACCAGAAAGTGGCCCTTTACGAATGAAAAGGGTCCATTTTGTGTTGTTTTGCTGTGATTGTTATTTTTATATTTTTATGCTGTCTTGGGAAGGTTTTTAATGTTTTGATGTTTTCACAGTCTGGTTTCTGTTGGTCACCGTAAATAATGCAATCTGTTTCACTCAGAAGATGGGAATTATGATAAAATTTTGTGCACCTAAGCAGAAGGAAACAGCATTTATTAATAATTTAGGAACCAAATTAGAATAATTCCTGAAATCTGAAATAACTAATTTAATGTGGGAGGGGCTAAGGTCCACCAAAACCTTTCTGAGCTCTCCTGGCGAATGATGCTGATTTTCTCCTTTCTTTTCCCACATTTGTCTGAAATATTCCCACAGGAAGCTGCAGTGTTGATGTTTGAACGTCTGCTTTTAGCTGGATTGCAGTTACCTTTTTGCGAAACAAACAAAACAACAACAAAACCAAAACAGTCCTCTCTGACTCTGATTTGAAATCCTCGTCGTTGCTCTTTTGAAGTTTGCAGGATTGTGAGCCTGTGAATGAGCTGAGAATGTGAGGATGACTGTGCAAAAGAGAAAAAAAAAACAAAGAATTCTGTGAAGCTGTTAGGAAAACTCACAGAAAGGACCCTAAAGATGAACTGAACAGCTCGTACAAATCCTCATCTGTAAATCTATTTATTTAGCTTCTGTTTAATTTGGAGAAAGTAAATCATCCACTAAACATTCAGGAACTAATATCTGTAGTGAACTTTTTGGAGTTTTGTTCCAAATATCTTTTATTGACCTCCTTGTGTTTCCAGTCAGCACCAGTTTGGTTAATAACCTTTAATGATCCTTTTCTGCAGGATGAGTGTGTGATATATATACGGTGCTAACATGTATGTCTGTCTCTGCCTCATCATCGTCACCATCACCCAGAAAAATAAGCTCCTCACTTCCCTCTCTGTGATGTCTGAATAGACTTTTGAGGGGCCTTGTGATGTAAAACAGTGGGCCCTGGTGCCCTTCATCCGCTCTGTAGCAGATGCAATTAATAGCGCGTTGCATTAATTACACCTTCCTTTTTATTTAAGTGACTTCAAATTTCCCATTAGGCTCCCAGAGAAGGAAAAAAATAAATAAATGAAGACCTGGATGTGGTGTGTGTACAGACCCAGCAGGAGGAGGGGGGGATAGTCGGTGCTGCAGCGCCATCTAGTGACACCTGCTCGACCCGGAGAGTGAGTCCAGCTCTGTCTTTGTGTTTCAGATGTCAGGGAGGGTCAGGCAGGACAAATGAGCTCACATCCTTTAAACTGCAGGATCTGTGATAAATGTGAAAGCAGATGAAATTTAAATCATTTTAACATAAACCTATAAGATTAGATTTATGACGTGGTGTCTTCTTACGACTGTTCCCCAAGAATGTTTATATTTTTAGAATAAAAAAATCTGTTGAATTTGAAATGTTGAAAAAAAAAAACTGATGAGGTTTAATGCTTTAATGGTCTGCCGAAAAATTAAATTGAGAAATATTAAACTAATTCAATAATTTGATTAAATTTTCAGATTACTGAAATAAATATTTTTACAATCTGTGCAAATTAACTTCTAAATCTTTCCATAAAAATTTGTAACTTTTGCTAAACAAAGTCAGGTTTTATTCTGAACATCTCTGAACTGTAAGAAATTTAGCCTATTTGGGCACCAGTTGATTGTTATAATGTACTTATATGATTCAAACAACCCAGTAAAACCTAACCTCATCAATTACAAATAAATAAATAATCACTTTGAGTTTGAAATGCAAAAGTGCTGCAATTAAAATAATATCTTACTTCTGGAAATCTGATAAGTTATCTGTGCACTCTGATTTTAGGGCTATCATTCTATACTTTCAACACTAAAATATGATAACTGTCAGACCAGTCTTATTTTAAACACAAGGATTTGTGGTTCAGGCCGTCTGATAAAAACGTCACAAAATAAGAGAAGTAGGATCAGTCGCTGAGGGGGCGAAAAATAGCTCTGACTGAATTATTACAAATAGTAAAAACAACAAATAATCAGATGTTCTAACTTCACCATTCCATAAATCACTGAGAGACTGCCAGTAGATTATTAAAATGAAGTCTCTGTCAGCAGAAAGTCTTTCTATTCAACCAAAGTGGTAACACCTGGCAGCTTAACACTTGTATGTAGCTTTTACACATAAATACATTTCATCACTTTGTTTAGCTTTTTATTCAATTCAATTCAAATTCAAAAATACTTTATTTATCCCAGAGGGAAATTAGGTAATGAATTTTATATGAAAATATTTAATTTTATTTGTTCTGCTTTTTTAAGACAATAATTTATAGTGGCTTTACAGCAAAGTGGGAATGAGTACATCCAGTTTATTTATTTATTTAATTATTTTTTATTTATTTTTTTTTGAATAAGTGCTTTTACCGTCCCTTTGGGAAAAAGGAGATTTTTTAATTAAACTCCACCAAATTCTGGATTAAAGCTGCATTATGTTGTGGTGGGATTTCCCAGAATGTGATTGATTGGGCAAAAAAAATATTATTTTGCTAAATTTATGTATTTACGCTCGATGTGATTGTCTTCTAATGTCTCATGCAGAGTCAAACAACATGTCCATCTTTGGAACAATTGCATCAGACCTCTGTATCAAGCATTTATTCAATCTGTATTACTTGTCACACCGTGTCATTCTGCCCTCACACACACACACACACACACATACACAGATACAAGCTCACCAGCTCAGCATCATTCCACCGTTTGACATTGCTGTTGTTCGTTCTCACTCAGATGCATCGCCGCTAATTACACTTTGCACACTTAAGTACACAAGCGCGTATGTGCGTTCATTTGAAAACGAGTAATTGTTTAATTATAACTTCACGTGAACTTTGCCGAGCAGCGGGGCGAATCGTGTCTCCCCTTCAGCGCGCAATTATTCGGACTATAATTGCTTGGCCTGTTTGTGAAACAGGCTCGTCTGTCGGGGACGCCGTTCCTCACGAGCGTCGTCTGTGGTGGGGGTCTTCTCGATGTTTACAGCTTCAAAAGAGATAAAATGTGAAATTTCACTCTAATAAAATGATTAAAAAACATATTAATAGAATTTGTGAGGAAAATTTACTTTAGGCCCCCTTTGACCCCCCCCTTAGCTGGCTCTGTGTCCAAAGAACTACGAGTGCTGTTAATGGACAAACTAAGTAAGATCTATGTGGTTATTTAGGGTACAAAATTAAACCCCAACACATAAGACGAAAATTGAATAAAATTTTACATTTATCATTTATCTCAATAGTCAGAGAAAAGTTCTAATTTCATCCACTTTACTGCCGTCTCGCTACGTCCTACGAGGCAGATAAGACCAGTTTGTATATAATATTCATAAAGGATTAATAATATGTTACACTGGGTCAAAGTTGCTGGGAAACCTGCTGGATTGTTTCTGGGTACACAACATGAAAATGTGTGCTTTATTTCAGAAATAAAAGGATGTGAATTAAGGCTGATATGTCACAGAACTGATGGGGAGGAAAAACACTTCGGGCTACTAATAAGTCTTCAAAGAATAAAAATGGATGTTGGAGAAAAATAAAACTAGTCCCTTGATTTTCATGTCCAAGGGGCCAAGTTGTTTTGTTTAAAAAAAAAAGTCTCTCTTCTCGGTGAAATCGTTTTCTGGAAAACAACAAAGGAGGACTCGCCGTGGCACGCCTCGATGGCTTTTATGAGCTGAGCAATCTTCATCCTGAGAAACACTGTTTATCTTTTCAGCAAGCATCAGATCAGGTCTCTGAACAGTCTCTGTGTGGTGTCGCTTGTTTACAGTCATTACGCAGTCAGACAACAGCATGTGCAAATGAAAACAGTTATCCTCACTGATTTAGACATGGGCTAAAGCAGTGCTGCCTATGGATTTTTGGGCTTAAACAGATTTAGGAAACCAAGGCCCAACATCTTCAATAACAGCAAAAAAAAAAACTATCAGAATTATTAAGCTTTAGATGGGGCTGTGAAGACTGTAATAGATGTCTTCATCATTAGAGCCTGAGCTGGTCTTGGTTTCATCTCAGACTCAACTGCATTTGTACTCTGTCCTATCACGGTCTTGGACATTGAGGACTCAGGATTTTATTTCAAGACCAGTCAAGACCACAAGTGTGAATATCACTAAATTACCAGAATATTGTCCAATTTATTTGTTAACATCTTTGCTTTCATTGGATGGAAAACGTATTGATTCAAACCTGACTTATTGCTCATTGTCACTCATTCCCACACCTTTCACTCATATGTGGCGCTAATGAGAGAGGTCGTCTTGGAGCGGGAGAAGATGTCCACAATATCTTTAGTGAAATAACTCGTCTGTATAAATCATAAAGAACATATCTGTAAAACAACATCCAGGAAAAAGCAAATAGAGACTTGTAAATTCTGCAGTGCTTCACTTTCAGAGACGATGGGGACTACGACAAACTTGAATCGTCACTTAGAGAAGAATTACATGGAAAGGTAAGCTGTGTTTTAGCAAACCAAGGTAGCTAGCTAAGATTAGCAATCTGCATCTGTTTAATCAGCCCTCAAAAAAAGAGTTTAAGTCAATATTAGATAATCATATTAAGTTAGCTACCTGTGTACAGTATATGTTGTAGGGAACTAGTTTTCTTTTTTTTCCTGGTCTTGGTCTCGACTTGGTAGCAGCGCCTGAAAGTTTTGGCCTAAAAGTTTTGGCCTAAAAGTTTTGGTCTAGTGTTGATCTCGATACACTCTGGTTAGTTAGTTGACTACAACACTAAATTACAGGACACAAAATCTCTTTAAGGAACCATCTGATCAGACTGTAACTGATGGCAAATAAAGTACTAACTATTGATTCAACATACCATCTCTTCAAAATAACCAGAATTTCCTTTTAAGCCTTCCCCCAGTTTATGTGTTAAGGCTGGCTTTATCAGAAATAACATTTTACATCTCTGTGCAGATCCATCGAGCTTCATCTGTGAGCCCCAGAAAGACAAATAAAAAGCTGAACTAATTGCTGTGGATCCTCTGGATACTAGATCAGCCTCATCGAGGAGCATGACCGCAAGAAATCAAACCGAGCAGAAAGCCTCCATGAATCACGTCTGCATCACGCCAACGAAGGCTGTGGCGTTAGTGGATGAGGAATAATCATTGGGGAGGCAGTCCAAATTAATACTTCAGCCGAGGCCGCCTCGTTCTTCGTCATTAGGGCACATTACAGGGCCACAATATACATCATTAAACTAGGCATAAACAATTCATTAAAAGGCCGTTAAGAAGACAAGCTAATGTCACTTCTCCCCGTGGTATTAATAGACTGTAAAATGGCAGAGGGTTAAGGCAAAAAGGATCATTCTGCAACAACTATCCAGTCACTCATCCTGACTAATGGCTAGTTGCTGCAAATTTATTAGCAGAGTCGTTTATTTTCCCACCAATCTACTCCTGAAGCTGCGGCACGATACAGAGACAGAATTCACATTTGTTTTGGCAGTGATGGTGTAATTCTCACTGAAGCTAAAGAATGGGGGAAAATTTAATATGAGCGAGTTAATGCCTTTGCAGCCACTTTGTTCAGATTACCTCTAATATCTGTGATTAAGATGTAATTGTGAGGATTAAAGTAGTCATGCCGCATCAGTCATCAGCTTTCAGTTTATTTAAAGCTTTGATGAGAGCAAAGCACCCATCCCGTTTATACACAAGGAGGTTTTATTGCAGCTAGCAAAAATATGAGTGTAAGAACAAACTGCTCTATTGGTCAAATATCACCACTGTTTGTACAAGATTCTAAAAAGGTTGGAACGCTGTTTAACATGTAAATAAAAACAGAACACAATGATTTGCAAATCTTCTCAACCTTATTAACTGTTGAACACAGTAAACATGTTAAATATTTAAGTTATTGCAACCTTTTAAGGTAATTTTGAAGTTTAACAAATCTCAAAAAGGTTAGGACGGGGGCAACAAAAAGCTTTAAAAATTGGTGCCATCCTTGTTGTGCCTTTTTAGATTCCTCTAACTATTTAGAATTAGCAAAACCATATAAACATAAAAATAAAAAACACTATTTAAATTGTATTTAAAAGCAAAAATAAGACCTAAAATCTAACCCCTTCAATAACAACTGGTCTGAAATGAGCATCCTCAACATTAGGATGCAGGCTCTGAGGAGGTAATAATATAAATGTAGGACAGTACAAGATCCTAGCTGAGCAGTGACAGAGCTCGGTAATACCAACAGTAAAATTAATAAAGCATATACCGAAATACAAAATTTTATAAAGTACTTGAAGAAAAAATGTCTTGGGCACTCATGTGAAGAGAGGGGCGGAGCTGTGAACTGACCACTACCTCGTGGTGAGTTGCTGTGATGGTGGTAGAGGATGCCTGTCAGACCTGGCAGACACAAACGTATAGTGAGGGTCTGCTGGGAACGTCTGACAGAGTCTCCCATCAGACTGAGCTTCATCTCACACCTCCGGGAGAACTTCGACCGGGGTGGGTAGGTGACATTTAGTCAGAGTGGGCCATGTTCCGTGCCTCCGTTGTAAAGGCGGCTTACCTCAAGTACCCACGGCTGTGGTCCGCGGATAGGGGCTGGGTCGAACAGTAGGCAGGGTCAGATGAAGGTCACGGCTTGTTGGAACGTATTAATAGAGGCTTGAAACATTGGGAGTGGTTCATTTTAGAATTTAGCATCTGGGGTTGGTTAATTTTAGAGTTGAGGGCAGGGTCAGTTGTCCACCCCCGCCCCGTTCCACAGTCTGCATCCAGGGGTTACTCTCTTACCTGAGCTGTGGCCACAAGGTAGATGGTGCCTGTCATGGTGGCAACCCTCAAACCCACTGGTGGACACTGGCGGTAAGGGATACTGTCAGGTTGAAGAAGAAGTCTTATCGGGTGTTTTTGGCTTGTGGGACTCTGGAAGCAGCTGATAGGTATCGGCAGTCCAAGCGGATTGCGGATCGGGTGGTCGCTGAGGCAAAAATCCGAGCGTGGGAGGAGTTCGGAGAGGCCATGTAAAATAACTTCTGTACGGCTTTGAGGCGATTCTGGTCCACCATCTGGTCTCTCAGGGTGGGGTTCACCACCATCCCTGATCATGGTGGGGATGGTGTGCTGCTGACCTCAGCTCGGGACGTTGTGGGTCGGTGGGCAGAATACTTTGAAGACCTCCTCAATGCCACCAGCACGTCTTCCAATATGGAAGCAGAGCCTGGGGACCCTGGGTCAGACTCTCCAATCTCTGGTGCAGAGGTCATCGAGGTGGTTAAAAACTCCTTGGTGGTAAGGCATCTGGGGTGGATGAGATTCGCCCGATGTTCCTTAAGGTTCTAGATGTTGTGGGGTTGCGTTGGTTGACGCGACTCTATATTGCGTGGACATCGGGGGCAGTTCCTCTGGATTGGCAAACTGGAGTGGTGGTATCCCTATTTAAAAAGGGGGACCACAGAGAGTGTTCCAACTCCCCTAAAAGTTGAGGCCCAATCAGGCTAAGCCCATATGAGCTACATGGGTTTGCCTTCCTGTTGTTCAAACAATGGACCTGATGCTGTTTTTGTATCAAAGTTTGAGTTTGTAAAACACTTGAGTTGTTATTATTATTATTTTAATTTGAGATTAAAAAAAAGGGCAGATGTAAAATTTTCCTCCCTCTTCTTTCCCTTTATGTATCGATTGTGTTTAGTTACTTTATTGTATAGAGTTTTCTGTTGTTGTTTTAATAAATGAATAAAATAATTTTAAAAAAAGTTTAGAGGGGGGGACAAAGTAGACCCACACTAGCTCGGTGTCTTTCACCATGGGTAATTTTAGAATATAATAAGGTTTAGGCTCTCTCAAGGAGATTGGTCCTGAAGCCCACACTGTGCAGAGGTGAGCTGAACTATATCGAGTTTATACCACTCAATGACACGCACCAGCTCATGCTCCTTCTACACGAGACAGGCCACATTCCAGGTCCCAAGAGTCAACTTAGTGCCTGTGGGTCCATTGTTACGGGCCATTCAGTCCCTATACAAGCAGTGCAAGAGTTTAGTTTGTATTACCGGCAGTAAGTCAGACCCCTTCAGGGTGGAAGTTGGACTCTGCCAGGGCTGCTCCTTGTCACTGTTTCTGTTGGTCACTTTTATGGATAGAATTTCTCTGTACAGCAGGGGGTGAATGGAGTCAAGTTTGATGGCCTCAGGGTTTCATCTCTGCTATTTGCAAATGATGTGGTCCTTTTGGCATTCTAGTGCCATGATTTTCAGCTTTCACTGGAGCGATTCACAGTGTGAAGCAGCTGAGATGAGGATCAGCACCTTCAAATCTGAGTCCATGGTCCTCAGTCGTAAAAGGGCGGATTGTTGTCTCCAGGTTGCCTCAAGTGGTGGAGTTCAAGTATCTTGTAAAGGAAGAATGGCTTATGAGATTGACAGACAGATTGGTGCAGCTTCTGCAGTATTGACAACTCTGTTTATGTGAAGAAGAGCTGAATGAAGAAGAAGAGATACAGTGGGGAAAATAAGTATTTAGTCAGTCACCAATTGTGCAAGTTCTCCCACTTAAAAAGATGAGAGAGGCCTG
>JAUBOC010000050.1:17189583-17204354 GCA_032275365.1 Anablepsoides cearensis | reverse complement strand
TGCAGTTGTTGCGATATGCATATTGCGACGCGATTTATCGCGATGACGATAAATTTTCGATATATTGTGCAGCCCTAGTGCATGACCCAAACATGACAACAAAATAAATTCTGGTCTTAGGACAGAAACATACAGTTGAGGTGATGCTCTTGTTGTTTGAGCTAAGTGGTAGGAATATCTGGTAGGACTGGGCGATATGGCTGAAAAATGTATCACGGTATAAAGGTTTCATATTAGTCAATATTGATAATTATTGTTTTTTATTTTTTATTTTAACTACAGTATTTGAAATAAGGACCAGGAGAAAAAAGGCTGAGTAATATTCAAACTGGTGATCTTTACTCGTTTGTCCTCAATTTCCTCTCCAGTTGTTGCACTCATTTTTAGGGCTGGGTAAAAAAAAAATAAAAAATCAAGCTTGGATATATTTTCTTTAAAGCGGCAATATTATGTGTTTCTGGGGCATATATTTAAATACTATACCATAACAAAGTATCTATGTCACCTTTAGTTGTTATTAAAATGCTGATTTTATATTTTGATGAAATTCACAGTGATAAAATGTTAAAGTTGTATCATTATTTCTTTTTAGTTAATAGGTTTTATTTAACATAACAGAAGGTAACAGAAACATTACAAATATACAATTTTCATACACTCAAAGGAGTGTATGAAAGTATACTTAAATGCACATAAACTTTTTGGTCTGGTTCTCAGGGGAGAACCCAGGGTTGTTGCTTGGTGCTCATATTTTCCTTAACTCATTTAACACATATATCTAGAGGGGTGTCAGGGCATTTAATATCACCCTGTTCTGTTTTATGATGCCTTAAGCTGATAAATAAAGTGAATTTGTATTTTGCAAACTTGCAGTCAAATCGTGATCAATTCAGAACCTTATAAATCAAAATTGAATTGATTTAAAAAGCCATGATACCCAGCCCTACTCGTTTTTCTTTTTAAGCAGTTATGAGGCACGATGGCGAAACTTGAACATGTTACTCAATACGTTGTTGCTAGCTTACTTAACTGGACTAGAATGCTGTGTTGTTCTGGTTTGGAGTTCAACAAAACTAGTTTTTTTGTTTTTTTATTGCCCAGCATCTAGTGAATGCAGTTTTTGATATGCAGGTTAAAACGATGTGTAAACTCTTCATTACTATTTGTATCGGAGTGCAAATGGTGTTGACCCTCTTCTGATGTGTTGTGTATGTTAGGGAACATAAAGGTATTGTGACATCAAATGACATGAGTAGTATGATAACAGCGCAGTCCTACATCTCACGTGTACAGCAGAGCTCAGAATTGATAAATACATTTACATCTCAAGCATTAAAAAAATGTTTGTTTTGTAGTGAGAAAGGGTTCAATCTTACTTTTGGCAGAGCTGGTTGAAGAGGGTTTTTGGATTTACAGGGCCTTTTCCCGGCTCCTTCATGCTCTGCAGGAAGTGAATCATGGCTGAAGTCAGGGGCTCCGGACTGGGCAGTGTGACTGTTAGAGGATTCTGGAACAAAAAGAGTCAAATTCAAAGTATAGTTCCCAAAATTAGAGCAGGATAGGTGTGTCAATAATGGAATAAAAAAGCAGAGTGCAAGTAAACCATATTTTATGAATCAACAAGGAAGAAGTAGTTCTCTATTTACTTATTTAGATTAGTTAGTTTTATTGACCAAACTCAGAAACTTTCAGATAATGTACCTGTTTTTCTAAGATATAAACTTTCCCTTTGACTGACTCACTTTAGCCTATTCCTACAAACAAGTATCTTATTTTGTTTATATATTTGTTTTTATTAAGCGTTTTTTATTCGAAACCTTTCAATTCTTCACAATCCATATTTGTAGCATTTTTTTTTTTTTATTAAAAAAATTGAAGAATCCACTGGAGCATACTGTACCAGGTTTGTCTCAACAGGTGGACAGATTTTCAGCTTGTAGCCTTTCTCCTTTACTTCCTGGATCAGGTCAATGAGCATGTGTGCTTGTGACAGGTTCTGTACAAAGAGGACAGATTTTGAGACTGATTCAGTTACAGAAACAAATGTTTAACCGGCTGAATACAATGTGTAATATCAATCAAAATTTTCAGAATAATGGAGGGACATGCAGTAAATGTGTGAACAATAAAAGACAAATGATTTTAACTTTGCTTGTGGCAATTTAAAAAGCTCCATTATAATACCTGTGTGAACTGCTCTGCCCATTTTAGTGGGGTTTGTAAACTTCTGGTGAGCTCATTATGATGAAAGAGAATTTAAAAATTATCTCTGATTTTTAGATTTCCACTATAAAGAAGGATCCTTGGCACAGAGTTGGCCTGAAACAATCATTGTACTTTCACGTTACAGAAGCACCTTCTCCTTTCCCTTCAAGAGATATTTGTTTTGTCCAATTCTGCCAATAAAAACTGTTGCTATGGAAAACACACAATGACGCTGGCATTGTGAATACAGACACAGCTCATCCTCTGACAATTATGTGTTTTCACCGAAAAGATTGCAATTTCCAAGGAGACAATACAAACAGACAGGGAGCGGTGGTGGGGGAAGCATGCAAAGCGCGCTCACTCGAATTTCAATCAACGAAGAAGACCCTGAGGGTGATTAACAAAATGGCGGAAAAAAAACAGCTTCATTGTTGAAGAGGCACGTCAGTTTGCAGTCACCATGACATGACCAGAGAAAGACGGAGGAGGCTCTATAACTCTGTTATGTTGTCAACATGCTGTGAACCAACTGAGAGCCTCTCATGTTTATGCAGGTGAACGTGCTGAAGCCAGATCTGTATTTAGTGCTGCACTGAATATTCTACACAGCATGACCTGTTTACACTCAGTCACTGTATGAACAGATGCTGCTTTACTGAGGACTGGGCTTGTAGAAGGAGACTGGATTTAGAAGGACATAAGGCATAAAGACATGCAGATTTTTTGGTCAATAATTACTGCAATAACTAGAGAATTTGCAGATTGCTTAATGCTGAAAAACTTTTGCTGACTAGCTAAAAAAATAACGTTACGTTGATTCCAGTTTTCTTGCCAATCTCCGATCATTAAAAAGTCTGACCTGCCGATTCCGATTTTGGCCGATACTGATTTTTTAAACAGCTGACACTGTCAGATGTTTTACAGTCACAATACAACTTCAATGTTCAAATGTTATTTTACTGAAACACATTGAACAATACCCTTGGAACAATCCAAACTTCATTGGATATTAGGTAGTGCTCACAGCAGAGCAAAAGAGGATAGTGGCTGATTTTCAGATCTTAGCCTATATTTTCTGCCAATCTTCTTCACCGATCTTATCTAAGGATCGAACGATCTCAGATCTCCCAAAAGTAAGGAAATCGGCACCTAACCCTTAAAAAAAACTGTCCAAAAATAGTGTCTAAAAATAGATTTTACAGTAGCTGAAATTATAACAAAAACAGAAAGAGCGCATTTGCTGAATTAAGCAGTAAGAAGCGGAAATGATCACAAAAAGTTGTATTTAGCTGAAAAAAGGTTAAATTACATTACACACAGAAAACAGATATCAGGAAAATAGAAGTCGATAGATGATGAAATTAGTTAAAAAAATCTGAACCAGAAAAAAAAGTTGTAAGTGCAGTAAAGATTTATGAACATTTAAAGGACTTGGGAAAACTCCCTTTATTTTCAATGAGAAAAACATCTCAAAAATGATAAATTGCTGAAATACCAAACATCATGGCCGGAATGTCCTGAAGGAACGTTTTGATATATAATTTATTGATATAACACAAAAATTGCAGAAAAAGATCCGGTGATGTTGTGTGAATGCTTGATGGCATTCACACAATGACTTTTACCTACCTGCATGACAGCATTAAAAAAGCAGGTGTTTCCAAGGTTGGTTATTCCTTTAACAGGGACCAAGGTGCTGTTTAGCACTGAACCCTTTCCTCTGGATGGGTCAGAATAATCTGATGTTTCTTCTCGCAGCTTCATGATCTTGGGTGAAACTGCTAGAAATCACACAGACAAAAGGACACATATTTCAGTCACATCGTAGGGGTGCAGGTAATGTAGGGTCCTCTTAAAATCACACACTTGATTTTTTAAGGCTACATTTTATAAGATTGGAATCAAACTTGCAGCAGTTGGGATGGTGGTCGATGTGAGAATGACACTGACATTTTTCTGTCTCTCTTTTTTTTTTTTTTGCTACTTCTTGTTAACTGTGATTGAGGCACAATGCCAAAAGAAAGGACTGTGCCTTGAAATGAGACTGGAGCTGGGAGTAGGGTGCTGGCATGGCAGCTGGATGGAGAGCTGGGTCATTTGGGAAAGCAGATGACAGCTGTTTGAGTTCTGCTGGTTAGTGAGGGAGGAGTGGGGGCTGGGGTTGAAGACATTGCTCTCCAAAGACAGCTGTTACTCCCAATGACCAATGAAAACTAACCTTCAACAAAAACATCGACACAGATGGTTAAACTCTAACAGAGCATAAAACAGGAGAATAACTACAGTAGGTGCTGGAGCTGTGGGAGCTGATCACATGCCAGCAGCTGACAAGAAAGTTCAAACTTTTAGGACTCAATAATGTGTGAGGTTCGTGTGTGAGGGGCTGGAAAAGTAAAGTGTATTTTATCACACTAGGATTCAGAAAACACAGTGCAGACAAGGTCACACAAACATTTTGCTGTAGTATTTACTTTTTATCATTTTTATATCCAAATAAGGGTTAGATAAAAAAAATGATGACAAAGTAGATATATTTGCAGCATGAAAATATGAATACTTTATTAAGATGGCAATTTAGTTTGTAAAATTGTAGGTGTTGTGAGCAGTGATATTTTTCCATTTTCTGTAATTGTTCTGCTCACCACAATTACGCCAATCAAATACAAATTAAAATTAATTATCTAGCAGCCAATGACCTAATACTGGGGTATCAAAATCAGTTATACAAGGGGGGCAAATTTCAAAACTTGGTTCAAGCCTATAGGGTCAATCTTTGTCTGTATTTATTGTTGAAAAAATATTGGTTTTAATTTATTCTTATAGGAAATACAAATCACATTTTCAAAATTACATTTTATGTAGCATTTAGAACACACATAACCTAACAAAGAAAGAAAAAGTATTAAATTTAGAAAAACACATTAGAATTTATTTATTATGATAAACTCTATTAAAAACATTTTCATTTCTTATTTTCTTAGACATAAATTTTATCACAATCCAGCACATCAGTTAAAGAAAAACCTCACTAAAATAAGAAGAGAATAAAAAAAGAGATAATTAAAGTTGACTACTGTCATGAAAAGTGACAAAAAAAAACATAACCCTTTATTTTATATTTCAAATATTACCTTTGGGGCCAGATAAAATGTTAACGAACCCCAGATTTGGGCTGAGGGCCTTGAGTTTGTCACATGTAACATATCAACCCATTCTCACTCCCAACTCGTCACATGTTGACGCTTGGTCAGGTATCGTCTGCGTCCAGTTTTGATGCGTCGGGTAACCCCCTCGCGTCAGTTATTGACGAGATGAGAAGGAGGAGGAGCCCGTTGTCATATTTTTGAAAAGAGTAGAAAATGCATGACAACTAACTGTCCCAGACCCTAAATTTAACTTCTATTAGCCATATAGATCCTATCCCTGACCTCAGTACCTAAAATTAACCATTAATCCTGATGCCTAATATTAACCACAGACCCCAACCCAAAGATCCCTATGTGGCGCCATCCCGGAAAAGCCGCGGGCGTCAATAACTGATGCGAGGGGATTACCTGACGCATCGAAACTGGACGCAGACAGTACGTGACCATTTGTCAATATGTGACGAGTCGGGAGGGAGAACGTGTTGAACATATCTAAATCCTCATGTGGAGATTAAACAAGTACATAAAATATATATATTCTAAAAAGTCTCGGGTACAAAAGGTTACAGTACTGAGTGTATGTGAACTACTGCAATAAATAGGGTGAAGAAACATTTTTAAAAAATCATATGAATCTTCAATATGTCATTAAATATTCTGTCAATGGGTGAATAATGAACCTAAATAAAAAAGTTCCTGTAGATTTACGATGGCTGATATGAATGTTATGATAGAGTTGAATGAGATTTCCAGAGTGCAAAGAAAATAAACTAAAGATTACTCCATTGTGAGGCGATAATAAAAAGAGAAAAATCAATACAAAAAAGGCCAATTCTTACAGAGACTTCGTTAGCACCTTGAGAACTAAAGGCTGTAGAGAAATCAAAGCAAATGTTGAGAATAAACACACACAAAAAGGAGTCCATAAACACTTCACCCACACAGACCAGTCAACACAGCAGGCTTGCAACGAGGTCACAATCCTGACCTGCTTACATACAAACAGAAGAAAATCAATTGAACCATAAACCGTCATAAGAACCCACATCTTTAGTCTGACACTTGCCTTACATGTACAAATGGCCTTGTGTTCACACAATTTATAGAGTCACTTCTTGTGCACAACACCTTCATTAACACAGCTATTCAACTTCCAGCAATGGGTAACCCTACTGCTGGCCGCTACCCAGAAAGCAATTTTCCTTAGAGCCAAGGACATTAACACTTGTGTCCTGGCCACAACGGCTGAAATGTTCATTGTTTGTTTTATTCATTTCCTGGCAACTTCTAGTTTATGCTTTTCAAAAAAAAAAGTTGAAAACAAAAAAGAATGTTATTTTTGTAACAATTGTGGGGAAAAATGCACTTGAACAAATAAAAACATTGACTAATAACAAAAAAAGTTAGTTTAATATTGCTTTTGTTTTACAGCTTACTTTTATGGATGACGTAAAATGATTTGCACATTTTTTACCTTGTCTTGGAGTTAAGGGCATCTCACTGGGCTGCAATTATTAGAGATAAGTTAGCAACTAAAAACTTTGTAGGAATTTTGTTAGAAAAACAGGAAATTTTGTTGCGACCAAGTGACCAATAAGCTGCATGGCTGTGTTGGCAGAGTTTGTAAGTCATTGCCTATTTTTTGTCCATAACTTGAAAAATAGTTCACAATTTTATTCTGTTTGTCTACAATGTACCCGTCTTGACTCACGTTGTACCCACCTTGGCAGCCACCTCCACATTTACGGTTTAATCTTAATGAGTGCACTTTGATATTAAGATAGTGAAAAGCTATTAGATCCAAGCATTTTCTTTGTCAGAGACCAGCTTCATGGACATGTTGGAGATACCCACAACATAATTCAGGTGCGTTAAAAAATGTCCAGTACAACTCGGAAAATCTACTTTTCTCTCAAAATATATTTAAAACCGAAGCAGCACGGCTGTCCACCTCTACAACTAATGCAAGTCCCAAGATATTCTGGTGTCCCCCTCATGAACACTGCTCACCAACTAATCTCAGCCCAGTAAAACTCTACCTTTAAGGGTAGGAGAGGAAAAAGGGTGAGGTTCAGCTTGTCGAGATGACATGCTGCTGAGGGACTCTGTCCAGTGAAAGTAAATGCATCTGGCCCTCTGTGCTGGCAACATCTGGAGCCCCATTTTCATCGTTAAAATGCAGCCATAAGGGATCTCCCATATGTCAGCACACACAAATGCATGGCAAACAAGCAGAGATAGGGAAATACTGAAGATTCAATAAGTGAAAAAACAAAAAAAACATTTGTTTGATTTTGTCTGAAAGAATATACATGTTTATGTAGGTGTGAATAAACTAGCAAAACAGAAAGGGATGCAAATTAGGATGCTTATTTGCGGTGTTTGTGATAAAAATAAATTATCTGACTTCATAGAGTTTGAGTTTAGAAGCGATCACTGGCACTTGAGCTAAGAAAGAGTGCAGAGGAATGAAGAAAAGAAACGGGAGGAGCGGAGATGCCGATGGACACACTCTACATCTGGGACCGCCACCCAAGGTAAACAATGTTCAGGGAGCCATCTGGTTGAGACTGGAGGGAGGGAGGTGGGGGTGGGGGGGACAGAAGAGGGCAGTGTGGGGAAGTAGAGGGTGTAGGGGAGGGTTGTAACGAGCACAAGCATATGGAGAAGCAGATTTTTCCTGTCCCTGCAGCAGTCAACGGAGGCAAATGTCAGCATGCGCTGCAGCCACGCTTGAGTGTGCTGCACTCGGCACCACCACCTGGCCCTCCTTGCTCAGCCACCGAGTGTGGGCAGCAGTGACACTGTGGAGTCTTTCCCCAGGGAAGAGGAAAGCACTGAGGTGCTCAAGCTCAGCCACATGCATGCATGTACACCAACACTTCCTCCTGTACTTACTGCTCGTTTCACAGAGATATACAGAGAAACCAGGAACTTGGCTCCTCTTACGAGGTACATTAAAAGGTGTACATGGACATCATGCACTCAATGAGTCCTGACATTTTATTGAGCCATCTTAGAAATAGACTTTATGCAGTACAATTCTCTCTCATGAAACAAAAACATATTCATTTTCATTTTAAACCAACATTAGCTGCTTTGTGCACCAGCCGCAGTGGCGTTTTCTGCCCGACAGCCATTTGAAGTGAAAAGTTAAACTGATCTAATCAAAAACAACAACAAGGGTCTGCGAGAAGAGATTTCTAAACAGACTTTTTGCAGCTTCTTTAATGTGTTTCACAGTTGGCTTGAGAGGCTGTCGAATTGTACAGCCAGTTGGCTTCATGCATGTTCACTCTCAGCGCAGCAGAGTGGAGGGCCAAGGACAGCTCACTTCATGCAGAGCAGCCAGTCAAGAGGAAGGCCAGGCAACACCAAATGTCTTATTCAGCCGCTAATTTGTTGTGACTGCAAGGCATAAAAAGCTTGTTTTCTTGCCATCTGAGGCCAAAAGAAACCACTGACATGTAACTTATAGACACACACACATACAAAGAAGCAAACAGATTTTGCTACACACTATCTGGCCTACTTTTATGGTGGTAAGAAAGACAAACCCACTCTTGATTACTTCTATAAAAGCACCACCAGGGGACAAGCATCTAGCTACTGACTTGGCAAAACAAATCTGACAGCTACTAAAGACTGCCGATTCTAAAGTTAACAACCAGAGCAAACAGAACCAGGTGAAGAGATGTGCAGTAAATTATTCCTTTGCCTTGAGCATGTTGTTACTGTCTCAGATAAAGGGAAGTATCAATCTGGGGAAACCAAAAACAAAACAATACAGAAGAAAAGGCCTTGCTCATTTTGTGCCATTTTAAATTAAGATAAGGATGGAGGTTATAGTTGTTTTTGTCAAGCTTTGTAAATGATATACAATCTAATGTGATATTTTGAAATATCATAAGATGTGATAGAGCTTAAAAAAAGTGTTAAAAATAGCAAACAAACTAGATTTAACAGCACAGAGGTTTGATGTCAGTTTACCGTCAGATGAAAAAGGCTGAGTTAGGTGTGAGCTGGACATTTAAAAAAAAAGAAGCACGATTGCTAAAACCTGCAAAACAATAAATAATGAAATCTGCCTACGTATTTCCTCAAAGTTAATTTCATGCTGTGGTGATTTGAATGGTTGAAGAATAAAGAATGATAAACAATTAAGAGACTAGTTCAAATCAGAGAGAGGTATAGTTTTATAGTTTTTCATTTTTCTAAGTTTTTCAGAAAATCTTTGAAATATTTTGTTTAAGCAAAGATGATGTGTAATACGCAGCAGAGTACGTGATGTGACTCAGCTACTACCAGACCAGTTTCTGCAAATGAATTAAATAAATAACTGCAATTCCTGATCTGAAGTGCGTCTTTAATGTGTTGAGTTGATTCTGCACTCTGAAGTTATATATGTAGCATCACATACACTCAGGGATTAAGTCATGTTTGGTAGCACAGGCTGCTCAGTTAGTAGAGCTGATGCAGCTCCCCAAGAAGATCGTTGGATCAAATCCCGGCCCGGGGACCTTTCTGGGTAGAGTTTGCATGTTCTCGCCATGTATGTGTGTTTTCTACAGACACTCCAGCTTCCTCCTACTGGTAATTCTAAACTGTCTCTAGGTGTGAGTGAGAGAGTGAATGGTTGTGTGTGATGGACTAGAGACCTGTCCAGGGTTTACCCCGCCCCTCACACAGTGACTGCTGCACCAGTCACCCCTGTGACCCTGAAAGGAAGAAGTGGGTATAGATAATGTATGGATAAACTAAGCACATTTTAAGATTTTTAACTTAAGCTAAATTTTGATGCCTAGACAATTCAGTTATCATGAGCCGTTCTGAGAGATATGGCATGATTTAACTTGCTAATCAGGATGGTCCCCGGAAAATCTGTCTGACTCCTAAATTTTGAGCGTATTAATGATGACATCTTGATGTCATTTGAAATAAGAAATCTCAAACCATATTTGGATATTTTTATTGAAAATAGCTTTGCTAAAGTGAATGGAAAGTAAAAAAAATGATTTTTTTTTCTACTCAAAATCTTTGTTAGTCTTTAGTACTGCTCAGAAAAGGGCTTCGAAACATTCTTTAAAATATTTTTAACATTTCCTTAAACAGACCGATAGATAAGGCATTTTAATTATCATATTTTGATCAATTTATAGCAAATTTTTCAACACATGAGCTTTACATGCTAATGTCTCACTACACTAACTTGTGATCTAATCCTCAGTTTGATGTGACGGATTTTATGAGCATGGACATGCGCACAAGCCTGAGAATTGAACAAATTAACGATTTATCAGTGAAGAAACAATATGTTCCTTTTAATAATGACAACTTTAATCTGGAAGTTGAAAAATGTTAGACGTGCTGCACATTGACTGTCACAGCATAATAATTGTTTAGAGCATATAATTTGAATTCTGTATTTTTTTTCAAAATGTATACAAAAATTTTATAAATCTAACTGTTAGGTCTGAATCTTGTTAGTGAATTAAAAATGTGCTTTATTTACAGAAAATATGTTATAGAGAAAGGAGAAACTTAGTTATAACCCCATCACAAAGCCCCAGTTACTCACAAATCCTTTATTATTTTTTTATTTGAACTAATTAAAAAGGAACTAAGAAAAAAGATATAACCTTTATTTCACAACTCAATACTAGAACCTAATTACAACTGAGAACTGGTGGTCAAATTATAAGACACCATTTGATAATCTCTGATTTTATCACACCTGCAGAATTGTGTAAAATTAAAAACACAAAAACATGATAATAATATGCATATTCATGCACCACAATCACAGAAAAAAAAACAGTAACAGCTTAAAACAAGAAAGAATTGTATTATTTCAATGCGAAACAAGCTGTGATGTCCTTTAAGCACCATCATTTTAATTTACTCAACAAAGCCTCCCCAGCTGTGTAACAAACTGGAGCCAGGCTCTCTGAGGTCAATTCGCTTTTTACTGGGACTCTGGCACTTGAGCTGAAGGCCTTGATGGTGAAAGAGAGCACAGTTAATCGATTTTCTTTCTTCACTGAGGTATTGTTGTAAAAAAAAATTATTATAAATTCTAGGGTGGGGGGGGATCCTTGCCATGGCTCCTTTGTGCTTGGGGTCTATAGGAAAAACACAACACAACAACAGCTTCTTAAGAAAACCTGGCCTTCACACTGAAATGCAATTTCACAAGCTCCTTAACAGGCAACAACTAGCTACTTTAAGGCAACACTGGCTGGATGCTTCTTTACCTATCTGTCGACCGGTGTGGAACAACCGACTAGCAGGAAAAATGACAAGTGATTTACAGAGAAAACATGTAAGAAGGATGTATTTCCCCCCACAAACAAAGAACAGATGTCACCTATTCAAGCACACACTATAAATTCATGTGTAGCTGGTAAAAATAAATCAATGATTTATAAACAAGCAATAAAAATATGATAATGATACATATATCTGGAGGAACAATCAATCTGAAAATAAAAAATGGTGAAACCATATCAATTTGTAAAACCAAATATGTGCAGCCAACTTAATCCCCAACAGCCAACGGTGTCTGTACAGCTAGTAAAATATCACATAAACCAGTGAACCCATTTAGGTGAAACTCTCAGAATGTAATAATTGAATGAGCATCTCCAACTCTGTAATTAACCCAACTCAAGATGGCTGCCAGCCTGCCACAACTAAAGGAGCAAAAACAAAAATAGCTTTAACTAAACCAGTTTTAGAGATATTGAGCTAAAACCTGGCGTTATTGACTGAAGAGTCATGCCCAACACATACTCATTAACTAATCCCACAAAATCTGGTTTTAAACTTTACCATTAACTACTGGAGTCAACTGTATGCGTCTGTTAGCAAAATATTTAATGAAACAACACAAATTTCACTCAGGCCTGAAAAGTGGCAGGAGATACGCATTTTTTGAAGGAATGCAAGGCCTTCAATTTGTGTTCATTTTATGGTTTTGAGGGTATTTTTGTCCAGAATACAGATTCAGTGACTATAAAAAAATTAAAAAAAAAACAATAATTACCAAAAGAATCTGAATTTTCTTGAAGTACATTATGTTTATGAATAATACATTGTTTTAGAGGATGCTTTGAGTTGTGAAACATTAGGTTAAAATTATTTAGATATATCAATTTCATCTAGACTAAATTAGTTCATTTAAATAACAGCTAAAGAGAATAAAAACTGATGTTGCTAAAAATTGTGTGCACTATTGAAAATTCAATGGAAGTGCTTTTATTTTGAAGAGTATGTTGTCATGTTTTTCTGTTTTGTTCAGCTTTTTTTCTTGTGAAATGTTCATAATAAATGTTTAACAAATAAAAGAATACTGATCATCATTTATGGAGATGCTTGGTCAACACCCTGCTCATCACGAATCCAGACAAGCTTCTTACCACAAATAGATCTTTTTAAAGTTATTTACAACCTTTTGTTATTGCTTCCTGTGCACACGTGTGTCCGCTGAGAGTTCCAGCACTCCAGCTGTTAGAATCCAGTCGATCTGACTTGTTGAGAACCCTGACTCCCACTAGTGCAGCACACAGGCCCAGAGGTGGTGAGACACACCGAAGCTCGACTAAGAACGCCACAGACAGAAACAGATAAAGATGGAAAAACAAGGAACGACAGAGCAGAGGCTGGACCTCACGCAGCTGCTCTTGTTCTTCAGGGAACCCAGGCGGGAAGCATCACTCAAGCGCTTAATTCCTCCATGTGCAGTCATGCGATGTACAGGGTGGGGGTGAGGGTGGGGGATAGCTGCAGAGTCAGTCCTGTAATTCTTTAGCCTTGGCAAACATGGGGGGAGACCAGCTTGACTGGGCCTGGGCGACTGGCCTCTGGCCACTGGCGACTGGGCACCGGGCAGTGGGCTGCGTTCAGACTACCAGTGAGACCTAAAATGTTGATGCCCACCACTCTGATAAGCTACAGTCTGTTTGGAGGGCTCTCAGCACGCCAATAGAAATGAGACGAGGCACCGGGAGGACAGAACAGAAGGTGTACGTAAGTACATGAGAGGATTGGGGGGCTGGGGGTGGGAGGGTGTTTATATGGTTGACTGATTGAGTGCAGAGAACTCAGGTGGTTTGAATGAGGTGAAAAGGACATCATCTTGAAAATGTTAGGAATGTCCATTGAATAATTAACCTACTGTGATACTATTTAGACTTAGTTTGCCAACTAAAATTTCTATTCATTATCTCCATGTAAATTTGAATAAAGAGATTTTTATTTTCTGATGTTATTTTCTGACTTACTTAAGACATAAAATAATGTTTCTGAAGATGAGATGATATCTGCCACAAGGGGGAGCAGGTGTTTTACAGCCAAACCCTGGAATGTAGGATTTTACCTTTTATGTTAAACATTTTAACATCAATTTAAGCAGTGTTTCCATTAAAGTACATTACCTATATAGCCTTTTTCACCTGATGGTAATTATATTACTAGTAATTCTGAAAAGAATATGCAGCTGTTTAAAGTAAAAATCCAAAACACTAAAAAGTCTGCAGTTTATTTTAAATTACTCATATTTCTCTCTTCAAAAATGTAAGTAGCTAATATGTCTAGTCATAAACCCATTTCAGCTACCTGGAATGTGTGGGTGGTGAAGCCAATTAAATGTAAAAATGGCCTGCCATATAAATGAGCTTCCTAATCCCGCTGAGAAGGATCTGCTGTGCTCCCAGAGCAGAGGTCCATTGTTAAATTAGCAAGATGGACTTATGAGGATTTATCCCCCGCGAAACAATATTTCAGTTAAATACAAGACTATATTGAAACTCATTGGGGCAGTGCATTAGAAAAATAAGTAATTAGTATGACTCCTCAACTTTATGAAGCTGGGGGGTGGGTAGATTCTGTTATGGGGGATTGCTGCCCTCCTTGTACAACAGTACGGAAAACCCTGAGAACTGGTGATTTAGTTAACTTGTCTCTGTCGTGTCCTGATGAAAGTGTACAACACAACTCATTTTGTCTCATTTAATTAGTCTGATTTAAGGTGCTTTCACACCTACAATGGTTAGTCCGCTTTAGTCGAATTCTAGTTCGTTTGGCTGGAAAGTCCGGTTGGTTTGGGATGGTGTGAAACCCGTAATCAAACTCTGATTCCGACCAAAAAAGCGAACTCTGGTCCGCCTGAAAACGTCGGTCTCGGTTCGATTGAAACGAACTCTGGTGCGGTTCGATTGCATGTATGAACGCTAAGCGGACCAGAAACCGCTCCAAAAGCAGGAAGCAGACTATACCACATGATATTCTGAGTAATAACAGTAATAAATTTACTTATATTGTGTAAATACCTCACTGGACATCTGTATAAGGTGGACATCATGGCTGTGGAGGTGGACGTGCTCCTCCTTGGTTAGCATGGAGCTAACTCAGCTGCCT
>JAUBOC010000050.1:17165455-17178123 GCA_032275365.1 Anablepsoides cearensis | reverse complement strand
TAGATAGATAGATAGATAGATAGATAGATAGATAGATAGATAGATAGATAGATAGATAGATAGATAGATAGATAAATGTAGGGATAAATAAACAAATAAATTGACTGAAATAATTATGAACCTGTATTATCTACCACATATTGGTACAATTTTTTTTAAAAAAAATTCTACATTTAATAAATCAAAGACATAAAAATTCAGTCTTTTTAAATCTATAATTAATATATTTTTTAATTAATTAATTCCAATTTATTTTGTAATTTCTTAATTAATACTGTCATGTGTTATTTATTTTATTTTTTTCAAAACAAGCAAAAGTCATTAAATGTATCTGATGTGTTGTTTCCTAATGTCAGCTTTTCTGTAAAAGGCCAAAGTGGATTATTTTGAAGGATGCTACAGTGTGTGTTGTGTGTGTCACCTTTGTTAAACAACCTAAAAAAATGTAATTATATTGTTGCTGTTTGTTGTAAATGCTCAGTATCGCATGTCTAAAAAGGCTTTGTAATTTTAAAGTGATAGTTTTTCTAATTTGTTCATGTTTTATATGTAGGCATTTATTCTGATAAAAGCTGATGCAAAGCAGATAATTATCTTTAAAACATTTGGGCAAATAGTTTTGAATAACAGAGCTGATTTTATATTGTTCCAAATGTCCCGTGCTTCTGTGAAATTTAACGTCAATGATACGGGAGGAAAAAGCTGCAGAATTAATTAATCAAACTATTTTACTAAAAGAACTGTATAATATACATGTATATTACACGTGTTCAAAGTAGTGCTAAGGGATGTTTTAGTTGTTTTCTCTGGTTTGTTTGTTCTATTAAATGCAGACTGATATATAAGAATCAGATTTAGTCCTAATGGAAAAGGTTAAATACAATAAAGTGCAGCCTCTCTGACTTCTGACCCAGTGACCTTGTAGATGAACAGTTTTGAGCAGCTTCATCATCATTATATGCTCTCTTATTACTGTGCCCTGTCATCCGTAAACTCCAGACAAAAATCCTTTCCTTTTTTTTTCTAAATCAGTTAATTTCAATGTCTTTTTTCTGCATAGTCAAGTTTTAATTTGTTGGAACCGGACCAGACTAATAAGTACTAATTTATGTCAAATCTTGCCGGGGCTCCTCTGCAGCCGCAGCCTTATCAGGTCACCCTCCAGCTTCTGCTTAGCGTTCAATTAGGTCCCTCGTCCCATCAGAGCAGATCATGTCAGAGCTGCACCTACTGGCAGCAGGCTGACCGAGCCCTGCCTCCTTCAGTGTCTGCTTGTCTTTCTGTTGTCCAGTGCTGGACACTGAGGTAATGTGTGCACAAGGGAGTCTTATTGAAATAAAATGCTATTCCAGGTTTTTGGAGGAAACAATGATGGTGTGAGCTTATTTCCCAGCCCTGCTCTACTCTTCACAAGCGTCTGACAGATGCCCGAGCAGCCTCCTTCGTTGCTGAGGTTCGAGATTCCACAGGTGTTGGCTCATGTGCTGGGCGGGCCTGCAGAGAGCAGAAACACGAATGTCACTGCGGAGTATAAAATCAGAAAACGGGTTTCGCAGCAGGTACAGAAGGGACAGCGCAGTGAACCATAGACAGGTCCAGACTGAACATTTCTCCTTCAGACCACCAAACAAACAGGAATAATGAGTCGCAGCCCAGACAGGATTTCATCTTATCGCCGTCACTTTGAGGACAGCAGCAGCTCAACCTACCAGGTAAGGGTGTCCAGTCCGTCTCCCACCAGGAGACAGACCCGCCATGGCTCAACGGGCTACTCTGCCAGATCTGGGTCCAGCAGCATGTGTGTGGACTCAGTGGGACGAAGGACCTCCTCTGCAGTACGCAGGTCTCGCACGGCTGGAGTTGGGTATGTCTCAGGATACTAAACATTGTTTTAGATTTTTTTTCCTCCTGATTCTCATCTCTTCTTGTTGATGCGAATGACTTTATGTTTGCAGTGTCAGCGCAGGAGCCTTGGTGTGTGTTGGTCCAAGTGGAGAGCGCCCCATAGACCTGGATGCAGCTGCAGCTGAGAACCAGGAGTTTCTCAGCACCCGAACAACCGAGAGACAGGAAATGATTGTCCTCAATGACAGACTGGCTGTTTATATCGATAAGGTGAAACATGAATGTCACAACAGCTTAAAAGATCTTTTCTTTTTTTTATTCAAACCAAATTTTAATGACTAAAAGCTTGTTCAGAGGAAACTCTTCTGTGGTCACAGGTTCGATCACTTGAGCAGAAGAACAAACTGCTGGAGGCAGAGATTGAGGCCTACCAAGGCCGCTTTGAGAAACCAACAGGTCTTCGTTTGTTGTATGAGGAGCAATTAAAGGAGCTGAAAAGGATTGCTGATCAGATGAAAGTCCAGCGGGTGAGAAAAAAATATTAAAAATTATATGTTCATTCGTATTTTCACCCTTTAACATTGAAAATACCCAGTGAAGCATGTATCTTTACACCTCACTGAACTGTATGTACTGAAGCAACGATACAAGATGTCAACTTGGTGTTTTCAAGGTTTTTTTTTTACCTGGTAACTGGTAACAGGACTATTTCTGAGAGGCAAATGAAGAGATGCCTCAGTAAGTTTAGGTGTTGTAGAGCACAGCTGTCATCAGCTATGCTTCATGCACAAATGACAAGCTGGCTTGATTATGCATTTGCGCACACACATACAGTTGTTCACACACGAATCTGAGCAAAACGAGCTGATGGACATTTATTTGTGCTCGCCTTTAGATCTGACAGACAAAAGAGATTACCTCTGGTTACTTGGTTTTTAGGACATTTCTTTGGGAGCTAAGGAGGCTGCTGCTGCTCAACTAGAGGCAATCAAAATAAAATACGAGGAAGCAGTGGAGCTAAGAAAGAAGGCAGAGTTAGACATTGAAATCTTCCGCCCGGTGGGTACCATCCTCCTGGTTCTCAATAAGTGATGACAAATTTGCAATCAGACAAAAAGACACAGATCAATGATGCTCTGTGCTCTTCAGGATGTCGACAGTGCTACTTCCTCTCGCATCGTGTTGGAGAAGAAGTTGGAGCAGCTGGAAGTGGAAATAGAATTTTTGAAACGAATCCATCAGCAGGTAGGACAACACATTTATGAAGGTAAAATACAGATTTCCATTTTCTTGGGTGGTTCCTGAATGTCTCCTTTTTGTTTAGGAAATTGATGAACTTATGAAGAAGATCTATTCAGCTCATGTTTCAGCTGAAAGTGCCTTCGCTTTGCCTGATCTGGCTGGTGCATTGAAACAAATCCAAACCCAGTACGATGACATTGCGGCCAAAAATCTTCAGGTAAGTCAAAAGCAGAAGATAAGTGTTAAATATTCTGTTTGTCACAATGATCTTTTTGAGAATTTTAATTTCCTTCTTTTTAGGAAATGGATTCATGGTATAAAAACAAGTTTGAAGATCTAACCAAAAAGTCATCCAGGCATGTCGATAGAGTTCGAAGCGTTAGAGAAGAAATAGCAAATGCCAAAAAAGATGCAAGTATTAAAAATTAAAATGCATAAACAAATTTTAAAAATGGTAAAGTATTTACAATAAATGTCTATAATCCCGTTAAATACCACTAGATCCAAAGTAAAGAGCGTGATTTGGATTCATTGAGAACCAGAAATGAAGCCCTTGAAGCTCAGATACGGGAGCGGGCAGAAAAGTACAAGAAAGAACTGGAAGACCTGCAGGTAAATGTTGCTTGTCTCAGGGTGTACACCTGATCCTACCAAAGGTGTCACATAAACACATATTCTCACTTTCATGAGTGCAGACATGAGGCCACTCAACAGCACATCTGTTTCATTGCTTAATAGTTTCGAATTGAGGCCCTGCAGCTAGAGCTGAAATCCACCAAGGAGAAAATTGCACTGCACCTGAGCGAGTACCAGGAACTCCTGAATATCAAGATGGCTCTGGAGATAGAGATTACTACTTACAGGTACATGAAAAACAACCAGAAGTTGTGTTAGTAGGGTGTGTTTGAATAAACTACAATATAATACAAATATTTTTGTTTCTCTTTGCAGAAAATTGATTGAGGGTGAAGACCTGCGGCTGTCTGGCATGATGCAATCCCTGTCTCTTACCAGCTGTAGCATGAGCGCCATTAGTGCTGGGGTGAGCCTTAGTGGAGGAAGCATGAATGCCATGGGTGGAATGGGTGGTGGACTGATGGGGGATAGAAGACAAGGAGTTGGAGGTATTGTTGGTGGTGTAGAAATGGGTAAGGACATAGTTACAGGAGACCCTGGATATAGTCATGGTACTGGAGGTCTAGTTGATAGGATAGGTGCTGGAGGTAGGGTAGGTCAAGAGTCAGGAGCAGGAGGGGTAGATGTCAGAACAAGCGGTAGGGGTGTGGGCACTGACACCAGTGTAGGAGTCACTGTTGGAGGAAAGAGTGATGTCATCACGGGTGGTTTAGGGTCTAGAGGCACTGGTTTTGGTACAGGAGGAATTGGTGCTGGTGGTTTAGACTCTGGAAGCACTGGTCTTAGCTCTGGTATTGAGGGACTTAGAGCTGGTGCTGGTGGTTTAGACTCTGGAAGCACTAGTCTTAGCTCTGGTATTGAGGGACTTAGAGCTGGCGCTGGTGGCTTAGATTCTGGAATCATTGGTCCAAGTTCAGGCATTGAAAGACCTGGAGCTGGAGCTGGTGCTAGTGGTTTAGGTTCTAGAAGCACTGGTCTTAGCTCTGGTATTGGAGGAGTTGGTGTTGGTGGTTTAGGTTTCGAAACCACTGGTCCTGGTATTGGCATTGGAGGAGTCAGTACTGGAGAGATGACTGGTGTTGGAGCTGGTGGTTTAGGTCCTAAAAGCACTGGTCCCAGTATTGGCATTGGAGGAGGAGGTCCTGGTGATGTGGGCACTGGTCCTGGGGTTTTACGTGTTGGTCCTAAGGGTTTGGACTCTGGGGTTGGGGGTGTAGGACTCAGCTCTGGAAGGTTAAGTGAAGGCAGTGTAGGTGGAGTTGCACTGGGTGTAGGTGGTGACACCACAGGTGGCGTGGGTGGTATGGGAAATGAATTTAGAGGAGGAAATGGGGATTTAGGTGGCGGCACAGGCTTTGGGGTTGGTGGAGGATTAGGTGGAAATGGAAGAAAAATGGAAGGACAGGGTCCTACAGTAATGAAGGGTGGAATCAGAGGTAGTGCAGGATCAGAGCGTAAAGGTGGAGATGATGTGGGTGTTGCTCAATCAGTCTGTGGTGGAATGAGTAGGATTAGCAGAGGGAACGGTGACATAAGTGGTGCCCAGATTGGATATGGATCGGATGGATATGACAGCGTCACTGAGGCCTATGCAGAGCAGGCTGTGGAACTGACGGAGAGAAGGACAGTGCTCATTAGGTAAAGGTACCATTGGGTATCTTTTCCAAGACTTAAGTCAGAGCAAATTTAAATTCTAATATGTCAAATTTAGACAAAAATTTTTAACTTGATCTTGACTAAGAACTGCAGACTAAATCCATTATGACCTGATGCAACATCTGAGTGTGTTTACAGATTGCCTTGGGTCCTAAAGGGTTGAAATATATCTGTGATAGCAGTAGGGTTAGGACTAAGATTACTTGTTTGGGTTCAACAAGCACTTTCATTTCTCTCCTCCCTCTGCAGAACAGTGAAAACCGAGGATGATGTGGTGGAGATGGACCACCAAGAACAGACCTACACCATCTCTGGTGCTGCAGATGACTCTGATGTCGAATGAATAACAAATTCCCCCTCGCCTTTAAACCTTCACGCCCCTCTGAGCTTTGCACTGACCAATTCCCGTGTCTGGGCACTGACCTTTGCCCTTTGGCCTGGACAAGAAGACAATGTATGACCCTTTGCTACAGACTGATTTCTTCAAATAATAGGGTTTAAAGATGACTAAAAACACTCCCCATGCTCTCAAAACCTTTGTGTGCCTACACTCCCCCTTTTCTAACTGCCATAAATAAAGCTATCAGCATTTAATTACATCGTCTTTCTTTTATTTCATATCTTTCTGAGGTATTTAAGGACATATAAAGCAACTGAGCTCGATGGTGATAAACTTAAAAATTTGTTCAGCAGATAGAGACGTGGATGTAGCTTGATGAAAAGTGAAATGAGGAAGTTGAGCAGAGAGACAGGGCCAGAGACACCTGAGGCTGGACGCGCTCACCCTGACATTTTCTGGAGGGCTGAGAAGTCAGTCAGTCAAAACTCTGTCCCGCAACAGAGTGACGGCTCACAGCCGCTCTCTGTCCTCATTCCATCCATATCCACACCTTTTTTTCCTGCTGCTGATCGGGAGAGATCGGATCTGGCCGGCAGATGCCAAACACACTTAGTGTCCTGCTGAGAGGCAGAGAGTGGAGAAATGCAACAGACCAAACGTAAAGAGCACAACCACCACTGTGTGAATAGACACATAGTTAAACAAACAAAATCTTGAAAAGCAGAAATCACGTTTGACTGTTAAATACAATAACGTGGGACTTAGATGCTTCAGTTTGGCTGAGGTTTTAGTATGCTGCTCAACATGCATCGTTTCAGCAGGACTTTAAAATGCATTTATTCTCTTTTGAAACTACAAGGGTCCAATGATGTTTAACTACTGCAGTTGTTGTCTTATAATCTTTTAGACCATTGCTAATTTGAAAGCTTAATTACAGGCAGGCTTTTTAGATGACAAATGTAATCTTTAAAAGTATTAATACACCTTATATAAAATACACAGACTGTAAAAAAGCCAATAAGATTTTACAAAACACACATGACACAAATATGAAGAAGAAAAACACAAGAAAGCAGTTTCAGAAAGAGAATGCACACCTGTTTGTTCATTTGTAAATTAAAAACTAAATAACTCAGAAACTTGTTTATGGTTTTGTTGATGGAATTTTTTTTCAAACAGAGAGATTTCTAAATGGAATAAAAATTGTACAAGTAATGATTACATTTTTAGTTTACAGAGCTTCTGCTGTCTTTTAGTAATTCAGTATCTCTAGAACCCTGCCTTTAATATGTTAAAAAAAATCAGTTTTACAAAAGAAAAATGTAAAAAAAAACTATCCAAACCTACTAATGTACATTTATTTTTTTTACAATGGTGTCAAGTTGCTGGTTTATGACCTGAAAGGAAATGTGTGACAGAATCAAGCTGAACACGATCTTATGTAAAACAGATCACTAATTAGATCCAAACATTTTTCTAATATGAATTTCACAAATAACTTCAACAAAATATATACATTTACCTAATTTTTAGATTTCTCTTTGACCAGTAATACAATTAAAATCATTAAATATTTGTTTGGTTGGGAAAAAATTTTTTTTTGGTGCAATTGAGAGTTAAAAAACATCCTCTTTATTCTGTGACACAGTAACTCTGCAGCCAGTGTTTTTGCAGTTACATACATTTGGCACTGAACATCTTTATGACTTCATTAATGCAGAAGCAAAAAGCAGAAGTTCTAATATAAAACCTTGTTGAACTCCTGTTTTACAAATAGGGTTGATTTTATCCCACTTTGACACTTTGTTAGCTATTATTTAAACCTGGTGACATCTTTTTAAATGCATTTTTAAGGGATGTAAGCAAAATCACATTGGTGCGTCTGCAGCCTGTATGTAAAGCAGCATCACTATAATGTGAATAATTTGTAAGATTTCCAGGAAGAGACGTCACAGCAATCATTTTTTCTCTTGGACATCGTTTCCACAAGCTGATCCCAGCCGAACTCCGAGGAGACAATTAGTTGTAGGCCAGAACTGTCAGCCGCAGACATAATGAGGAGGCTGAGCACGCGCAGGCAGGCCATTAGATCAGCCAGTTATTAATGTGCAGCCAACCTGAAAGGAGGCCGAAAAATCCCTGTCTGCTGCTTCCACTTTCTGCAGCCTGATACTACTTTTATAGAAACGGTTAATATTGAGTTATGTATACGTCATTAACAAGGCGCAGGAGGGTGCGTGCGCGCGCGAAAAACGCGGAGCTCTCCATGGTGCTTTTAGAGACATGGTTTGGAAACGCGGGGAGAGTGACAATATTTAAGAAAAACTGTTAGTAATTTGCTCATTAAATAATTCTGAGGTTATAATGCTCATTTAAAAATAAATTAAAAAATAATTTCAGTGGGTCTTTAATGTTGTTAAAGCTTGAAAATAACATGGGTGATTTGACGTCATAATGCCAGATTGAATGCAATCAGTCAGCGCTCAGAGTATGTGTTGTGTACAACCCTTTACGACTACATTTTAGCTCATTACCTCTTAAACTGTTGGTTGTGGCGGCCATCTTGAATTGGGTTGACTCAAAAAACATGAATCTGTTTGATTGATTGCTTTCTGAGAGTTTCATCAAACTCAATAGATATTTTGCTAACAGACATAGAGGTAAAATCAGTAGATGTTTAAACAAAGCTTTTATGTGATGTGTGAGTGTGTTCTCATGTGTTGTGAAGGACTCTGCTGTTACCACCACAAGTTTTGGCTCAAGGCCTGAAAAACTGACTGCGTTAATCATTTTTTGTGTGTGTGTTTTACAAAGACAGTCTTAAATCGGGTTGACCCCAAAAGTAAATCAGTTGTAGATATACATGTTATGATTACATTGTGCAAGTTTTATTAAAGTCAGTTTAATGGTTCGTGAGGTATTTTGCTAACAGACAGGAGGGGGGGGGGGGGGGAAGCGTGCAAACAAACAACATTGAGCTCCTTTCGTCTTGATAAATACCAGGCCACATTTAGCACGGGATAAAGTCAAAGCTGCATGTCTTGAGGCTTGCTCTTTGCCTTCCTAGATGTTTTTGGTTTGCAGGAACAAACCGCGCTGCCTGCTGGGTCAGTAACCTCCATCCTGTGAGAAAATGCCGAGCCGGACGGAATATTCTCCAAGAGGGGCAAAAGTTGAGACTTTTTTCTTTGCAACCCGCCCTTTTGCGTCACTTTTGTGCCGCCAATGCTTTGGGGTGGCTAAATCCCAATTAGGGTCGGCTGACACGCTGCTCCTTTCACGCGGAGCCCTGCCTGCATACATTTGCCTAGGAATGAACTCCTCACATAGATCTGCCGCTAAATGCGCCGGACAGCAGGGAGAATCGGCCTGACTGACACCCGCTTTCTGAGCCGCTCGAGTGAGAAAAGGTATGAATTTATAAGGTACACCGAAACATATCAATTCGCGCACTTTCGCGCGCCTTTATCCGCGTCCCTTCATGCGAGAGGAGGCCGGTTAGAGTGGAGAAGAAGGGGGATAAAACTCTTGAAAGCGGTGCAGCCCACTTTGAAGAAGGGGGAGAAGAAATAAAGAAAGAAAGAGAGAGAAAAAAGAAAGAGGGCATTTTGAATGAAATCACGCATGAACAACGTTGAATCAGGTGCCGTTTATTCGGCCACTCTCTAATGCGATTTTGAATATTAGTCTGGCTTAAAATCCCAATCATGTCATCTGGTGGGAGTCCCATACAAGCATCATTACTATTCAAACGAGTCGCTAATGTCCCACCCGCACCCAGGCAGCTGGTCTGCTCAGCGCGCAGCTTGCGTCTTTCCCGCAGGTTTCCCCCGAAACAGACAAACATCTTGAAGGAGGGTTTGGGTTTGCACAAAAAGAAAGAGAGCGAGAGAAAGAAAGAAAACAAAAACAATAATAATGATACATACACAGAAACAATCTTTTTCTCTGTGAAAACTATTTGAATGCTGAGAACTGCATGAGCTGAAATTTCATGAAAAAGCTGAAACTAGGGTTGGAAAAAGATGAAACATGCAGAACAATGAAAGTTAAAAAGTGAAAACCCTCTTTCTTATTTTTATTCATAAAGTGCTTTAAAAATTCAATCACAACTGCAGCAAAATAAAAAGAAACTTTTAAAGCATAAAACAAAGAATTAAAACAAAAAACACAAGATTGATCAAATAAAATTTGATAAAATAACAGAAGTAAAATAAACAAGAGCAAGTTTAAGGATACACCAATGGACAAGAAATAAAAATGTGTTTTTAACATTTTTAAAAGTGGACAGTGAACAGGCCAGTCTGAAACAGAAGATCATTTCATTAGCCTTTGGACAGTGCATGATAAAGGTCAGTATTTTGGATACATTGTGGTCCGGATTGCATTCAGGTTCATTGAAGTCTGAGCTCATGTGGTGGCCTACTTAAAGGTCAGTTAGGGCCGGCCTTTAGAAATGCATTGCAGCAACTGCAATCCACAACATATACTGAATTTTCTAGTCTTAGGAATGATGGACAAAATCAACAAAAATGCAACTAAAAAGTAAAGTATATCAAAAACCTATTTAAAAGCAATATTAGCTAATGGTGTAGCAAAAGACTGAAAGCAGTAATATGTTCAACAAAAGCTAAAGCAGCAATAGAACCAACACATGCATGTCCAGGCTGACATTATAAATAAGAAGATATTCTTAATGTTTTGCCTGGTAAAATAAAGGTTAAATAAAAAATAAAAATAGCAAAAAGGATTATGTAAGTGAAAAACATCAAACAGCTAGCTATAAGTTAAAAACAACAAGAGGATAAACAAAAATAGCAAAAGGTTAATTAAAAGCTAAAATCTGCAAAACATGAACACTAGTAGCTAAGACGAACAAAAAGTAGAGACTCAAAAGCTAAAGGTAGCAAAAGCAAAATAACTAAACAATGAAAATATCTAAACGGAAGCCAAAAGTATTAAAAACGTAGCTAACAAATAAAAGTTAACTTGCTAAAAGTAACAAAGCAAAAAGATAACAAATATTAGCAAAACATCAGGTAAAAGTAGAAAAATGGTGACTAAAAGTTAAAACGTAAAACGGATGGGTGAAAGCTAAATCTGGCAAAACACAAGCTAAAAGCTAACAGTGACAAAACTGTATTTTAAAACTGACTTAGATGGTTGCTAGCCTAAAGCTAATGTAGCTAAGACAAATATCAAGCTAAATCAGATTTTTAACAACAACTATGTTTCTTCAGGAATAGAAGAGATCTCAATGTGTCTCTACGGGGAAAATTATTCATAATAAAATAAAACAAAGTAAAAATCCTGAAGGAACTGAATGTTTTGAACAACTAAAGCAGAAAGTATGCAGAGGTAGTTGGACAGCACGAAGATTAAACAGGAAAACAACATGTGTGAACACTCAGTCAGGTTTTTACTCTGGAAGATAAATTGTTCTGTTTGTTTTCTCTCTTCTTTTTCTTCTGAGAGCAGAATGGCCTGAAAGGAATAATAATATCACTGTTCCAGCAACAAGAAACAGAGAGAAAAAAAAACGCTGTAAGATTTGGGTTTTTTATTTATTTCTAATGTGGACTTGCTTGAAAGCAAATAAATAAATTTCGACAAAAACAAAAAGTAATTTCTATAACGTGGGAATGTGTGAGAAACAGGCCACACTGCAAACTGAAACAATGATCCTCCTGAATAGACCCCAAAGAAAGTTGTTTTTTTATGGCTCGACATAAAAAATGTGTTTTCCTCTGAGCTCACAGAAGTCTCCAATGGTCGGTCTTTTGAAACCAAACCAAGAGAGGTGGTGGTGGTGAGCCTTTGGACCCCCCCCCGGGAAGTGAAAGCCCAGTCAAGAAGCAGTGAATGGAGATCCCTGGTGGGGCATTGCTCTCTGGATTTACCACGTTGCTCTGCAGACAGGTTGTTCCTCTATATTCATGGCTCATTAATGGCCAACCAGTTAAATCAGTGGCTGTTAAAATCCCTCCTCCCTCTCTAAAGAGAAAGCCCATAAAACGCTCCTGCTCCAAAACTTCACTCTTCTCAGGCCGTTTCTTCTCTTCCTTTAGGAGAAATGTGTTTCATAATATTGATTAAAGCATTAGTGTCTTTTTCGCTCATTCATTTCAAACTTTAGGATTCAACACCAAAATGTTACCCTGAACTAGTTTGGAAGAGTTTACTTCATAACATTCTGAAATGTGGTATGCACTCAGTGTAAACAAAACACTGAATCCTAAGAAGCCTGAGTGATGAGACTGACCTACATTAGGCTGGTCCTACAGCCCTGAGCTGAGTGCACTACCCAAAAATTGTACTCAAGTAAGACTACTCTAACATAGTTTTACTCAAGTAAAAGTAAAAAGTTGCCATCCAAGAAAGAAATCAAGTAAGAGTAAAAAAGTGTTTCTAACTGATCAAGACATCAATCGTTTAAAATTGAAAAATTACATCATCCGACAGACCAAAATGTAAAGCTTTGTGGAAATTTTGATTTTTTAAAGATCAAAATGAAAATAATAATATATAAGATAATATAATAAATATGAGAACAAAAATTGTGCAGATTATATTTTATGACTTTTTTTTCTTTTATAAGTTTAAGAACTTTGACTTCATTTTGCTCAAGAATGAAGATCTAAGCAATGAATTAGTGTCTTTTTCATTTCTGAATTCGTAGATAGAACAAGAGGATTTAAGTTTTTCTTCTGTTTGCTCCTGTTCACTCATCAGAATGCACTTCACTAGAGGAATAACTCTCTGGTGGAGAAGAAGTGTGGGGTTTAAAAGCAGCACAGGGATGCAGGCTGGGATGGGAACCAGTCATGAATGTTGGGGCAATATTAAACAACCCGTGGATCCGCGCAGCCTTTTGGCACGCGTGACAACATGACGGAGCAGGCAGAGTAGGGGGGGGGGGGGGGGGGCACGTCCCCGTTGGGTGTGTAGA
>JAUBOC010000050.1:17058466-17074362 GCA_032275365.1 Anablepsoides cearensis | reverse complement strand
GTGTGTGTGTGTGTGTGTGTGTGTGTGTGTGTGTGTGTGTGTGTGTGTGTGTGTGTGTGTGTGTGTGTGACAGAGTGAAAGTAAACTGTCCAGCTGTTCAGTTGGTGTTTTGGCCACATGGCTCCAGTTACAGAGGAGGTCACACAACAACAGTGGCTCCAGGGTTGGTTGTGTTTACTCACTAAAGTAAACTGTGTTTTTCCTCTAATTAATTAGACAGGACTGAAGGTCCCGCGGCTTTTGTTGAGATGACTGGAACCTTTTTTTTGTCTTTAGACACATAGCAGAGGACTCCTCTTTGGAAAACGTCTAAATGTGTCTGTTTCTGTTTGGTGCATTACTGTGAAACAAAGCTTAGAAACAAGTGGAAACTCTTACTACTGATGCTGGCAGTAGTGCTTTAAGTTTGTCAACTACCAAGAAGGTTGCCAAATTTCTGAATTATTAAGTCAATTAAATTCAATATATTTATACTGTGCAGCGCATTGTCACAATGAATGTTGTCTCAGGGCACTGTGCAAAAACCTTCACATACATAATAAAAGCCAATTAAAACGACAAGCAATAATGAATGAATGAATGAATGAATGAATGAATGAATGAATGAATGAATGAATGAATGAATGAATGAATGAATGAATGATACTTTATTGATCCCAAGGGGAAATTACAGATTTATGAGCAATGTGGGGTGGCTAGCAAAGTGGTTAGGGGAGTCGTTCTGGAACTGGTAGGTTGCGGGTTCGATCCCCTGTTCAAGCAGTCTCAGTTGTTGTGTCTTTGGGAACCCCCACTGACCCCCCATTGCCTCTGATGTGGGTCCCATCAGTGTATTAATGTGCTTGGCACTGATTGGTCTCTATAGATTGATTGTACATGTTAGCTCTGTAGAGACATAATAGAGTGCTGTGTGAATGGGTAAATGAGGGCACAGATTGTAGTATGAAGAGCTATGAGTATCCTGGTTAGATAGAAAGGCCCTATACAAGTACAGTCCATTTACCATTTACCATAAAGGACCCTCAAGCACCAATGAAATTTGGTTGAGTGTTTGTCCAGCTAAAGCAGTTAGCAGTCCTCCTCTCAAGTTTGTACAGTACAACAGTACCAAATGGCCAATTTTGCACTAAACGGGTCACAAACAACTTTGTTGACCTGCCCTGATCACGCCCTCTGGCAGCTGCAAAACATGAGAATCTTCTCGGTTCTTCAAAGCGTTAAAACTTTACACAACAGTTTTGAAGCTGCTAGGATGAAAGGTGTGAGTGAGAGCTGTTTTCAAACACTAATAGGCTTTTTTACACTAACACTAGGTGGTTGTTTTATAGAGCTTTACAACAGCTAAAAAGATCACAAAGTGCTTCACCGTGCAAAAGTTAAAATGAACAGTAAAAACAATACAAATGCCACTGTATTTATGGAATCTCAGGTATTTTTTTTTACATTTTTTTAGATTTCCTTTATTTGTTTTATTCATTAAAAGAAACAAAACAAAACAAAAGGCGAAAGAATATGTCTGCTCTTATAAAAAAAATAACCACAAACAAGCCCAGCCAGGCTTGTATAATGTAGAATATTTGGTATAATGGGATCCATTTTCCTTAGCTTAAAAAGCATAAAAAATAATCCTCATGTATAATGCTACCCCTCGTTTTGGTCTGTGTACATATTGGCAGATATTTTGTGACTGATTAAATTAATTTTGTAATTAATTGAGGTCAGTTACTTTAAATTGGAAGATAATTAACAAGTCCCTACTTAATCTGTACCTCACTTCACTAGTGTAAGAATAATATTTACATTCCAGTGCTGACATAAGTGGAATCCCACCAGAAGGTGCACCCAGGGTTTGTTAAATATTATGAGATCATGTGAGTTGTGGCCATTTTGTTTTAGATCCCTGAAGCAAAGACAGGCTTTGGAGTAAGATGGAGCTATTAGACCTGAAAAAAAGCATTTAACAGCAAATTTTGGTTTTCTGCCAAATAATTATTCAAGCATACAATTTCTTACAATATCAGTAAATTGATCAGATTCTTCAGCAATCTCTGATTTTGAGCTTTGTAGCAGCAGGGCCTGCAGCTGTACGGCTGTACGCACTGAAAGCTGACTTAATTTTTTTTTATAAGAACTCAACTTTTTAATGATTTGTCACTCTTTATTATTGCAAAAATTGTGGACAAAATAAAATAAGAAATTGTCTTTTGTCAGAACTTCCTACATTCATCTGTGTGTGTGTGTGTGTGTGTGTGGGCGCATGTGTCTGTAACTTGGTTAGTTTATTTTGTTTATTTGGTGGCTGCCCTGGTGCTTTTTCCTTAATGTGACAGTGCAGTGAAGCTATTTATACATGAGTGAGCGGACTTTTAAACGGTTAAATCTTGTGGAAACGTTTACAAAAGAGTGGAAATAAAGTGCCATCGCTTTGCCTCCTCCTCTGGATGTAACTGACAGCACCTGAGCCAGGAAATATCTCCTCCCGCGGATAAAGCTTCTCTCTGCCTTCACCTCTCCCGCAGGAGCTCAGCTCAGCAGCTCTCAGCCACAGGTAACTTCAACCACCTGGTTTCAGTCAGATGGTCATCTTTTTTGAGTTTGAGCAAAATGTGTTCTGAGCTGAGGGTTTCTTGTCGCTCCACGTCTTGTTCCCCTTCAAAATAAAAAACAGAAACTCTCCGAATATTACCTTTCAGTCACTGACCTCACCCTCTGTTTTGCTGCATTTTGACATAGTTTCCACTACAGTCTGCGTAAATCAGATCCATATTTTTGCCCTATTTTTATTTAATTTGTTTTAACGCAGTGGCCGCAGCGCGTTGACTGATCTGATGCTGCATCTCTGCCTTCCTCTCGCTCTCTCTCCTGCGAAGGACGCAGGCAGAAATAAGGATGTTTAAAACTACAGCAATGGAATAGCTTGTCGATGTTATTCAAAAATTTTCTTTGTTTGACTTTTCGTAATGTGATGTGTCAAAAGCAAGACAAATGTGTGCGCACGTTTGGGCCTGTAGGACAGATGCGCTTCACGCTCCTTTGGCGAGGACCTGGCACGGTGCCAAGTTGATGTTTGTGTGTGCCATCACGCTCATGGGGCCTGTATTTGTGTGGGTCAGGTAACAAAAAAGGCCCTGTTATCCCAACGTTTATATTTGAACTTTAAGATTCACTCATGCTAAAGGAAAGCTACTAGTTCAGCTAAGTAAGGTAGGGCAAGACCATTAAAGCTTTAAAAGTGAACAAAAAAATCTTAAATCCATTTTAAAACAGACTGGAAGCCTGAGGAGTGTTCGTTATACATTTTGAACAAGTCGAAGGTGTTTGATGAACAACAGGGAGATTCCAACATTCAGAGTGCTACAGTAGTCAAGCCTTGGAACATGCCTGCTAGTTTATCTGTAGACAATCAAACAAACCTCTGCCAGCTGCAGCACTTCAGAAGCTTTAAGGTAACTGACAGTTTGACCCCACAAAATGAATGTTAGGAAACAACTTCCTATGATGGATGAAAAGAGACAGGCTAACTGGCAGTAAGTCCTAATCCATGTCAGCTCGAAGGTTACCAAAAACATTTTGTGTTCACCTTTCAGTTTTGTCCTCACCTCCCCCATGTTTGGCTTTCTGTCACTGTATGTTCAGGGCAGCAGCCGACCTCCTGACCTTTGACTCGAGGGAAACCCTTAGAACTTTAGGAGGAGGACAGCATTCAAAGCAGTGAGGAACTAATCCTAAAACATGATGTGCAGAGCCATGCTGTTTTGAATGTATTATCACAGTGGATGAAGTAAGTATTTTTTTTAACAAAGTTAAAACAATGTTTGGATGAAAGCCAGCTGACAGCACCATTACTGGAGCTGCTGAGGATCTGAAAACATTTGGCTCAAATATAAAAAAGAACTAAGTGATATTTCTGCTTCTTAATTTTTTAAAGAAAACATTGATACTATTTTATTAAATCATTCTTTCTTCTCACGGATTGAATGATGAGTACAACCACAGCTTTTTCAAAAATTACCTTAAGATGGGCTGTATTTAGGTGAATCCCTGTATGGTTTGCCCTTTGGTTTTTTGTTTAAAAATAAAATCGCAAAAAACAAACAAACAAAAGAAAAATTAATGTTTTCCAAACCTAAATGTAAAAATGTAAAATCAAAGTACAAAACATCCACAGTGTTTGATTTTGGCTTTGCTTAGCTTAATCCAAAATAAAATACAGAGTTGTTTTAATATGTAGCCATTCTGAACTTTAATCATGAAAATTGTAAAAAGAGAGCCTTTTTTCAATTTTGCTTATGTCATTTTTTAAATTTAGTAAAAAGAAAAAAAAAACGAAACAAAAAAAAAGAATGAACCATACACAAATTTAAGTAAATATTGATTAATTAAATTAACTATTAATTTTAGTTAAAGCCACTTTACCCTGGATAACAACTAGGTTACATATCAGAGGGGTTTTTACATTTGTAACAATTTGCAAGTCATATTTGTTGTTGTTGAGCGCATAGCGGAGTATTTAGTGTGAACCGGACTTAACTAGGTAACAGCCATAACTGTTACCTCTCTTCAGTGATGCTTTGAGTTGAACGTACACTATGTTGCCAAAATTATTCGCTCATCTGCCTTGACTTACATATGAGTTTAAGTGACATCACATTCCTAATCCATAGGGTTCAATATGATGTTGGTCCATCCTTTGCAGCTAGAACAGCTTCCACTCTTCTGGCAAGACTGTCCACAAGGTTGTTCTCAGCTTCATGTCATCCATCCCCTTATGGCACAGGCAAAACTTTTTACTCCCTCTTGGCATACAAAGTACACTGACTATATTACCAAACATTTTTGCTCAACCATCCAAATGACTGCACCAGTGCACAAAGCAAGGTTCATAAAGACATGGATGGCAGAGTCTGGTGTGGATAAACTTGACTGACCTGCAGAGTCCTGACCTCAACCCAATAGAACACCTTTGGGATGAATTAGAGTAGAGACTGAGAGCCAGGCCTTCTCGTCTAACATCAGTATGTGACCTCACAAATGTGCTTCTTGAATAATAAACACACTCCTAAACCTTGTGGACAGCCTTCCCAGAAGAGTTGAAGCTCTTCTAGCTGCAAAGGGTGGACCAACGTCATATTGAACCCTATAGATTAGAAATGGGATGCCATTTAAGTTCATATGTAAGTCAAGGCAGGTGAGCCAATACTTTTGGCAATATAGTGTATGTTTGTGTCTAACTGCTTTAGATGAAATGACCACAATGGACAACAGAAGTCAGCAAAAGCTCAAGCCACTTCTGGCCCTGGTAAGAGCCTGATGAGAAACTGGAGTGTAAAGAAAAACAACCAGATGACCTGAAGTCAGCCTCCCATCACTGACCCGTGCCCTCTAAAATCACCAGCTGACAGTTCTTCACCCCGACTACAGAACTTTAATCCTCACAGCGCTGTGTGAGCCAGCAGCCACATCAGGTTCAGCTAACACGAACACAAATCACTGAAGAGTGTCAGACAAGTGATAAAGGTCACAGTCACGCAATACAATATTTCTCAAACTAATTAGGCTTTTAATTTGAAGGGACAGACAAGTTTATGGTTTGCAAGTCTTTTGAAACCGGATTATTATTTTATTTCCAACATTTGCCTAATTAGAGCAAAATGATTCCAACATCTTGTTCTGTGGCTCAGATCAAAGGAACACTTTAATTATCAACCAAATGAAAAGGGCAATTTCTGTTTTGTTACTGTGGGATTTGTTCACTCATGTCTCAGGTTTTGAAAAGCATGTCGTCTTGACTGTGTTCATTTAATTGCTGAAAATGGAAGCTGTAGTTCACTTTGTACATGCTGTCAAAACAATATTTAAATGGAATCAAAGACTAATTATACCTTCAAAGATTGGACCAAATATGTACATGTATGTGGAAAAAAACTATTAATTACTCTGAACATAATTTAAGGCTTTAAAAGGTAAAAAGCAGACAGTACTGTACTTCAAGAAGGCACAGTATCAAATTTTGAACAAAACATATTTGCTTCTTAACCAAAAACCTCCAGTCACAGGTAAGATTTTAAAATACACTTTCTAGTGTTGAGAATTTTACTTATTCAGTTTTTTATAGTATTGTGTGGACCCCAGATGTGCTACTTTCAGAAACAACGATGTAGCAACTTATTTTTTATAAAAGCTCAGTAACTTTTTGTGCCCTTGAAACCAAAGCAGTTGAGTCATATTTATCAATTTTTCTACAGATACCTATCATCCTGATCCTGTCATCACTAAACTGTGTGTTAAACTGATCAATACTAAAAGTACGGGTATTGTAGCATTTTTCTTCAAAGAATTCATGCAGGTTTCCTATGTCAGGTCTAGTTGAAAGGCAACAGGTCCAGGATGGAAGCTCAGCATATTTTTAGGCCAGAGAAGATAAATAAACCCTTTCCTTGGGCTGCCACCTTTTCATGGTGGAGAGGTTTGAATGTCCCAATGATCCTAGGAGCTATATTGTCAGGGGCTTCATGCTCCCGGTAGGGTCACCCAAGGCAAACAGGTCCTAGGTGAGGGATCAGACAAAGCGTCTAATGATGAGTGCTACAGATGGACTTAGTGTTCCCTCGCCTGGATGTGGGTGAGGGAACAAGCGGCCGAAATGAATTTCCTTTGCAGGGTGTCTGGGTTCTCCCTTAGAGATAGGGTGCTTAGGCTGCTGCCCCCGCGACCCGACCCCGGATAAGCAGAAGAAAACGGACAGACGGATGGACGGAGGAGATAAATAATCATTTTAGTAATTTCAGTGAATTCTGGGTCTGCCCTAAAGTCTCCGTCCCGCAGGATGGGCCTGGAAAACCTCCAGAGAGAAACCAGTAGATAACTTAATCTGTCTGAAACACCTCAGGGGACTTCCTTTGAGGCAGAGGAGCAGCTCGAGTAACAAATCTCCTCACCAGATCTCTTAGGACCTGTTTACATGCCGTGTTTTATAGGTGAAACTGCAGTTTTTCTACTGAATTTCAACTGCTTGTTTACATGACAACGAGCCTCACTAGCCGTCTTTCCATCCAATTTTAGTGCACATTTTGAGCAAACTTTTAAAATGTCGCAAAAAAAAAGAAATTTGAATCAGACAACTCACAGGGACTACATATCTCAGGACAATGGAGAGAAGTTATCAGGAATGTGTTGCTACTATCAGAAAAGTTATAAATATTCTGTCATATCATCTAGTTTTGGCCATGTTACATGCTGTCTGTAGACATAGAAAAAGCAATGCAATTCTCTTCATGTTACGGGAATATCCGGGAAGATGACAACAGGTGGAGGATCCTGCTGCAGCCGCTACAATTATTGGACAGCAGGAACAGCTGATCAACCATGCGAGGTAAAAGTTCACTACATCAGAACTGATTCAGCAAATGTGTTTCCATCTCCCCTTTTGCACATCATTTCTTTTTCACAAAAATCAAAAAAACATCTCAAGTGAGCGTAGAAACATTTTTGCAAAATTGTGGAAATTTTTGTGAATTGTGCAGTTTCCATCCTGATTTCAGATTGGATATTTTCAGGGTGACACCTCCCCTCCCCCACCAGTATTTCTGGTGATAGAGAGAGTTAAACTAAGTGGTTCTGAGTCCATCTAAGAGTCTGTTTCTTCTGCCCCCTCTGTGGGTCCTCCATGGTCACATTAAGCAATGTAAACCTTATTGGTATGCAATAGCAGAAACATATCCAAGATACAGTCTGCTTCAAGCAGCAAAATAAAACAACTTTTTCCATCAGGATAAGTTCCTGGTGGAGTATCTTTTGGAAATAAATATACTGTAGGAGTAAATAGTACATACATATAGTTTATTTGTCTTGGTTTTCATTTGTTTTTATTGTGTGAGACTTTGACGGATTTTGTTAAAAATGTGCTTTGTGAAGTGAGCATTCTAGCCACCTGAATAATTGGATCCATTACTCTAAAGCAGAGGTCTTCATTACTCCTGAGCCGCAATCCTGTACATCTTAGATGTTCCCTTGTATCAACACATCAGACTTAAGTACTGTAAATGAGTGATTGACAGGCCTCTGCTAAACTTTATGACATTCTGATTAGATAATTTATGAACTGAATCAGGTGCACCAAAGTAAGGAAACAGCTAAAGCATGCAGGACATTGGGTCACGGGGAGAAGGATCGAAGATCTCTGATCTACAGCCCTTACCTGGTTTAGTGGTGGCACAATCCAAAAATACCGTTCATATAAAGTTGGCTCCATAAGACTGGATTTGAGCTGTGAACTGGCTTTCCAATACAGAGTAGCTTCAAGCAGAAACATGGCAAATGTACATTCTTAACTGACAGTAAAGACAAATATATTTTTCAGCTGAACTAACCCTGTGTGGAAATGTGACTTTTCAAAACCGGTTCAAAGAAGAACATCCCTCTGAAATTAACACACTGGTTCCTGCAGCCAGACATGCTGCTGGATATTTGAAACTTCATTTGAATACAGTTAGGAAGTTCAGCAGAAGAACTGAAAACATTCAACAGTTTTCAATAAATTAAGACTCATACGTTTAATTTCTCTGAGTGGATTACTCAACTAGCATTTGGTCAGGGTTCAAATGGTCACAACAAGAATAAAAACTTAAAAACACAATCAGAAACCATGTATTTAAGTGTGCCACTGTTTGTTACCAAAAATACTGAAACAGTTAAAAATTAGCAAAATAATTATTGTTCTATTTAACTATTTTTAATTTATTTTACCATTATATAACCAGACAAATCCCATTGAGATCACAGATCTCTTTTGCAGGGGCAGCATGGGCCTGAAGGCAAAGTATAGTACAAGTTTTTGGTCTGTGGGAAAAACCGGAGAAAACCCACACAAGCAAAAAAAATAAATATAAAGAAAACATTCAAAAAGAGCTGAACCTATTGTTTTCAATTATTAATGACAGCTAATCCAATAATGTTTGAAAAGAAGACGGTAGGGATGCTAATGTAATTAATTCTTTAAAATCATCGCAATAAAAATATGCTTTATATCATTTTATGTCATTGTAAGCATTGGCCTGTTAGATTTTGTCTTTTAACCTCAAATTTTACTTGAACTCCTACATGAATGCACAATATAACTTTGAAAGCCGAGTCTAAAATAAGTCTCTTATAGAAAACAATTCTGCTTCCACCTCAAATGATGTTGGAACAATCCTGATCAAACAGAGAAAACATCAAAATATATCTAGTTCTGAATGAGAGATGAGGTATTTATCAGGGATATTTGCTGCTTTGTGGTTGAATAAAAGGTAAATAAATGCAGATTCCTCTACTAAAACTAAGCAACAAGTTCACTGATGCAAATTAAATCAAATTTTATACTTAAGAAGATAAAACAAAACAACATAAAATAATCTTAGACCTCAGCTTCTTTATGGCCACAGGTTAAACACAACATACCAATCATGGTTTTGATTTGAGGTACAATTCATTTAATCTGGAGTATAATTTTAGTATTTTATTTATTTCTTTGGTCAATATATGAGAAAGAAACTCATGTGCGTCTATAGAATAAATCTGTCTGTCTGTCATCCTTCTCTATTAGATAAATGTAGTATCCCCTACTGTCCACGCAGACTACAGAGGATTCAATAGGAGACAGAGTGAGTTCTATGACAGGATGTGGGATCTGACCACAAGTTGTAGAAAAGAACTGACAGGACAATATTTAAGCACTCAGACTGTTGGTTTCAACTTTCTTCCTTTACTGCAAAATGTTTCATATATTAAGTAGTTTATTGTGGAAAGACAGTAAATTTACTGCATTTTCTATTAAAATATAAAACCAGGGGAGCAACTTGAACTTTTGACATTAGAGTTGTTCTTTAATTTTTGGTTTGTAATGGTCAATTTTCACTTGTTTTTAACTTACAAACACCATACTGAAGTTGCAACTCCGTCAGCCAAGCAACTGACTGAGTCAATAAAGCAGCACAAGAAGAAAACTCTAAAAGCACAACGTCTGGTAGTGTGGGTCAATATTCATGCTTTTGCTGCAGCATGAGGAGACACAACCTGATTAAAAGTGAAACATATTGCAATGGAAAAGATCACAAATTAAATTAAATCTGGAACAGAGCTATGAGAAGAGACAGAAGCCCTCTGTAAACATAAAATGAATAAAAGCAACAGAAATAAGCAGGAGTTCCAGACAGAGAGTGAGTCTTGCATCAGCTCAACGCGATTATTCAGCCCATAAACCGTCGCTCCACCTCTGTCTAAGCACACATAAGCCACCTATTATTGTTCAATTAGGAAAGAAAGTTTGATGCTCGAGGGGAGTGTTAGGTGAACTTTTTTTACGAAGAATTTTTCAGAGCAGTAAGAAAACACAATTTCAGTTCTCGTCACTGTGAAAATGAAGCATGACCAGCAGGAATTTCTGTTCCAGTCCCTTTATTTGTCTTTCCTTTACACACCCTCCTACACTCTAAAGACAAAAACAATGAGCTCTTCTTTGTCTTTTTCGACCAGGATTTTCTCCTAAATGATGAGTATTCCACAAATTCGCCTGAATAGCCCTTTTTGTTACACAAGCAAGAAGTAGCTCCAGTCCCTGACTTCAGAAAACCATAAAGCAGCCCCCACCTCATTCCACTGCAGCCCACTGAAGACATCCACACGAAAGCTCATTTTCTATGAAGTTTTTCCAGACTTGAGGAAGTGGGTAACTGGAGAACTCAAAGCCAAAGTGAACATATTTCACCCAATATGATTGGCCTTCCTTCATTTTGAGGAACACGCTGAGGTGAAACATACAAAGAAATGGAATTTCTCACAGCTTAAAGTTCAATTTGCAGTTTTAAAATAACAGGAAAAAAGGAAATAATTTTACATCCTATCTTCTATTATGGCAGTTAGGTGAAGAGTCTAAATGACTGAGGTGGGTTCTCAGTTTCTCTTTGAGTGAACTTTACTTCTGTGGGTGAAGAACAGCAGGAAAAGGTCTGTTTCAGCACAGAAGTCCTGCTAAAAGAATCAGACCTGATGATCCCAGCTGGTTAACAGATGCATTCTAGCCCTCTGCAACCAGCTTTTCCATTCATTTTCCTTTTCACACACTTCCTGACTTTTGAGGCATGCCAGTGACGTTCCGTGTGGGATGCAAAGTCACAGAGAGGAAACTAATCATACCTCAGCCAAAAACTGAGCAAACACTGCTCAGAAGGTATTTTTGTTTGGCAGTATTAGCACCAATAGATGATAAAACATCATAAGCCTGGATATACGGGACAACTTATACTAAAGTTATATAAAACTAACATACTTCGCATTGCCTATAGGAGACAAAATAACTATTGTAAAACCATTAAGTGCTGAGTCATTGCTCATTAAATTCCATGAAAATAAAAGGTAAAATGTTGGTTTCCTTTTCAGACTGTCCAAGATGGCAGCATGACTATGATAGCTGCTAAAGTCTACCATCTAACAGATGGAAAAGTGCCTTCAGAATATCCAGTTCTTCCTAATTTACAGTTGTGGACACAAGTCATGCATTATATGACACTAAGTGAGAAGTTAAATGAAATACCAATAAATAGTTGGTAAATGTTCAAAATACTTGAAAACGTTTTTTAACTGGATTTATGCTCTTTATAACATTTAAGCAAGCTTCAAGCTGAACACCAGACATATAAATTTACACAGAGTCAAACAACCAATAAACCTGAACTCAACTGAAGGATAAAGTTCATGTGCTTTATAACCTGACAGTGTTATTAAGGTTAAGGCTTGAAAAGCTTTAGGCAATAAAAAAAAGCCTAAAGCCTTTGGAAATACATAACCCTCTGACTGATGAGATGTGGAGCTCTAAATCAAAGAAAAGGTTTAGTTTAGCAAAAAAGAGGTCAGGAGACTAAACTATGAAGCAGGTTTAAAATATCCTGAGTTTCTGTAACTGATCTGGATCAACAAACATTAACGATAGAGCTATTACTCAGTGGTACCATGAAGCTGGTTATATTAAAGTCGCTTCTCTGTCGTCAAGTCTCACTCTAATTGGTTCATGTTGGCTAAGTTCTACTTAAGTGTGGGTGTGTCTCTGAGGCAGTGTGTCCCTCACATGAGTGGATCATCAGCGGGAGGCTTTGGCTTCTGTTACAGTCCAGAGATCGGGCTTCATTTTTAAAAAATCTGTCGTGGCACTGTTTATAAGTGCGCGTATAACTGTGGAGGCCAGTTTGTTCAAAACCTCCCAGTAAACCTGCTCTTTTCTGAACTGCTCTGTAAAGCTGGATGTGCTTGTCTTGTAAAAAAGGTTTACAACTCTCTCCAGGAAGAGTTTGCAGGAAGAGTTTGCAGGTTGCACCTTGGCTCAGTCAATCCACGGGTAGGAGTCTACTGATGTTAAAATCGCTCACGAACCACGGCTGGAGTGAATTGAAAAACCACACAGGAACTGGAATTGGAGACGCGTTTGGCCACGGCTGGATCGATGAGAAGTCCTTAAAGCCACGCCAGAGGAGAAGGGGCTCAAGTCTACCCACGTGTCCTGACTCTGGATCTATCCAGGTTCATGTAAAACGAGTGGAGCTGGGATGAGAGGACCAATCAAAATCAAAGAACTGAAACAGGAAAAACAAAAAAATTGAGCAGATACATAATCACAGATAAGCCTATCATCATCAATACTGCATTATTAAAGCAAAATTATCTCCCAGTTTCATAGAGTTTTTGTTCCTTCCCACTGCAGCCAGTGTGCTGCTCAGAATGTGAGACTGAGATGAAATAAAGGTTTAAGATGATCCACTGCCATTAGATATGAGTTAATTTAACTTATTACCATTTTATTTTGTATATTTGAATGTATTTTATGATTTCAAGAACTGAATTAATGTAGGGCAGATTGGTAGCTCAGTGTGAAGAGCTGTTGCCTCCCAGCGAGAAGGTTGTCGGATCGAATCCTGGCCATGGACCTTTATGGGTAGAGTTTACATTTTCTGTTCGTGCACGTGTGGGTTTTATTGATTGAAAGGTGATAAACTGACATGAATCAAATCTGTTCTGAAGTAAGTAAGGATTCTAACTTAAATTCCCCTGGTGACAGACTCAGGTAAGACGAAGTTTAAGGAAATATTTCCTTATATTATTTTCAATGCAAATGTAGAATTATAACAACTGTGTGAAATGATTGTGACAAGAATTTAAGGTATTTATGATTCTTTGGCAAATTTGAGTGTTAATTTCACTTTAAACCAATGCATCCACCTGCTATGGGCCTCCTTTTTAGATGACTGGCCCAGAGGAGGATTCCGGATCATTTGAGCTGTGTATGCATTTACTGTACGGTCCTTCTTGCAAAAATAAAGTGCTCTTTAGTAAAACTGTACAAATCCTAAGATTTATTTAAAAATAACTCAAACAGAAGATAAAAAAGCCTCGTGAAAAACCCAACTAATCCCGAAGGTGCCTCACCAAGTCACTAATCCTGCGGTGTGGAACAAGCCTTAGGTCTTGTGTAATAAAAAAAGAAATAAAAGAAAATCTGAGTTAAACCTGATTCCTGTAGATAACAGACTGGATGGTGGATGGATTTGCTACATGATTGCCAACAACTTTAATCTTGTAATCAAATTGTCTACAATGACAGTAAGAAACACGGTCAGAGCTGTTCTTAAAAAAACATTTACATTCTTTACAGTTTCTGCTACAGAGATTTTGTAACATAGCAAACACGTATAGCTCCATGCAGGTAAGGAGTAATAATTGCAGTGAACTGATGACTTCAGTGATCTGACCCTTGGTGAACCCTACCAAAACATTTTTATACTTTTTTACTGTATTTATTTGTACAACAGTGGATTTGCTGGGTAAATGTGAAATAAGATCCATCACCAGTAAATGTTAAATGATTTTAAAATTGCTTGCAGGTTTACAGCAACAAATGAGATCAGAGCCATTGGAGCTTGGAAAACGGACCAATCTTTTGACCAGTTAATCATCATTTTTAAATGCTGAGAAATTCCATAAATTCACACAAACAGGGTCTTATCAAACTGCAAATATAAAAATGTGAGTCATATATTGATTTTGCTCTTATCAGTGTTAAGGAGTGATCCGTGTTAGAATGAGGCTGACCCAGTTCAGGCTCATATGTTTAATGTCAAGACCATAGAAAGTTTTCATTTTTATACTAAGAACCAAATAAATCATTGTTATTTTTTCGTTTTGTTTTTTGTAAACTTTATTCATTTCATAAAACAAAATTTATGTACAATAAAAAAAAAACAAATATAATGAAATGTAAGGCGGCAGAGAGAAGAAAAAATTCTTATAGTATCTGCCCCTTTTTTCTCAAGTATAAATTCAACTAAAATGATTTTCAGTTAACAAAACATTGAAACTTTCTTAGAACAACAAAAAAGTGACTACATATTTTAAATTGCTTGAACAAAAAAAAGAAGAAAAAAAAGAAAAAATACATTTGAACAATTATTAATAAAAAAATCAGAAAGAGATGGTTTACCATTGTTGGTTATTTACAGTAAATGGAATTATTTGTTAAGGGGTGTAATTTTCAGGCTAGCACTGAAACTAAAGGCAACATTTAACCAAGCTCCTTAATTTGTCCTTCTTCTGTTTTATTATGCAAATGTGAACTGTAAGCTTAATTTCTACTGTTTAAACTACTGTATTTATTCAAGTATCATACAAGAAATGGTAGTATTATACAGAGGTTATTGATGATTTGATTTTTTATGCTTTTTAAGCTAAAAACATTACATTAGTATTATACTCAAGATTGTATCATAAACATAGTTCCCTGATCATGATGTTAAAGTACTAAAAAATTTTTTGTGAATTTCATGGATGTCAGTATGGAAGTCAGTTCTATGAAATATTAGAGTGTGTGACCTTTTCGTTTTGTTTTGGTGTAAATGACCAACATGTCTGACGTGTGACTCTCCAGTGATAAATCAAAGGTTTACATACAGTGCATGCATTGGATTTTATCATACATGTGGCTCTTACACAAAAGGCCTTCAGCTTGTGAAACAACTCGACTAAGATTCTGATACATTCTCTGTTTTTGGCATCTATACAACACACATTGACAGATGGTATGAAGACATGTGCTTCAAAAGGTTCATGCAGCAATTCTTCAGAAAAATAGCATTGGTAACATAACAAAACACATTGGTACAAGTGCTGGAAGTAGTCAACATCTGCAAACGTCTGACCACTACTTAACCCACCACTTTCTCTAATTTGTGTTTATAGTTTTATCACATTTTCTCATTACAAGAAACCAAAACTTATAGTTCCTCAATACTTCACTGTAACTCTTGTCCTCTGGTCAAAGTTAAAGTCATTAGAGGAGATCTGACACTGTGGCCAACTTGTGTGACATATGCCAAAAACATTTTCTGCTTGATGCAGCTAAAAAAGCAAAGAGTTGGCTTCAAAACTACAAACCAAACTTTGCATGATTCACACAGAATATCAGATAATCTTTAAGGGATTCGTATTTTCCAGTGTGGGTTGGTGACATATTACTACTGCTGAAAAATATTTGACCAAACAGGATTGTGCGGCACACCAGCCAAACAGAGCTGTGCTCTGTAATTTTTCCTATTCTAAAGATGTCAAATCTAGTGTTAATCAAAAAATAAATAAAAATACCAACATTTAATTGTTTTTTACTTTTATTCAGGCAGGTAATCTCATTAAGGCATGTAGTCTTGTTTACAAAAAACATCAAAAAACAAAAATGCCTTTATGTTTTGGAACTGCTTTGTAATATAAAAAACCTGATGCACTAAGCTGGCATGCAGATCAGATAATTCAACCTGGAAAGACTCACACGGAGACAGATATAAAATTAAAATGCTTTATGATGTGATTGCACAAATGAAATT
>JAUBOC010000050.1:17037578-17047625 GCA_032275365.1 Anablepsoides cearensis | reverse complement strand
CATTTCTTACTTAATGGAAACACCGCAATTGCGAAACTGTGTTTTTTCGACATTAACAAAATATCAACAAAGTTTTGCACACAATTGTAATGGAAATGCAGCTATAGTTGATAAATTATTTTCCATAAACAAGTAAGTATGTGCCAGGAAAATATACAATACCCCCTACCACCCAACCCAAGCAGTGTTCAGTTTTGTAATGAGATGACATTTTTTAAATTGTATACTGTATTAGCATATTAGATACTATATACTATAACTGTAGAGAGAAGTTAAGCAGCTATTATACCAAAGAAAATATGATTTAAAAAATAAAATCTTCCAGAAAAATTTAAACATTGGTTGTTTGTAAAGTTTTGAACAGATCCAATAAAACAATATTTTACGTGTAATGAAAGTGGGATCCTGCTCCTTATGTGTAATTTCTCATCACCTCAGTGGATGTTTAAGTTTTATGGTTCACATATATCACAATCCCCACACTAAATATAGCTTTGTACCAATACTGCAGAGAAAATCAGCCGACAGAAAGCTCTGAAAAGAAGGTTTCTTCAGGTGGTTTGTTATATGATGCATTTGAGAAAGAACTGGCTTTAGCAGTGGAATAATGTTGCCACACAGCCAGCAAATGCCTGAGCTAAACCAGTGAAACAAAGATATAATTTAGGTGGTCGCACATTAACAGGGCTGAAGCAAAATAGAGGAAAACAAGAACACCAGTATTACTATGAGGCTTTTTTTCCAAAAAAAAACATGAGACAGTGATGCACGGGATGAAAAATAAACCTAGAGTGGAGGTCACCTCCAACAGAAGATTAAAAAAATTTAGACAAAGCTGAAATCAGCCTTGATGTTAAATGAAGTTTCATTTTGGGGGAAATGCACCCACAGTTCAAAGCGAGTAGAAGCTGTGGCTGTGACTTACCTCGGTCTTCTAAAGATGAGGCCATACTGCTGGCAGGCCAGGCCCACAGTTGGAGTGTAAATGATGGGCATAAACCTCTCAACGTCTGATGTAATAAATCGATAGAAGAGTTTCTCGTTGCGATCCTGAAGCCCCATCAGGAACACATATCTGAAAGTGTCAGAAAACAGCATGTTCATCTTCAACACCATGAGGATCTACATGGACACAGGCCCCAGCTCCGCTCAGCTACAGAGAGGTTTCTAAAATACTCTTGTTAAATTCTGGGAGCTCATTATAGAAATTAGACATTAAGAAGTTTGTAAGAATTTCCAGATTGGTGCAATTAATTGTCACACAGCAAATTCCTGTGAGAGTAAAAGCCTTGAAGTCACCAAACCTCTGGTCTCAGTAGAACAAATATTTGTAAAGACATTTTTGCTTGAGTACCAAATGACTGGGAAAAAAAAAATAAAAAATAAAAAACAAGATCAAAGTTGGATCGCAGACAGCTGACATAAGCTCTTTGTTCTGAACAGGAACCTGTAGTTGACCCAAATTAAGCAGCGTATGCCAGAAAGAGCTCTACTCTCAATCTGAGATGTTTCCATAAAACCACGGAGCACAGAGTGCCTCTTGTTAAGAAGATAAAAAAAACATGCACGCTCTCTTTCTGATTTAGATTAAGCTACAGCAGCTGCACAATACACAGCGATGACGGTTACTATTAAGAATTGTTTTTCTAATTCTCAAACCAAATTCGCTTCTCCCACGTTCAGTACCTCACAGAAAGGTTTCTGTATGCAGTGGGAAGATTGGGTGAAGGAAATTTGGCTTTAAAATCATTCACACAATCAGTTTTATGGAGCCTCCTACCACCGTTCTGTTTACGACCGGCAACGGGGCTGGCAACAGAAGGAATGTTTCTTAGAGTTTGTGTTTGCAGGTGCATTTTTGCACAAGATTCTAATTTATAAAACTCTCAAAAAATGAGCTTTGAACCAAACACCGCCTGTGCAGTTTACACACACTTTTAGATTTCTGCATGCATTTAGAAGAAAATCCTGCCTTGTTGGAAATAACTGCCAGGGACAATGACTACTGCAGATTGCAACATGAATTTTGCCTTTACCATTTTCTAAGGACAGCTCTGAATAAAAAGGTAAATGGTAAAAGGTAAAATAATGTTTTATATAGTCAGTTATCAAGCTCCTCTCTTGTGGAACCAGCTTTCAGTATTTGTCCGTGAGGCTGACACTCTGTCTACTTTTAAGACTAGACTGAAGACTTTCCTTTTTGATAAATTCTAAAGTCAGGGTTATTTTTTTAGTTTTCTTCTCATCTTTCTCTTGTTTGCTGCTACAGGTTTAGACTGATGGAGGACAAACTGACCACATTTCCTCACTCTGCTGTTGTCTTTAATCTCTCCTCTACATGTTTGTTGTAACTACTTCTATCAGTAATGTGTTTCTTTGTCTCTCTTCCAGAAGAAAATACACCTGGACCAGTCCTTCTGCGTTTGTCTGCATCTCTTTCCTGTCCTCTCAAACCCAGCCAGTGGAGGCAGATGACCGCCTGTTCTGCTGAAGGTTTCTTCCTGTTAAAAGGCAGTTGTTCTTCTCCACTGTTACCAATGTGCTGCTTAGGATGGAATACTGTGATGAAGTGATTGAACGCAGATGTATTCATCTGCTGGCTTCTTTAGATTGTTTTTTGTATACAGTGCCCTGAGACGATGTATGTTGGGACTTGGCACTATATAAATAAACTGAATTGAATCCTGTTCTTTCCTAATGACCCAGTACTCTCAGGCTGTATAAATCAAATTTATTAGTTATGTATGTGGAACAAGATGTATCTTTTTCTAAACTAATCTGAGACTAAAAAATAGCCTACCTATCAGGTTAGCTCAAAGGCCTATTTCTGCTGGTTAACAACCTCACTGAATGGGAATTTTCCCTTTAGCTGCATCACTTTATAAACTCCTATATTTGAGTTGGCAAAGTCTTTGGAAATCCACTTTCTCTGTTAATAGAAGGGTCACAGCGGGCACTTAAGTCACCACATCAACTAAGATCATAAATCTGCTTGTTGTGTGGATTTCTTCATCACTATGAGAAACCTTCCAACTTTAACAATACTGAAATAAAGAAACAACTGTATATAATAATCTGAGAAAACGATAAGTTAAAGGGTAATATAAAGAATAAGGACAGGATCCTGCAGTCTTTACCAAACAAGGATTGAGTATTAGGAAACAGAAAAGGCTTGAGTGACGACAGTCAAAAATTCCAAAGAGACAGATTATGAGTCATACACTGATAAAACATGGGACTTTGTGTCACTTCTATTTATATGCAGTATGATTCTTTTTTTATTCTAAATCTCATTCTGCATCAGTGAGTTTTCACTCAGCTTTCACATTCTGACTGACAGCTTGTGGCTCAAATGACAGCGATGAAAGCTGGAGAAAACGCTGACTTCATCAGAGGCTGAAGAGGCCAAACTGAAAGGTTACCATACGGTGCATTTGTTGTGCAATGAATATGACTCTAAGTAGTGATGAAACATGCAATTTAAATAAAGTGAAGTTTTTATTTGACCACTGAGGACGATGGAAAAACAAAAAGAGTAGGGAGTAAATGGAAAAACTGCTAAAAAAAAAGACAACAGTCAGCAGATTTATGAAGTAAATCCCACAGTGTTAGGAGACAGATGATCTCAGAGGGATGATATCTTATCTGCCTCCTGTGTTTTAAAATGTTCCAAGTCAAGGATCTCATTGCACACGAGAATCAGTGGAAATTTAACTCTTGTGAAGGATGGGACACTAAGTCGTAAACACACCATAAACACTTGTTTGGTTTGTAAAAAAAAAAAACGCTCACCTGTCCAGGTCATCTCTTGTCATGTCGTAGTTTTTGAGCACGCGGAGCAGCTGGACATCTTGACTTATAAAGCATGGAGGCAGAAGGCCGTGGATTCCCAGCTGGAGACGCTCCTCCAAGGAAAAAGCCAATCCCTGCAAGCAGACACATGGAGCACCCTCAACCTTTGTCTTCCACCACTGTGATAAATACAGAGACTGGAGACAGTGATCGACTGACGGAAAGGTAACGCATCTAACTGTGGTACCAAAATGTGGCGGCAGAGAGATGTTAGTGATTTCTAATTTGGCACCTGCTTTAAAATGAAATCTTATCAATTAAATAACAAACATTCCTGCTATAACTCTTCTACTCTACACCAATTGAGAAAAAATGTGATACAATTTAAACAGCTGCTCATTCACAAAAAAAAGATTTCCATTTTTTTAAACAAAATGCAACAGGCAGAAAAAAAAACAAATTAAAAACAACAACCATAATGTTGGACAAACCAACTCAGAAAATCTTCAATTAATAAGACTTAAAATAAATTTTCACAATGTTGATTTAAGATTAAATCTAAATTCTTTTTTGAGATGAAGAGGTAAAAGAAACAAAAACAGGCAATTTCCCTTCTGGCTGCACAGCTGTAATAATTAGATTTTGTGCTTTTATAACTGTCTGCAGAACAAGCAGGAAAGACCAAAGGTTTTGGCAGCAACACAAATGCTGTGTTTTGCTAACTTTGTAGCTCCAGGTTTTGTTGTGAGCAACAAGCTGGTGTTTTCAACAATTCAGTGTTTGGTGATGATCTGTGTATTTTACAGCAAAATAGAAGATTGTGTAACAAGGGAAAAGGGATTAACAAAGTGCATCCAGAAATGATAACGCTGACATTTTGAACTTGTGGCCTGAAAACTTCCCAGATCTAAGCCCCACTGAAAACCTGTGTTTAAAAAAAACAGGTGGATTAGAAGACATTAACAAGCTGATAAACTCTGAGCATCAGCAGTGTCAAAAGTATTCACATTCATTACTTAAGTAGAAGTATAGATACTAGGGTTTAGAAATACTTTTTTGGAAGTAGAAGTATCAACTCAAGCTTTTTACTCAAGTAAAAGTATAAAAGTACTGGTTTTAAAACTACTTAAATTATAAAAGTAATGAACACTTAAAAAAAGCAATTAAGGCTTCTATAGCCTAAAGTCTATAATGAGTATAATGTTAAATTAAAATGTTAATGTTGAAAAATTTGGAATTAACCAACTAGACTACTTGTTTCAGCCATGATTATCTTCATTCTAGGCTACATCTGCTACAGAATGGTGTATATTTACACTTCATCCAACCACAATCATATTCACTCTATCCATAGGCTCCATGTGTCTGGATAGATTTCTATTGATTTATTTCTGAACAATAAAAAGATGGAACAAGCCCAACAAGTTGTAACATTAGACAATATGTGATACACTTGTACTTCAACTGAAAACAGATTGCAAAAATACTGTAGACTGTTTAGTTTTAATATTTTAAAAAATAAACATTTTGTCAAATGAACTAACGCATACTAACGCAAAAGCTAACAAGCTAAGCTAACGGTTTCCTTCCATGAAGCAGTTCTGTTATCGTCCATCCACATTTTTACATTCTCCTCTCTGTCAACACTCTATGGTTTCATTTAAATGTTCATCATCATCATCATCATCATCATCATTTACCTGGTATGCTTTGGTAAACAATATGGCGCCATCCATGTGACAATATATATGTTTTTTTAATTTATAAAAACTAAACAGCCTACAGTATTTTTGCAGTCTTTGTTTTATAACTGAAATATATTTTTTTAAATAATGTCTAATGATACAACTAGTCAGAGTTCCCTTTAATACAAGCCTTAGAAACCTATGTTTTTAATGTTCTTCAGTCAACTACATAAATGTTAAAAAGATCTGAACTGTTGAAGCCACAAGACTGAACATTTATATTAGTGCCAAACCAGTTGGCCATAATTGTATACAACCACAAACTCTAACACTGCACTGTATGTGACTGTCCACATAAGCAGTCCCAGGGCTGGATCTGAAAAAAGTACACCGGTTATTTGAGAAACTCAAACCCAAGTCTTGATTGGTCTGATGTTACATGAGGCCTGATACAGTCTGTAGTTAACGGACCTCAAATACATAGAAGCAGCTCTGAATTACAACCTTCCCAAATTATCAAAAAAAGTTTTTCTATTTTCCAGAGAGCCATCTGGTCACTTCAGACCCATGCGTGCGGAACAGCAGCTGGCCCACCGCTGCTCTGCTGTCTTCAGCTGCTGACCATGAGGGATGGATGAAGGAGTCCGAAAATACACGAAACAAAGTGAGCCGAATATGGAGATCTGAACCGAGAGCCCTTTCTCACACAGACTCACACTACTCTTTCATTAGCAAAGATATTTTCGCATGTATGCTTGGTTAGTTTACAGCTGCTTTTGATGCATTTAGACAAGAATAATAACAGAAAAACTCACATGCACTCACAATAGAGAACTTTCCAAAAGCAGAACCAGGTGTTGATCATTCTTGTTCACACAAACACCACAGTCATTAGTTTGTACAAAACAAAGGTAACAGTTTTTTGTTTTGTTTTCTCAAAAACACTTTTTGGTCTCTGGCTTTTTTGAATAAAATTGTTGCTACTGGTTGTGTCCCACAACAGCGCTAAAAAGGTTAACCCCTAAATAAATGAGTTGCTGGTTCAAAACCACCTCAAGACTGAAGCCGTAGACCCTTCAGGTTTAGTAAAGTTAGACGCTGAGTTTGGTGGAAATAAAACATCCCAAAGAGATGCCTGTGTTTACTATTGACCTGAGTTCTGTTGCACGTTCAATTTCATTTTTTGGGGAGTGGTTAGGGGAGTCGTCCTGGAACCAGAAGGTCGCTGGTTCGATCCCCCGTCCAGCTGTTCAGTTGTTATGTCCTTGGGCAAGACACTTAACCCCAATGCCTCTGATGTGTGTCTCATCAGTGTATGAATGTGATTGGCACTGATTAGTCTCTATAGATGATTGTACCGTTAGCTTTGTAGAGACCTAATAGAGTGCTGTGTGAATGGGTAAATGAGGACACAGATTGTAGTGTGAAGTGCTTTGAGTATCCTGGATGGATAGAAAGGCGCTATATAAGTACAGTCCATTTACCATTTAAAAAATCTGGTTTCCATTATCAGACCACTTCAAAAAAATGTTCTTATGTTTCATCTGACTGGACTACTTTGAACATGAGCACACTTCTTACAATTCATTGTTTAAGAGTGAAACAATGAAAAACTAAATGTCTGAGAACTGTATTGTAGCAGGTACACTTTAACAAAATCAAAGTAAACCATCACGCTCACTGAATGTAGCTCTGACAGCTTATTATTTTGATTAAAGAGAGATAGAAGTGGGAGGTCATAAATGTCAGCAACATGAATTTATTTTACTGTATTATTTAGTTTTTGTTCAACAACAGACTTGTGACAGACACAAATGCCTCCTGCACACATTTAAAACCAAAACCCCAGGAAAAATGGACACATGTATTCACATAAACATCTCAAGTTTGTTTGTCAGAATCCAGATTTCTGAAGGTTTAACTGCAGCACCGCCTGCTTTCTCCCACTGGGGGCTGGAAAATTGTCTGAATAAGAGAAACCTTAGACAGTTTTCACATGATCCTGACCACATCTGAAGTGCCCGCACCCTGTGCCAACACTTTTGATGCCAGCGGCTCCATGCTCCTAAATTCAGAGCAACAATCTAAACCTGTAATCTCCCCCACTGGGCAGTGCCACCCTTCAGCCTCATACCGCTGCCATGCCCACCCCAAAACACTAAACACACAGAGGAAACAGCTAATTAGCTCACCAGATGGTTACGGAAGACAGATGAAAGTACCCACTCCTTGAAACTGATAAAAAGCATTTCTGTCCTTACCAGGGAGTTCAAAGACTGGCTTTTCAGTAATGTTTGAGTGTTAAGATTTAGAAACTTAATCATTCTGTTACTTTAGCCTTTTAATTTTCCATAACCGCAGAGCTCGGTCTAACAGCAAGCTTGTAAGTAGGCTCTTAGTGAGGCCGCTCCCTTTTTTTACAGAAATTCCTTAATGCCACTGGAGGGGCGAGCTTCTTATCACAGTAAAAACACTGTTCCTCGATCGTCTCCCACGCTTTTCTCCCATGATCCATCATCTCCGTTTTCATTTTTCTGTGTGAAAAGTATGAAGTGAATCTGATGGAATTTCCTTCATTACGAAACAAATTATAAGCATGAGCAGGAAAATTGCAAAGCCTGCAGTGAAATGAGTGCTTGGCTTTACCAGTCATGCAGGCTGATATTAGGGCCACACAGTTCAGTCCTCACTGGTTTATGAATGGTTCTGGAGAAGCCGTTAAGAAATGTAACCCTGTGGAGCGTGGTTGACCCTTACCTTTATGTGTAAAGTATATTTATTAAAATACAATCCAACAACACTTCTGAAATGAAAGAAAACAACTGCAATAAAGCTGAGTAAATCAAAGAAGATAGAATAATTATAAAAGTAGTCTTCCCAAGTGGTTTTTCATAGGAAATGTTAAAAAAGTGAAAGGCACTTTCAAAAATACTTGGCTGGTCCTGAAATAAAACAACTGTATTTCACCTTCTGTCACAGACCAGAAGAAACTCAAGAGCTGGTTTGTAAATCAGATGCTTGTGGAAAAAAAACCACAAGGGTAAAACATTAAACCTATTTTATATTACACTATTGTTTTTTAACATTTTTTATTATTATTATTATTACTACATTATTATATTAAGAGTGTTTTTTTTTTGGTTGTTTTTGTTTCACCCAAAACCTTTTTGTTGCTCAGACTTTTTTAGAGGCTGTTATCTCCCGCTTGTTCTGAAGTCAGGTCACGAGAGCAGCAGCACCCCCCCCACTAAGGATGTGCCATTCAACACATAGGCACAAGCAACCGTCAGAGTCCATCCCCACATCCAAAGAACCAGGGAAGCTGCCCTCTCATCTAAAAACTCCAGTGCACAGGCAACAGGCCAGGGGGTTATAAGTAGACCCACACCAGCTTGGTGTATCTCACCATGGGCAACTCCAGAGAGGAAAATGATGCGGTGTGTCGAGGTGAGCCTGACTAGATCTAGCTGAGATCTCTCTGCCTCACAAACAACCTCAGACTCTTTCTCCACCAGTGGAGTGACATTTCATGTCCCAAGAGCCAGCTTTAGAAAGCCACAGTCAGAGTAACAAGGTCCCCACATCGAGAAGGTCTTGGTTGCAGATCGAGGAATGGGATGGGGTCGGATCGTAGCTGTCCAATTACCCCCACCCCCACAACTAGTTTGATTGGACTGTCCTTTACTTCCCTCCAAATGTAATTTTCTTAAATTTTAGTAGCATTTTCTGTTGTAGTAATTGAAGCGTGACGGGGTATATCTAAATGAGCAAAGGTAATATAAACTTGCATAAAATGTGCCTGCTGTTTGTTAATTTTACATGCACACCTTTTTACCGAAGTTATTTCTTTTATTAAGCTTCGACATACAGCCACCTAACCAAACTATCACTTCCTGTACCTGTACCAACACATCCTGTTTCAGTAACCAAGTGTCAAGGACTGTTATACGCTTTTCAAAAAATGTTGACTTTTTTGTGATACCCTGCATGACAGACTGCTGTTGTCCTGCAGAGCAAATGTTTGGCTTATCCAAAACACATTAATGTGTGACGTATGCCGCCCGCCTTTCAATCACTAACCATATTGAATGAGCTCATTTTTGCTCATTTTAGCAAATATCTTTGTGCTTAACAGTTTTTTTTAAACTAATTATAACGTTGAGACCTGTCCAGGGTGTACCCCGCCCCTCGCACTGTGACAGCTGGATATGGGCACCAGTGACCCTGAAAGGAACAAGCGTGTACAGAAAATGAATGGATGGATGGATGGATGGATGGATGGATGGATGGATGGATGGATGGATGGATATAATGTTGCTGTGTCACTCATCATCCATATTCTCTCAGTAATAAAAGTTTGTTGTTGTTTAGTCCAACGTGCAGCAGTCACAGAATTACCATCTCCCCGTGAGCTGCAGCTTTGTAAGATTTATTTTTTAACGTTGATCAACGGTACAGAGATCAGGCAGTGGTCCAGCTCTGCTGTCAGATCAGCACACACACACACACACACACACACACACACACACACACACACACACACACACACACACACACACACACAAACACA
>JAUBOC010000050.1:16973115-16985907 GCA_032275365.1 Anablepsoides cearensis | reverse complement strand
CAGGTGAGTGGCATGATGCTGATTGTGATTTTCTGTGACGGGAGGGGTGAAACAATGAGGTGGTGATTAACTATGACGTGACTAGAGCAGAGACTGGACATGATTCATGACAGTGCAGGCTGCAATTACAGGCAACAGCTACATTGGCACCCTTCAAAATGTTTCCAACAACTCTGTAGTTTGAGAGGTGTTGATGGTAAGCCAGCATCAGATGTGACAGCAAAAAATCCACTAAAATAAACACGATAAATAAAGAGAATTAAAGACATTTCTGAACAGTTTACAGGCTGCCAGGCCTCACTCTGCCAAGCACTTCTGTGTGTTTACAGTTCCTGAAACTGTGTTTTCATTGGCCGGTGGGTCAGTCTCATAAAACCAACATTTCATTAGCAGCATGGACCCCACCCAGACATCTGTAGATGCATATGGAACATGCACGCACAGATGTGTGATCACCACCCACATGAATGAAAGCACCAGTCGACATGGCGGTCAGATGTGCCGGCCCACCCAGGCGTCGTTCTCCCACTCGTGGTGGAGAACAGGTGCAGCACATCAAAGTGACTGACAGAGGTCAGTACTTAAAAACCGGTGTCCATTCAAAATAATATACTGGGATTCTTCAGACCTCTAAGGCCAGATGTGTATCATCACCCTCCCTCATTACACACACATACCTTCCATGACTTTTCTTGGTTCATTGAGATTTCAGCTCCCTGCTGTTGGATTATTCATCCGTCAGCTAAAAGCCTTTTTCTTTTCCTCTTGGCTTCATTTAATAAAAGTCTTCAACACAAACCTCATTCAAGGCTGCGGGTCGACTCGCCAAGAGCGCCGAGGTTCATCCTGTCAGGCTGTCCATGTCTACACATGCTGAAGGCTCTTTTAGTGGGAAAATGTGTACCACGCAAAATGAGAGAGAGATAAAAAAATGGCAGGCATTTAAAAAAAAAACACTATATCATAATTTACTTTTTTCAATTTTCTTAATTTTCCCAAAAAGGTTTTTTAACACATTCCCATTCCTGACTCGTCACATATTGACGCATTTCCAAGGTTCCCTCTGCATCCGTCAGGAAACCCCCTTGTGTCAGTTATTGGAGCACAGGGCTTTTCTGTATTCGTGCCACATAGGGTCTTTGGGTTGGGGTTTGTGGTTAATATTAGGGATCAGGATTACTGGTGAATTTTAGGTAGTGAGGTCAAGGTTAGGATGTCTAAGGATAATAGAAGTTGAATTTAGGGTTTGGGAGAGTTACTTGTCGTGCATTTTCCAAAAATATAACAACAGGCTCCTCCTTGTTCTCATCTTGTCAATAACTGATGCGAGGGGGTTACCCGATGCGTCAAAACCTGACGCAGAGGGAACCTTTGACAAGCATCAATATGTAACGAGTTGGGCGTGAGAATGTGTTGAATTTATAGATGCCAAATGACCTCTTAAAAGTCACAGCCCAGTAAGATCTGACCTTCAGTCCTGTCCCATTTTAACTCTGCTCCTCCAAACTGAAGTTACGCAAAAGACTATCTACAACAGGTAAGATACTGATTACATTTAATAAAACCTCACTATAAATTTGACCAAAATACCCATTAAAATCAAATCATATTTAAGAAAATATTAATAAAAATGTAAGTTTTCTCTCTAAGTAAAGACATTTATGTACAGGTGAAACAACAAAAACAAGAACAGAGAAGTTTGAATAGTTTGACAGCTATGTTATATAAAACAATGACGGAAAAAAACTAAATTAAGTAATAAAAGTACAATTAACAGATGGTATTATTATAGAGGGGCCATCAGCTCAGGGTTGGTCACATGTTAGGTAGCTTGGAAACAACATCCATCATGCTCTTAATGCACACACTCTAAAAAACAGATGTTGGATTTACTTAACCGTGTTATGTGAACTGGTTCCACTTAAATGAGTTGAGTAAATTCAAAGCAACATACTTATGTTCTTTGGTTAAAAAATGGGTATATTGCTTTGATTTTACTCAACTCAGTTAAGTGGAACCAGGTCACATAACATGGTTAAGTAAATCCAACATTTCATTTCTTAGAGTGCAGCTATAAGGAAAGTGCTGCAGATGATGGGACTCACATGTCCCACAGTGGACTCAGAACTGATTCTGTCTCAGTCTGCTGAGTCCACTCAGTGAAGTGAATGTGTTTTCTGTTTGAGCTGCTGCCTGAAAGAAGATCTGAGACCTCTAACTTCACCACCCCCTCCACAGTTCACACTTTGGGTTGGATTTGGCCCCACCCTTTTGTGAACAGCTTTTGTCTGAAAGAAAAAAAAAAAAGTTCCTTTCATATTTGCTGCTCTCCCTTCCCCTCCCCCCGTTTGGTTCTCCCTCCCTCCTCAGCATCAAGTGCAGCCTGGGCTGAGCGCCCCGGCTGAGGCTCCTTCCTCTCAGACTCTCTGAAGGAGCGATGAGGAGAAAGCAGCTGTCACCCTGCTGACACCAGCACATCTGGGATATTCTCATACCTTTTTTTTCTCACCACTGGGATCATATTGGTGTCCAAACCCAAGGAGAACAAACAAAACACTGAGGATTTGGAGGAAACCATCAATCGGATGCGAGCAGGTTTGTCTCCTAATTAAAACATTGTTTCTGTTTATTGGTATTTTATTTGCTTTGTTCATCATTTCACATTTCAAACAGCTTCTCTTTCAGTGTTACTTCTTTTACACGTAAATCAAATATTTGGGGTTCTGGAACCGACTTGATTTTTTTTTTTTTGAATATGTTTAAATATTTTTAGGAATTTATCTCATTAACTGCTGCTTGGGAATAACAACATATTTAAGATTTACACATTTCTGCAAATCTTTTTGCTGAACAATTATTGATTTATTATCATATTATTATGTTGGATTATAATTTTTAAACATGATTTTTTTTTTCATTTTTAATTTCATTTTTTTTTTCCTCTTAAATTATCAATTTCTCCTAAAAAGCAAAGTTTAGCTAAAGTTTTGAAAGTTAGTCAACTCTTTTTCCCATTAGACCTAAGCCCCATCTATTGGTCATTTTGCCTTCTGGGTGCCTCTGACTCTTGGTTTTTTCAAAAGGATGAAGAGGACAGCCTCCTCTTCAGATGACTGAAGTGGAAAAAACCCTGAAATAAACCAGCTTCCTCTTATTATGTGCAAACTTGATTTGTGCTGAGTCAAAGGCTGGCATTGGGTGTGTGAAGCTGAACACAAGCTAAAGGTCGTTTTGTATTTTTGTTGGGTCCAGCGGTTTTACAGCTCTTGTGGGCTGCTATTTTATTTCCATCTGTTGTTTGACAGTTAGACGTTGACCACTCGGTTGGTTTTATTGGATGCTGTGTGGCAAACTCTCACCCAGAATGTCTCGTGTTCAATCCCATAGTTTGATTGGCAGCACAGTTAGTGAAAAAAAATAAAAAATAAAATGACACAAAATAAAAAAGTGAAGTTTGGATTTTTGCGTTAGATGATCTGCAGGTGATGATGGACGTGGATGAGCTGAGTCTCCTGGGAGCTCAGCCAATCCAGGCGAGCGTATTTTCAAACTTCATTAGCATCTAATTTGAAATGGAATGCGTGTCTTTGGACCCCCTCAGGTCAACCTCACCCCCTCCTAAAAGCAGATGTCAGCCTGTCTGACTCACTCAGTTAAAAACTTCCCAAACAGTCAAAACAAAGACAGACATTAAACTACTGAATACAATTTACAGCTGGATTCAAACTTCTGCTTCTTTCCAAATCATTTTATTTTCCTGTGTTTCTCTGTGACCTCATGGCCACAACCCGGCTGATTAAACAAAACTCTTCTAGTTAAGAGTCTGTGGAATCTAATAAAACACACCCAGTTTTATTCATTTATCAGGATTACAGGGGACTGAACATTTATAGAGACGAAGCATTAACCACCTCTCTTTCTGATGTCATTTGGAGCGAGGCTTGTGGAGCCGAGGGAAGCAGATATGGTCATTACAGAGGGAGAAGGTTAACCATTGTGGCAAACCTCCAAGCCAAAGTCTTCAACTCATTCAGAGCTTCTCCTCACTGCCTCCAGCAAAACCTAGAGAAGATAAATCTTCTCTCACCACACAGCTGATGCATCAGCCTCAGAGATGTTCTGTATTAACATCTTATTAAGCTTTCAAAGACTTAAATGTGTGTGTTTTTTTCCACACTCTGCTGACTTCCCCAGAACTCTGATGTTGCTTTGAATATAAGGATTGTGTCGCCTCCTTGTGGCTGTGAACTGAACTGCTCGTGTTTCTCACTAAGCTGTAGTCTGCCCCAGTCCAAGGTGTTTCCTTTAGAGGACTGAAACTGTCATAATTAGAAATAAAAGCAGAAATATAAGTGTACCAATAAATTAATACACTTAAAATGCACCTATTAAATTAAGAAAAGAGAACTTTACCTCATCTTTTGTATGTTATTTTAGACCTTCATATATATTTGAGCACATAATTTGAATGTTAATGTTTTTACACACATGGAAATAAAAAGACTTGTGGGGAAAAATGATTTAAAAATAATTAAATATAAACATTTAAGAGACATGAATGCATGTACAAGTAAAAGGAAAAACAAAACAATTTATTTATAAAAGCAGTAAAATATAAATCATGTGCTAAAATATATAATTTATTGGAATTAAACTGGAAAAATAAATATGAAGGTCGATTAAATGATTAAACATGAGGTAAAGTTCTCCTTTTTATTTTAATGTGTGCATTTCAAGTGTATTTATTCATTTATTGGTCCATTTATATTTTTGCTTTTATTTCTTATGACAGTTTCGGTCCTCAATAGCGGACAACTTAAAGCTCAGCAAAGTTATTTTAAATGCATCTTCTTAAAATCATCATTTCGATTTTTTTACTAAATGAAGAAAAAATAAAAATAAAAGAAGGGAAAATTAAGAGTAACTTTGGTTCATGTATATGGGTTATATATTATAGTACCACACATTCTGGTGTAATAAATAGCCCACACATCAAAAACATACAGTGAGTTATTCTTTCTGTTTTGTTACCTCAAAACATGGAGTTTAATTAGATTTTCAGAGTGATTACATCCAATAATGAAAACTGAAAAGCTTATTTCACCACAGCAAACCTACCAACAGAGGTTGTCTATTGATATATGATAATATATTCCAATGGAGTTGTCCACCAAAACTTACAAAGCTGCCAAGATTGGCATAAATGAAAGACACAAGGAAAGTCAGAAGATGACCCTAATGGACTGGGCGGCTCTTCTACTGAAAGTGTCTGGGAGCATATGTCCATGACAGACAGCACAGAGCTGGGCTTCATGGATGAGTGGCAGGAAAAATACATTGCATATAAAAATAAACCACATGGGATTTGCCTAGATCCTCCCACATGTCAGATGAAACTAAAACTGGACGTTCTACTCATCAATTAAACCATGCCTCCCATCATGTTGAGAACACTTCAGTAGGGTGGTGGTTGCATAAGGATGTGAGAGTTTTTTCATCAGCAGCAACTGGAAAACTGGCCAGAGCTGAAGAAATGGCACAAAATATTCAGAAATTCTAAAGGGACAATGTTTTTGAATCTGACTTACATTTAGGTCTGGGTCAGAGGTTCACCTTCCAGCAAGACAATGATCCAAATGGTTGAAACAACACTCACTGATTTAAGGAAGAACAGATAAAAGTCCTGGGATAATCCAGTGAAACCTCAGAAGTCAATCTTACTGAGAATCTCTGGTGTGATGTATCCAACCTGAGGGAACTGGAGCAGTTTTACCTTACAGAGTGGTCAAACATCCTGTACCAAACTCATGAAGGTGTACCTAAAGAGACTTGCTGTTGTTATTGTTGTTTGGTTCTACAAGTTAGTTATGTCCTGATATCAATGCTGGTGTTCATATCAAGCCCAATATCAGCATTTTCTGATGCACAGAATAGATATCCGTACTGATGTTTATGATAGCAACTGGCTCAGACTACAGAATTTGAATAACTGAAAACTATTACTGGACCAGTTCTAGGATTTTTATGGTGGAGCAAAAATGCGACTGATGATGGAAAGAGTTGACGAAAAAGCAACCTTGTATTGAACCATTTGTCGGCTGTTTGAAGACATTTTCAAATAAAATAAAGTTTACACAAAAATTACAAATAGGCCCAAAGCATCAGTCTTACAAAAAACAAATTTAAATAAATTAAATTAAATACCCTTGAGGGATTTTACTTAGTTTGTGGTATTAGGGTTGGGTGATAGTGGCAAAAACATTAATCTTGATTAATTGTGGTATTTAGCCAATATGATTAATATCACCATTAATCTCTTGAAGTCCCTGAATGCATATCCTAGTCACATGACCAATTTAAATCATTCTAGTGGGAAAGATTTGCTCTCTGCAAATATCCAAATGTTCCAAACTGTGTCAAAAGTACAGACTTCAGGCTATACATCAAATTTTTAGTTGTGTTGATAGACCAAGTAAAAATAAATTACATAATTAAAAAAAAATGTTTGTCATATTTGAACAGAAAGGAGCATCGAGCTGACTGACCAGGGAAATCTCAAGTCAGTCTGCCTGGTGGCATTAATCATAAGTGCCAAAAAATAATAAATTAAAGATTTTTGACAATTACCATAATTGCACACAATACGATTTTGCCCAACCCTATGTGGTATTAATCCACAGCAGAAAAGTCTCTCAGTTCAATACCTTTCCTCACTGCATATTATGCATTGGTGCAACCTAATCATTAAAGAAACAAATCTTGTTTCCGTATAGGTTGTTGTCAATACAATGTTATATCATCCAAACTATGAAACTAGGGAACTAGGAAATTTTATTCTATTTAACACTAATCTTTTATAATGCACTACACAAAAAGATACTTCTTATATCTTTTTAATAAGAGATCTAAGCTGTTTTTTATAATCTAGTTGCATAATTACCTATCTTTATGTGCCATGATTAATCTGTGATTAACTGATGTATTTTTAAATCACAAGATTTAACACTTTATTAACAACACTACAGATCAACATTTAACAATTTTCTCATCAGAGCTCAGAATTACTGAGTCTGCCCAACAGACATGACATATTGACCCTGAAGGAGTGGCTAGACTCAGAAGAGCATGTTTAAATATGTGCCGTGTTCATGATTCATTCCCAGAATATCCTTAGACTAAATAATTGTCTGTATTTTAGTCCAACTGAAGGTAGTGGTATGGCTTTATTCTTTGCAATTAAATATTCAAGTCTAAACTTGAATTGGTTTTACTGGTTCATGACTCGTCTTCCAGTAAAAACACGCTTTCTTACAGTTTTAGATGATCTTGAATAAGCAGAAAACACTGATTTTATTTTTGACTGCTGTTGAAGAACCTGACTTTGAGAAGTCAACTGCTGAGACCCTAGGACAGCCAAGCTTTTAAGAGGCCTTCTTTCTTTTTCTAAGAGTATTTTAGCCAGATTCTCCAGAAGGTAGTGATGTTAGAGATCAAAATTTATTATTTAGAGGAAATAAATGCTTTGAATGAGTCAACATGCACACAAACAGGGGAGATTGGAACTTTTTCAAGGAGCCCATCTGCCTGGAACTCTCCTGGTGGAAGACCAAAAAAGTCTCCAAGGGAGGCTTCAACATTTGGATGACATTAAATGGCCAGAACTACAGAGAGATTTCTCCTCAGTACAGAGGAATGTATCTTCTCCAGCAGCAAAGGGGAGAAAACAGCAACAGATTGATATGAAAACAGATGATAACAAGAGAGTGGAAGACAGAGGAGTATTTCTGCAAAACAGGTTCACACCACTAGAAGAAGTTTGTGAGTCAGAGCAAAGTTCCTTTTCTGACAGCCCAAGCAAGTTCTGAGAGACTTCCACAAATCTAGAAATAATGAAAATAGCTGACAGAGCTGTGGAGATTAAACACTTTAGAAACAAAAACAGTCAACATTCTTAGTTTTGCTGATAATATAGTTTTCAATCCATCTCACAGAGAAGATACTGAGAATCACAGCTGAGTATCCAGCTCTGAAGACTTGTTGTGCTTTAGTGGCTTGATTTCTTGGTGTCTCATGTTAGCTTAACAAAAAGATAAGGAAACAGTTGTAACTTGAGACCCTGAGTCTAAAAGGCAACTGATCTTCTGTTCCCCAATGGGCACCTCAGCAGTGCATTTGCTTGTAACAAAGATTGGAGGTATGATGCGAGTGTGATCCTTAAAGTGCTTTTGAATGATTTGGAGGGAAGGGGACATGGTGGGTTGGACTGAACTCCAGCTGGTCCCACAACAAGAGTTGTTGCTAGTTTAAATGGTGTGAATCTGAACACACAGTTTTTACAGTCCTATTGTTATTGTTGCTTCCGCTTTCTCTGTGTTGAATAAAGTTGGCATCATTACTGCATTTAGTAACAAAATGGCCATCCTCCCCACAATGAAAGCAGTACCATGACTGTGGTCTGCAGTTGATCTTCCTGAACCGACCACCTGTAAAGTCTGTTTAAGCTGAAGTTCTGCAATCAGGGTCTCATCAATGCATTGAGACATTTGTTGTGACTTGGTGCTATATAAACAAACTGAATTGATTTTAATTGAAAAATCTTTTAAACAAGTTTTGTTCTTTTAATTTTGGTAATCTGAAATCTTTTGTGTTGGTCTTAAAAAATGATTTCAAAGTTCTGGTTGCGAGGGAAGGAATTGCAAGGGAGGCTGTTTCCATTTGCAGATCATTTTGCATTTCTTTGTTTAACACAATCAATCAAATCAACAAACTAATGATTTCAACTTGTCTTTTATTTCCTTTTCAGAGCCAGGCCCCACTTAATAATGGGCCTCTTACCACTTTGCATCCTGCTTCAGGTCATGGTGCTGACTGTGGGGGTGGCTGCAGCTGTGGAGGAGAACGACGTGGATGACCGGTACATCTGGCCACAGTGGACAGTGCCACTTGTAAGGCGAAGGCGTACCGTGCCTCTCAGCAGCCCAAACTTCTCAGCTCACCCTCAACCGGAGCTGAGTGGTACCTGTGGGATCGAGTGTCAGCGTCGCCTTCCTTCACCTTCCCTGGATGACTTAGAGCAGTTTCTGTCCTATGAGACAGTCTACGAGAATGGCACACGCACATATACCTCAGTTTCTGTGCACGGCCTCAATGAGGTGACTGTCTGGCCCAAAAACATCTCGTCACGCTCCCGCCACAAACGAGAGGTCTACGGCACGGACACTCGTTTTACTATTGCTGACAAACAGTTCTCCACCAAATATCCCTTCTCTACCTCGGTGAAGATCTCCACGGGATGTTCCGGTGTTCTAGTTTCACCTAAACATGTGCTGACAGCTGCACACTGCATCCACGATGGCAAGAATTACCTGGACGGAGTTCAGAAGCTTCGCGTTGGCATTTTGAGGGAGAAGAGCCGACGAGCAAAGGGGGGCAAGGGTAGAGGAGGAAAAGAAAAGGGCAAAAGAAAAAAGGATGACAGAGCTACAGAGGAAGTACGGGAACCAGAGGAAAAAAGCAGGAAAAAGAACCGTAAAGGAAAGGGGAAAGATAGAAAGAGCCGGAGCCGTCGAAGTGTGGAATCAGGGAAACCTTCCTTTAAGTGGACCAGAGTCAAACAGACCCAGGTTCCAAAGGGCTGGTTCAAGGGTGTGGCTGATGGACTTGCTGCTGATTATGACTACGCTGTTCTCGAGTTGAAGAAAGCTCCGAAGGTAAACTACATGGACCTGGGTGTTATCCCCTCAGTGAAGAAGCTCCCTGCTGGAAGGATCCATTTCTCTGGCTTTGACGATGACCGGCCCGGTAACTTGGTGTACCGGTTCTGCTCCGTGTCCGAGGAATCCAATGACTTGTTGTATCAATACTGCGACGCCAAGCCCGGCTCTAGCGGCTCTGGGGTTTACATCCGTCTCAAAGAGCCAGGAAAGAAGAAGTGGACGAGGAAGATTATTGGGGTTTTCACCGGTCACCAGTGGGTGGATGTTAATGGGAACGGAATGCAGCAGGATTACAATGTGGCCGTCAGGATAACGCCCCTCAAATACGCTCAGATCTGCTACTGGGTCCACGGGGACTCGAGTGAGTGTCAGGTTGCCTGAGACAATGCAGAAACACCACCTTTTCCTGCTACTACTCCCATCTCCCTGACCCAGTCTCATTAAACGGACCCATAGTTTTCTATCACAAAGCATTTTCCCCGCTCTTTATAACTCTGCATCTTTTTTTGACTCGACTACATCGACTCACAAATGACTGAGAAAACTTAGCTGAAACAACAACAGGAACTCTGTGGCTTGTCTTTTTTATTTATTTGTTTTTTTTAAAAAAATCATCAGAGTATAGAAATATGTATTAGGTGTTATTTTGTTTTGACATTTTTTAAATGACTTAATGGAGGTTGAAAATGTTTTATAATACTAAGCCTTATACGTGTAGTTATCTATTGGCATCAAATTTGTAGAAAGAAACGTGTATTTTAAAGTGTTTTTCACCAAACCGAAGCATGCAATGAAAAAACAAAAAGACCCAGAAACAGGCTGATGTATCTTCAATCTTTAAAACTTTATCAAAAATGAAGAAAATTCATTTTAAACTTAAACAATTTGCTGATGGCTCGATTTGTATATATATATCTAGAAAATTGTATACTTTTTTACAACTACATTTTTCTGTTAAAATAGGGAAAAGCTACATAGAAAATGTGTTTATTTTATTTTTGTCTCGTCTTTTGTCTGTTTGCAACACAGTGATTCATTGTGCACATAACAACGTGGTGCTAATTTATGAGACTAAAGTGTATTATTTCTTTTCTTTTTCAAAAGACTTTGTAGAAAATAGTTATCTGGTACTGTACTTGTATTTAATGTGAGGCTACATGGGACTGAACCATTCAACAGATTACTTGAGCTCTTTATATTTCTCTGTTTTTAAAGAGTAAATTAGATATTTGAAAGCCGCTTATAAAAAGTTTAATTAGGATGTAATGGGTTTCACTTATCTTGCTTCTTTATTTAAGAAAAAAACAAACATCTCAAGAGTATTAATTACTGACTATTAAACCAAGTGACTTTATATGTTTGTGTGTGTATGTGATGATTCTGATTCCAAACATTCATCTTATATTAAAAAGCAACAAATACTCACACGAGACCTGCTCTTCAGTCGCGTGGAGTCATCTTCGAGCGGGAAGATACTTTTATTGTTTGTCCAGTTCATGTAATATGAAAGAAAATAAACTTTTCTTTATGGACAAAATGAAACAAAGATTAAATTTTACTGCCGAAACTTTAGACTCATTTGTCAAATAAAATAAATTTATCAAAAGAATTAATATCTGTGAAATCTGTGGGGCTTGTGTATGGAGAGCCATTTTATTCAAAATACAATAAATGAATGAATAAATGAATGAATGAATAAATAAATAAATAAATAAATAATGTAACAAAGTAGTAATAAATATTCCATCAAATGAATAAATGTCCACATTAAATAAAACCAAATTTATATATTATAATACTTTTTTAGCATTTTTTTAAATTAAAATTGTATTTATTTATTTATTTATTTATTTATTTATTTATTTAAGGCCATCTTTATTTATTTATTGTATTTTGAATAAAATGGCTCTCCATACTTGTGGAGTTACAATATGAAGGAATTCAAACCAATTCCTTTATATAGACCCCAACTGAAGGATTTAAATGTGTAAATGAAAGATTTCAAAGCATAATACATCTACTTTAAAGACGTTGAAAGATTATGACCAATGGTCTAACCTTCTGTAGATAGCTTTTTAAATGGCTTTCAAAAGCTAATGTTTAGTCTGAGTGGGACCAAAGTGGATGACTGCTGTCCTCAAACAACTCTGTCAAAACTTTACAGACTGATGGGAGCAGTACACTTTCGTTAGTTTTACATTATGTGTTTAGGTACACTGAATTGTAGGCAGAGGTATCAAAAGTATTCACATTCATTACTTAAGTAGAAGTATAGATACTATGATTTAAAAGTACTTTTTTGGAAGTAGAAGTATCCACTCAGGCTTTTTACTCAAGTAAAAGAATAAAAGTACTGGTTTTAAAACTACTTAAAGTATAAAAGTAAAAGTAATGAACACTTAAAAAAAAGTCATTCAGGATAAAAGCATTGTGGACTTGGAGGAGGCGTTCGACCGTGTCCCTGTGGGACTCCTGTGGAGGGTACTGCGGGAGTATGGGGTACAAGGCCCATTGATCTGAGCTGTTAGGTCCCTGTACGACTGGTGCCAGAGCTTGGTTCACATTGTTGGTAGTAAGTCGGACTCGTTTCTGGTGAGAGTTGTACTCCGCCAAGGTTGACCTTTGTCACGATAATGTTCATAACTTTTATGGACAACACTTTTAAGAGCAGCCGAGGTGGTGAGGGGGTCCTTTTTGGTGACCTTAGGTTCAAATCTCTGCTTTTTGTGGATGATGTGGTCCTAAATCCAAATCTGAGACCATGGTCTTGAGCCAGAAACCAGTAGGGTGTCTTGTCCCTGTCGGGGAGGAGGTCCTGCCCCAAGTGGAGGAGTTTAAGTATCTTGAAGTCTTGTTCACGAATGAGGGTAGAATGGAGCGGGAGGTCGACAGGCGGATTGGTGCTGCGTCTGCAGTGATGTGGGCGCTGTACCGATCTGTCTACATTCTTACCCTCATCTATGGTCACAAGCTTTGGGTAGTAACTGAAAGAACAAGAAACGGATACAAGCAGCTGAAATGAGTTTCCTCTGCAGGGTGTCTGGGCTCTCCCTTAGAGATAGGGTGAGAAGCTCAG
>JAUBOC010000050.1:16946050-16959038 GCA_032275365.1 Anablepsoides cearensis | reverse complement strand
TTTTTTAGTTTATCATATCCATAGATGTCCTAGTAAGCAAGCAGAGTTTGACAGCATGTTTTTTTGTTTTGTTTTAAGAAAGACAGATATCGTCAGATTATCGATATCGGCAAATAAAAAAAAAAAAAAAAAGAGATATTATTTTTTGTCCATATCGCTCAGCCCTAGCTCTGTCATGCTGTGAGGTTGCAGTAGTTCATAAACTTTCAATTGAAGTTGATAAAAAGTGTTTACATGATGCACCGTGAACCTTTTTAGATTGCAGCATTTGGTCTTGGTTCTCCTCAGACTACATAGCTCCTATCTCATAAATCTGTCAAAACTAACCTAACCAAGGAGTCATCTGCATAACCATCCAACAGAACCTCACTTTAAAACATATGACCAATCACAGACCACCTACACCAACCAGAAGTTTATTAGATGCCTGGTTTGTTTTGGTTTTTCTGTGCTATACCTTAGGTTTAAAAATAAACCACTGTCACTTTTTTTAGAACATATGTGAAAAAATAAATATGAACAGAAAAAAACTGTAAAGAATGTACTGACGAAAACCTTCCTGTAAAACTGCATAATAATATATCAAATGTTAATTAAACAATAAAGCTAGAAAGTCAAAGTACAGGCAGAACACTGCCAGGAGGAAGTACAAGGCAGACTTTTCCAAATGAGTCACTTCAGCTCTGCAGTGTTCGTAATTCAACCACACTTGCCAAGTTTGTGCAACAGAATTAATAATTTGACGAATGCATCGCTATAATTACTTAATGCATATTTTTTTCAATCAGGATAAAACTTTTTTATCACCTGTTCACTAATTTAGGAACTTTTAGAGAACATTTACTCACCCTGCTTTTTTAATTTAGTCAGGATTTGCATTAAAAATGTTGAGGTAACAAAGGAACACGAACATGAGTGAAATCTAACCTCCCAGTAGGTCGTCTCCTGGTCCTCCAGGAGCAGAGCTCTGTGTCGCCTCCACAGGACCACTGAAGGTGTCTGCAGCATCGTCCAGTTATCAACAAGGCAGCATGAAGGACAGAAAGGAGTGAAAGGTCAGTCCTGGAACACAGATGTGGTGGTGGGACCCAAAATTATTTCAGAACGTTGGAAATTTGATAAAATGGTAAGTTAACAATATTTCTGTTAAACTGTAGCAACTAAAGACTTGATGGGTAATATGATTATAGTTTCAACTGTAAAACAAACTGTAGAAGTTGAAGTAAACTCCCTCTTTTCTTCAAAAATCAAGAAGCCAGAGTCAGTTGTGAAATGAACGAGAAATAATTGTGAATTGTGTATTTATGATATATAGTAGCAGAAAGGAGAAACAGGATCGACCCCTTAAAGCTAAGGTCATTGGGTTTTCTGAATGCCAATCTTCTCTAAAGATTTGTCAAAACAGTCACCTGGATGCTGCTTTTTTCTTTTTGCTTTGCTCATATAGTTTGATATTTTGTTGAGTGTAGTTTTGTTGATGTGTTGTTTCATAGTTGAACATTTACAAATAATACACACGAGAGACTGAAACATTTTGTCTAAGATGGGTCTTTGCTTTAAGTTGTATTTCATGATTTTTTTAGCACTCAGTTCTATGTTGAGTATATAAAGCCACATAACTAAAGACAAGAAAGGAGAAGCAAGCGCTCTCTGACTCACCAAACAAGGCTGTGCTCAACTGGCAAGCAAAAACTAATTGTGACTCTGCAAAAAAGAAATACCAGCTTCCAAGAACAGGCACAGTAGTAGGTGTTTGTCTTTAATGAGGAAACAGCTGATAAGGTTTCAGCAGTTCTGAAGAATGTGTACCGTTAGCTTTTGTTTCCTCATTAAAGGAGAAGGGGGTCTCTGCAGTCACTGATGCTTTATTTCTATTTTAGTCATAACACAAGACAAGAAGGTGCTAATCGCACTAAATTTGAAGTAAAAAAATTCTCTTTACATGTTCACAATAACTTTATAATGACTATTTCTTCATCTTTTAAATTTCCCCACAAGACAAGTCAACCTGGCCAATTACAGTTTTACCAAACTCTGCCCACACAGCAAACAAAGCCCCCCTATGTACTGCAGTGACCCCTACTCACATTAAAGACAAACGTTGCTACGTCTCTGGTGCTCCTGTTATTGGAACCTGTTGCTTCTTTTTTTGATGTGCTCTATAATAAACATTTGATATAATGCAAGGTTGTTTTTTTTTTTACACTAGTAACTCATTTTAGACATACTTTGGTAATAAATTGTGCAACAAAAAGTCTGAGGAGGCACTTGATAGCTGAGCCAAGAACTCTCTGAAAAAGAGACAGAATTCCCATCACTATACTTTATTATATTATGTACTGTATATCCTTTGCTACACATGTGATTTTTTTTCAGCAGACTCTAGTTGTATAAGGTTATAATCCCCAAAAACTTGTTTTATCTCTTATATGTTTGTTTTGGAGGCAGCATGGTGACTCATTTGGTGGAGCTGTTGCCTCTCCTAAAGAAGGTCGCCGGATCGAATCCTGGCCGGGTACCTTTCTAATTTCTCTCTGGGATCAATAAAGTATTATTGAACTGAATTCTGAATACAGCTGGCATGTTCTCTCTGTGCGTGTGTGGGTTTTCTCTAGGTACTCCTCCAAAAACATGACTGTTAGTCTAATTGTTAACTTTAAATTGTCCGTAGTTGTGAGTGAGAGAGTGATCGGCTGTTTGTTTCCTTCGTCTCTAAGTGTCCTGTGATAAAATTGCGATCTGTCCAGGGTGTCCCTGGCCCCTCACACTGTGATAGCTGGATATGGGCACCAGTGACCCTGAAAGGAAGAAGTGGGTAAAATATAATGGATGGTTGTTTGGTTACACAGTACCTAACAGATCAATGACTGGCTCTGGTACTGGTTCAGGCTCCGGTGGAGACGAGGCCTCTGGTGCTGGAGGAGAAGTTGGAGCAGGAGCTGTAGTGGGAGCCGGAGATGAAAATGTATCTGAACCAGAGGAAAAACACAAATCACTAACCGCTGCCTGTTAAAAATCAAAGGAGATGTAGTCTCATGTGGAGATGTTCTGCTGAAGCACACATGCAAGCAGGAGAAGAAAGCAAGCATTCCTGCATCAAAACTGTGTATCCACCTCCTTGAAGCGTGCACCATGTAGAGGTCTGCATGTGCATGCAGACATCACTACCATGCCAAAAAAAAAACCTGTTGGGTTGCACACCTGATAGAGAAAGGAGTGGAAAACAGTGATGCAGTAAATGTAAAGCAGCAAAACTCACCCGTCACAATGTCTCCAACCGGAGTCGGCTCGGGCAACGGAGAGGGCCCGCGTGAAACAGCAGGAAGGTCTAAATTACCAGCGCAAGCAAAGAGGCAGGAAACGAGAAGGAAGAAAACCGTGGAGATTGAGGAGCAAAGAAAAACATTAGCGTGGCAGGTGAAAACACAAAGATAGAAGACACAACAACAACAGTCCGGTGCTTGACAAGTGGGTTGCATGCACATTTCTCATACCACTATGAGGGGGGACAAACCAAGACGTATGGGGATAAACTGTCGACAAAAGAGTGGACATATAGAAACCAGAGGAGACGGAGAGGCTCCACACACACAGACATGGATTTCAACTCCTGTACCTGAACCAAAAAGGTCTACGCTAGGAGTGGTAGCAGCTTTGGATTCTGTGGTGGGGCTTTGCTCAGGCATAGAATCAAACATATCTAAGAACAAGGACAGACAACCACATGGACATTCAGATTTCAAGTCCGGTGCATTCAGAAGATGAGTTCAGAAAAGAGATGAAGGAGAGCAAAAAGAGAGCAGTTTTTTTTTCATAATAAATGGGTATGCAGCTGCGTAACTCTTTGGTGCAATGCAAAAAGACAAAGTGCAAAAGTTAAAGGGGAATATTACTAAACTTTGTTATGAAGAGAAAGTCGACCATTTTTTGTATTTTTTGGTTGCCAATTTGTGGCGTCACCAGTGAAGGCCTGGGTCTGTTTGTGTTTGTAAAGTTCTGACTGAAATGTTTGAAGGTTAGCAAAGCTAAGTTTTAAGCATTGGCATCTAACAAGGAAAGTCCTCAAAGTCCAATGTTATCAAACTTTAAGCTAGCTTTTTGTTACACTTACTTTTTAGTCAAACACTTGCTATTTTGACTAGCATTTTGCTAATATCTATTAGCACACATTCACCACATTTAGCTTGTAGCAAGGTTTGTTTACTTTTCGCTTTTAGTTAGACACTTGCTACTTTTAACAAGCATTACTCTAATTTTAGTTTTCTTTTTCATTTAGCTAACATTTTGCTACATTAATTAATATTTTGAATCGTTTAGCTAGTGTTTTGCAGTGATAGAAGCCTTTGACACATTCACAGAATATGAGCTGAATGACACAAATGATTTAACTTACTCATGTTTTTTCTCTGGTTGAATAAGGAACTCACTAAAACTCAATTCGAGCATAAATTCTGAGCTTGAGCAATATTCCCTTTTAACTAAAGTGCATAGGCTACAATAAGGCATTCTCACTAAAAAGTATCAATAACACTATAATCATCAGCAGAAGAAAACAGTTTTCTTCCTGTAAGTTTTGGCAGTTTGTTAGTATTTGGTCAATAATCAAACAGGTTGAGCCACCTCTGCTGTTAAGAAGAGATGAATATTCATTTATGCCCCTTATGAGAATAATACACTGTTTGTATTCAAATGTAAAACATCAACAACAGTTTTTAGGATTTTTGTTTCCAGATATTTTGGCTGTTAAAGAGGCGGTCAAAATGCTTGATTAACTCTGAGTGAGGAGCAGAGGAATTATGGAAAAAAGAAAAGCGAATCGGTAATGTAGGGGCTTGTCGAGTAATTACTGTTACTATCATTATCATTGGTAGAAAGAGCGACACATTAGGATTCATCAAAATCTTCATTCTCATTTTAATTGTCAAAATGCAGGGCTATTAGAGGCATAATGGGGACTTTACCACCAAAGATATCTAGAGTCGGGGCGGCTGCAGACTCTGTGGTGGTGGCGTCGGTGGTGGTAGTAGTAGTGGTGGAAGGAGGGGCGGGGGCAGCGGGAGCGGCGATGGGAGCGATGGTGGTCGGCGCCTCGCTAGAGGTGGGAGGAGTGATGGTGGTATTGGCCTCTGTGTTGGCGGGCCTCATTGCGAACAGGTCCAGCTCTGGAGCAATGTCTGCACTTCCCTCTGTTGTAGCGAAGGGGTCTTCAGGTAGAGCAGCAGGAGGTGGTGTTCAGAGGTTAGGGGGGTGGGGGTTATGATTAGAAAAGAGGGAAAGGAGGTATTGAGGCGTGGGTAAGACAAAAAAACACTTTGAAAAGTATTTTTCTGAAGCCAAATGACTCTGAAGCTCTTAAACAGAAAGTAAACAAAATCCTGCATTAACTTCAGTGCTGCACCCAATGTACGCTCAAAAAAAATCAAAATATTTGTGTTGGATTTACTTAAATAAATTAAGTTTCAACAGGTTCTACTTTCAGATGAGCGGATAGACATCGGGTGTGTGGCCTTTTCTAACCATATTTCCTCTTTTCCTTTTTTCCCCTTCTTTCTTTTCTCTTCTCTCCTCTTTAAAAAAATCACTTATGATGAAGAAATTAAGAAACTAATATTCAAATATTACTCAAAGCAATTTTTACACTTACTTTGTAAGTGAATGTGAAGTAATTGTGTTGGATTTACTCAATTCATTGGAGTAGATGCAAATGTTTAGTTGTTATTTTTGAGTGTAACTGTCCTGTTTTCAATATTACTTTTAAAGTTAATAATCTGTTGAGCGTTTGACAGAAGAAATTAAGGATGGGTGCAGCATAGAGTTAATGCCAAAGCCTGTTAACAGTGGTGGGCAGTTAAACAAAAACTTAGCTTTTCTCATATCTGTCAGCAGATTAGCAGAACTGTGTCCACCACCCCTTGCTAATAAGTTTTAAAATGTAACATTATGTAAACTTCAGCAGTATCACCAAGATATTCTGTTAAAATATATATCTCATTTTGTTAAACACCCCTAATGCACACTTATTCCTTAGTTATTGTCCCATATAACTTACAGTCAAAGAGAGTGACTTAATGGAGTTTATAAATAAGAAAAACAAAAGGGTCAGCAATAATTGGTATAATGATCACCTATTATTGTCAGGGACAGTGATTGGGAAATAAATAGCATTCATTTGTGAGAAGTATTAGCTAGAAGCTGCACTGTGTTTTGCTGTATTATCCCCTTAATGAATCAAGGGTAAATAAGAGCGGTCAAGATGGAGGAGGAGAGGATTCATGACTGGGGTGTTAGCAGGATTTGGGGTGAGACAGTAGGCCCTGTTGGGATCTGATCTACTGTCTCTAATGAAGCGAAAAGCTGCTTTAACATAACAAAAGCAAGAATTCTCAAACTCGCACAGACAATCATGAATTCACACACTCGCAAAATAAAAACCACCCACCAGATCCACCAAACGCATCAGCAGCGGGACCCGCGGCCGCGGCAGCAGGACCGTCTCCTGGGGAGGGTGCAAACGCATCTAGGGTATTGCAGACGACAACAGTGGAAAGAAAAGTGCCACGAAAATAACAACCACACACACACACACACGGATGTAAAGAACAGATGAAAATGAACAGGAAACAGAAATGAGAGGTCAGCGTTAGGAAAAAAAAAGCAGAGAATACAAGAAATATGCAGCCCAGTCCAAGCAGTGAATGATCTAATTGCTCATCAGTCACATGCTAAGTTTTTTTTTTTTGGAGGGGGTGCATAATGCTGCATTCAGTGAGTGCACTACTTGTGCAGGCTTGTGAAATGAGGCAAATTGTCACAAGTTATTTGTACTTTGTGACAAGAGGAGGATGTCCATTTGGGGGATGAAAGAAAAAACCAGTCTCTCTTTGACAAACAACTTGTTTTATCAATTATTAAAGGTTATGAGTGATAGTATTGTTAAAAAGTCTGACTATCAGTAAAACAAGTCTAACTATGGCATTTGGTGCCTTTATAAAAACATTAGTAAGTTGTTAGAAAAATATTAATGGGGATGAATAAATAAAAAGGAAGAAAAAAATCCCCATGCAAGGATCATATTAGCAGAATAATGATATTTTAGTGGAGTTATTCAGCTGCACACAGCCTGAAAGACACTCAGTTAAGATGTGGCACAAATGACTTATATTTTCTGATGCGTTTAATATTTATGGAGCAAATCGAGTCACAGAGTCGATTAGGAAATCTGGAAAAATAAAACTTTCTGTGTGCCGTGATGTGGAAGCAAAACGCAAAAATGTTTTAGCTCACCGCAAGAAGAATCAGACTTTCCCTAAAGCATTACCATAATTCTTTCAAAGCTAAAAATTAAAAGACTAAATAAAATGTCTAACCATCTGATGAATAAAAGTAGTAAAGTGTAACATGAAAAGCCTGTAGACTTAATGATATATTGTAATACTTGTGGATATAACAGCCTAATAACATAACTATGTATTTCAGATACATAGTTTTAACAGAGCACATAAAAATGAGGATGAAAGCAAGCATCCAGCCATGCTGCTCATCCTGGACTATGCCCGACCCCTTTGCACACACTGACCTCCGAAAAGGTCGATGTCTGTGGCTGCGGTGGAGATAGGAGCAGAGACGGGCAGCGAGGTGGGTGCTGGTGCAGCTGCAGCTGCAGCAGCGGGGGCGGGTGCAGGCGCAGCGGTAGCAGCAGCAGAAGCAGACGCTCCATCCGCCTTGACGGATTCAGAGGCTCCAGCAGCAGCAGCTGGAGCAGCTGTGTGGGTGAACCCCATAATCCACACCCCAGACCCCCATCACATCCCCCAACAGACAGAAACAGAAGAGAAAAAGGGAATAGTGGAGATACAGCTGCATCAAAGTGGCTGAAAAGGTCAAATCGTCAAGGAGAGTATGTGTTAAGGGAAATATGAGAAGCATCAGTGTTCTTGTTTTTAATGAAACCAACAAAGAACAAAGAAGAATCTCAGACAGAAGAAAACTTTGGAAACAAAATCAGATTAACCTCCTGTATTTCTAATATTTAATTTTTAGAAAACAGAACAAAAACCAAAAAAAGAATACTCACCCCCTGCTAAAAGATCTGTAACAAAACAAAACAAAACACATTGGTCAAATTACAAAAAAGACTTTAAGAAAATAAAATACAAAGTGACTCACACCAAACACTTATAAAAACTGGAATGATAATTTTTTAGCAGCTCATAAATCTGATAGAATCAGTAAATTTAGATTTAGTTTATTGCTCTCTTCTCTTAATCAAACAAGGTGTTTCATTCAGTGTGACACAAGAAAAATAAAGTGAATTAGGCAGAAAATACAAGCAACACACAAGGAGCGAGGCTCTGGTAGAAAAAATACTGTCATATTCAAAGATGTAAAATTAAACAACATTTGGTTTTTTTTGTCATATCAAAAGCCACCACCATGTGTGTGCGCATTTTAGCTTCATTGTGGGGACCATTTTTCAGAAAAACACAGCCTCATGTGGTCCAAAGCCCAGTCCCCACGGGTACACATGCTAATTTTGAGTGGGGGAGTTTGATTTAGGACCAAGATATGAATTGAGTTTAGGCTAGGTATACGGCCAGGTGAGGGTGAAGGGTCAGGTTTAGGTTATAGAGAGGCCAGAAAATGAATGGAAGTCAATGCACGGTCCCTACGAGGATATAAAAACAAATCTGTGTGTGTGTGTGTGTGTGTGTGTGTGTGTGTGTGTGTGAACTGACCACCAATTATTTGAGGAAAATATGCTTTCTAGTTTTTATATTGATTAAAGGTATATTTTCCTGAAATGATTGGGGTGGCCAAAGATCAGACCACCGCTGGCCACCCACTGGTGGTAAATAAAACTTGCATTCCCTATTCAGTTCCAGTCTAGAAGAACATTCCTCATCAGATCTACAAACATTAACTATTCGAGTCTTTCAGCACCAGGGGACTTTGGCGCACAGTTTGCTGTGGTTGATTCTGTGCAGGGTCATGAGGAAGCATACAACCTCTTTTTTTTACCATTTCCTGTTGTTTTCTTTCTTAGCTGGCACTGACTTGTCTTTACTTCACATGCAAAACAGCAGTTTGATTCAGTTTTTTTTAACCCTGTTTTATTTATTTGTTTATTTATTTTTCTTTTGGGAGGTGGGGGGATCAAAATACGAGTAAAGAAATTACCATGGTGTGTGTCACATAGTAATTCTGTGAAAAAACTGGTTAAAAAACTTGAAAAGTTTGGGAGACAGAGAATATTTAATCCATTGAAGCTATCTTTAAGCTTATCTTTAAAATATTGAAGCTCTTTGGAAAGAAACTAAAGTTATTATTTTATCAGTTAATGATGCTGAAACACAGAACAGATCCAAACCTGGAACATTTAGATTTAAAGACAATGCTTTGCTACAAATATGCTAAACTAATTCAAACATATAGTTATGTTGGGGAAAAACACACACCTAACATCACTACACACTGTGCTTTAAAGCTGTTCAGAACTGATGTGTGCTGTGCTGTGAGCACCGTGTTTTTATCCACCTCCACACTCTAAATATTAACTCAGAGTAATATTCGTGAATGTTTGGTTGTCTGTTGACAGAGGTCTCACCTCCCCATCCGGTGGTGGAGGAGGCTGCTGCGGCGCGCCCTGCCGAAGAGGACGACATGGGGTCCAGGTCCAACAGGAAGCCGTCATCGAGAGCACTGAACAGACAGACAGAAGGTGTGTGTACAGCATGGACCGGCTCAGCTCACACACTCGTAGCACAGCTGACTGGCTCATACTTGCTGGTGGCAGCGGGAGCGGTGACGGTGGTGCTGGCACGGGCGGGGGCGGTTGGAGGGACAGAGGGCGGAGGGGGTTTGGCCGGTGGCCCCGGGCGAGCCGGTGGGCCGCCGGCTGCAGCGGGAGGCGCGGGCTTGGCTGGAGCTGCAGCGGCAGCAGGAGTGCTGTTGTTGGCTGTGGCTTCCTGCTGCAGAGAAAGACGGTGAACGACTTTGTTATGTAAGCTGACGTGACTCAACATGGATCCACCGTGAGTCACCTCCTGACTGTGGGAGACGCTACGAGGGATGGAGCCATTTATTCTGTGAATTTAGTAAAAGATCTAGATAATTGTATTGATGATTAATTGTCTATTATGATTGTCATGAATCTTACCTTAGTGGGCGACCTGCAAAAAAACAAAATAACACGTGTTTAATGATCTGCAGAAAAACATAACGTCAGGTTCAATCACAGGTTAATCATCTCTTTATGAAAACAGGAGTGAAACAAAGTGATTTAATGAGGAAAACTCTTGATTTGATTCCATCCATGCTGATAAGAAACAGCATCTTGGCCTCAACTTCATTTCATCAAAGCTTTTTTTTCAGACAGAACTCACAAACTTCAAGGTGAAATTCTTAAGACAACAAAAGCTTTGGCAACGTTTGGGGCAGATGGCTAAACGTTTTGCTTTATGAACATGTTCGGAGTGACACGAGCAAATAAAACATGACTGTGAAAATAATAATACTTGATCATTTAATAATTGGGTTCTGTGTAGAAATGATTCAGATTTAATATCTTATCTGTTGTAGAAATACTGTTTGACAACCTCAGTTTGAAGGAAGAGAGTTTAGGTGTAACAGGTAGGGATGCACAATGTATTGGCATTAATATCGGTATCGGACGAAATTGGTAATTTTTTTAAATATCGGTATCGGTTAGTGTATATGTAAAAATGGACCGATATTAACATCTGATATTGATTTCCCAATTTTTAGTTTTGTGTTTCTGTTTTGGGAGTGGAGATGGTTGGTTGAGCGACATCTGTTTGATCATGATAGTGATATTGATGCTGTGCAGCCAGGAATAAACGAAGCAGAGAGCCATGTTTGAGCTCTGTTCATTTATTTATGGTATCAAAAAATGACCCAAATATGTTTGTGTGTATATAATTTGTGTGTTTGTGTAATATCGGTAAATATTGGTTATCGGCCGTAACAGCAATAATTATATCGGATATCGATGTCCGCTGAAATTTTCATATTGGTGCATCCGTAGTAACAGGACCAAAAATAATGGCTGCATGGACTCATGTAGGCCTGTTTCATAGATTAAAACTGAATCAGATTTTTTTTCCATGCTGGTAGTTGTTTATATGGATTTTTATGTTTTTTTTGCATGGCTATGGCTGCTGCAGCAGCTAACTGTAGCACTTCCAGTGCAGTCTGTGGTATATGAAGTAGTAATTGTATAATATTTCTACCAAACTATTAATAAAATATTACACTAACAGAAAATTAAATAAATCATTTAAACAAAAAAAAGTGCATTCACTCCAATAAGCCATTTATAAACTCCAGTCTTCAAAATTTCACAACACCACAATTATTTTCAGCAAAAACATTTTTACGTTTCTTCTACAACTGATCTTAGGCTGCACCAAAAAAGCTACAACTAGTTGCTGCTGAGTATTTATTTATAGCAAAACTGTCTAGAAAAAATGTTCACAATAACCATGTGAAAACTTTGGCAAAAGCTTATTTAAGTTAGCATCAGAGCTGCATTCAGCCCTTTCAGAATAAAAGCCTGTTTCTCCAAACTGATTTTGTTAAAAAACATCAACAGAAAGCTTATAATTGTTCATAGTTTTTACACAGAACCCAACCTTAAATTGGCCAAAATATGACTTGAAGCTAAATGATACCACACAAATCACAAGTTAGTTTCTGATGGTCGTTTTCAGAGAATATTACTAAACTGGGATGTAGAACAAAAATAATTTACTGTATTAATAGTTTCACTGGCAGAAAAAAGGTTTTGTAAAACCTTTTTGCCGTCGACAAATAAACACTTACTTGTCTTCTCTAAGTTGGGTAAAGATAAGAAGAAACGTCCAGTTAGACAAAAAGATTAGAAAAGAACTGAGAGAACAGAAAAAGGATGAAGTTAATGACTTACGGCTTCTTCCCCTCCAGAGTGTTGAGGTGCGTCTCCAAAGACTCCAGAAGACTTTCTGGGGCCTGCAGAAAAATACAGCGAGTTTGCTGCTGACACCAACCTGAATCATGTTTAATAGACTGAAACCATTTTCAGGTTGGACTTTAAACATAGAAAATGGCACTAAATGAAAGAATGACTGCATCTTATCCCAGCTACCCTCATGTACACTCATTTATTTTATCACAAATAAAATTCTGTTCTTTACACAGCAGTCTATGAAACGTACTCATCTCTGCTGTGTTTTCTGTGCTTCAACAGTCCAAAACATTCATTATCAACTTTTAATCAAAGAGAAAACTAAATTCCAACCTGCAGCCAGAGGGGATGCAAAGCTGAATGCAGGCGACACAAAAACATGCAGCGAAAAGATCGGCTCAACATCCAGCCTTCCTAACAATCCATTACTCCACCTTCTCTTTATTTAGTGCCCTCAGGTCTATTATCCTAAATTTTCCAAGCAACTCGACAGCACAGGCCGATGGTTGTTTTGTCCCTGTGAGGGATGGAGAGGCCCGTTTATCACCCTGGGATTCTGAGGCGCCGCTCCTCGCCACTAAATACGAGCAGAGCTGTTCAGCCGACAGTGAACAGAATCGACAACTCAATTACAGCCGAGCTTCGACAGGAACAAATCTGATCTGAGAAGGAAGATTTACCAGCTGCTGAACCATCTCTTCTGCTACGACAAGTATAAAACTGTACACAGAATCTTCTCATACGACTTACACTGGCTTCATATTTACTGCATCTGTTTGATGCTTTCAAAAAATGGTGAATGGCTTGAACTTATATAGCACCTTATTAAGTCTGTACAGACCCCCAGGTGCTTTACACTTCAGGCATTCACCCATTAAAGCTACACCCTCTGACCACCATCAGCAGACTAGGTGGGGGAAGTGTCTTGCCCATGGACACAGCCACAATCACCAAGCTCCATCTTATATTAAATATCTTATTGTTCCATATTTTCCTAACAGAGCACTTCGCTCTCAGACTGCAGGT
>JAUBOC010000050.1:16897777-16913000 GCA_032275365.1 Anablepsoides cearensis | reverse complement strand
TTTGTGTACAGTGCCCTGAGACAACAGTTGTTGTGACTTGGCGCTATATAAATAAACTGAATTGAAACTGAATTGAAATTGAACTTTTAGCAAACTACAGTAATGACATTTATTACATTAAATACTCAATTTACACAACCATTATAATCAATAAGATCATTGGCTCTGCACAACGGCAGCGAGCTGCCAAAAATAGATTCAATCCTATTTTTGCCAGAGTCAATCTACAAAGATCACGTTGCACCCACAGGAAAAGGAACAAGCTCAACATCTGTATTTTCAAAATAATTCTCAAAAGGCAGACTAATTTAGTCAAAATTCTAGCTATATTAACAAAAATACAGATATATTTCAAAATGTATCATTCTGTTTGGGAAGCAGATGGAAACATAGCATGCTGAATATTCACGCACACGATACTCATGGATTTTATTTTGAAATTAGAAGTTTCAAAACAATGACAGCGATGCAGCTTCAGCTGTGTTTGGAGTCTGTCTTTCACAGAATTATTTATTTTCCTCTGACTTTCACATTTATCACTGGATTTATGGTGCGATCTGACATTTCCTTCGTACCGGAGCGGACGCTGTGTGAACTGAAGTGGTGAGGAGCGGCGGCGAACTGAGCAGAACCACATGTAATGTCAACAGGAAGTAAGAAGTGTTAAGAACTGTACTCACCTCTGTACGTAGGCGTAGAAGAACTGCAGCATGCAGACTTCCAAAGAGATGTGCTTCTGGAGATCAGTGAAAAATAACATCAGTTTAATGTTTTAGTGAACAGTTACATCCATCGGCTTATTAGGTGTTAACACCAACTCTTCAGCTTTTGAGAGGAAAAAAAAGGTGATCATAAAAGAACATAGAATAAGCATCTTCAGCCTAACCTTGTCCTTTGCGATGGCAGGCGGCTGCTTCAGGACTTCTTTGACCATCTGGATAACAGTTTCAGTGCGCATGGCATTTACTGAGCGAACCAGCTCAACAAGCAGCAGCTGCTCCTCACTGGCTACAGGAATCACCTAAAAAAAAAACAACCTTTATCAATACTAAAGAAGAAAAAATAAGATGGAGGCGTTCTTGAAAAGCATCAATTCAACTGAGCTTAGATTTGACCTTAATCCATGTGTAGAAATTAAATTGGACTGTTTTCTATAATGAACAGGAAAACAAAATGGACAAGAAGAAAATGAGACCCTAAAAGAATGTTTCATTCTTTATTCCAACTCATTCACCTTATTTCTTATTGGGGTCTTGACCTGTTTTCTCTCGTTCCAAACATAAGCAATGGCTGCCATGAAATGAGCGCCGTGGTTCATGGAGATTGGGCCGAGCAGCTCGAGGATCTGCTGACGGAGATTCTGTGAAACAGATGTGAGGAAAGTAGAAGACACGTCAACAATTCAATCTAATATATCATTTTGTTAAACTCTGCAGTGTGTCTTGCACCGTGTCATGTTAGGAGAAACAAAACTACATTGAGAATTAAACACACAGAGTTCAATTTTCTAAAACCTTAATTATTGTTTTCCCTTTTGAGGCGTCTTGTTGATTAGCTGCTGTATTTGGTATTAATGTCCTGCTTCAGAAACAAGTCATATTTATTCAGCCTATTTCTAATAGTTCTGACACAACCTTTGACCTTTACCCTGCTAACTGAGGCCTATATAGAGTCTCACACATTGCACGGTCTGACCTTGGGGTGAATTTGCTGAGATGTTCACTGCTGGGAAGATTAGTAGCTGTCCTAAATGTGAACAATCTTTTTCTCTGTTGGATAAAAATCTACTAAATTGTTTTAAAAATGACCTTTGATCTTTTCCAGATTCTGGTCATTGTCGATGCCTTTCAGATTAGTAGTTTGTCAAGACACACACACACACACCACATGTTTCTCTATCCTTGTGGGGACTTTTTATTGACTTCCATTTATTTCTTGGTAATTTTATATCCTAACCTGGACAATTTACCCTACAATTAATCTCACAGGTATCTACCTGACCCTAAAACTAACCTAAACTCAATTCACACCTTGGTCCTAAACACAACCCCCTCCACCCAAAATCAGCCACTGAAGTCGTGGGGACCAAAGCCCAGTCCAGGCTGCATTTTCCTGAAAAATCATCCCCACCAAGTAGCAAAAACATGGGCGCACACACACACACACACACACACACACACACACACACACACACACACACACACACACACACACCAGTTTATCCTGTAATTTTAAAATGTGGTCATTCTGACAATCAGTTAATCAGCAGCTGATATTGAACCTCAAGAATTCTTTGGAAACAGCAACGGTGGACTTTAGGCTGGTTTATATTTATAACATCCATCTGCTATCCTGCGGTGACACCTGTCGTGTGCATCGCCCCCAGTCAGAACTCCATCCTGCAGACCTTGCAGCTCGCAGTGTGTGACTGGTCAGAACTTTGTATGTGTGCGTCTTCCATGTCATTTAGCTGAAAATAACCAGTTCTCAGAAGCTAGTTGCTAAATTAGCAAGATGGAAAACGAAGACAAGTAGCTTCTTTCCAGCTTCAAGTTTAACAAGAAAAAAAATTAAAATTCCTTTATCAACACTGATACATTGATGAGTAAAAACAAAAAGTGCCTATCCTGCTATCACTGTTGATTTTATGCTTATCTATGAGCTGGGAGTTATGTGGGAGGGCAGAGGGAGAAATTATGATAATTTATCTTCAGCACAACTGCAAACACTCAGAAAAGATGTCCAGAATGTTATCACTGCTCTGCTGTCATGTTGTATTGAAGTATAAACCAGGATTAAGTCTTTTACAGCTTTTCCACTTTTGCTTCCTTTTGTTAAAAATGATATGGACTTTATTGGGCATACACTTGTATGACTAATACAAGTGTATTAATCATAATACAAGAATATATATATATATATATATATATATATATATATTGAGCACTAGATTAGTCATACAATACATTTCAAATGTGCAAGTCCTTTAAGATTTGCACATTTGAAATGTTTTATAGCAAAGCAGCCTCGGTGCTTCTCCTAAAATTAGAATCTGGTAAAGAGCAGGGGCAGAAATGGTCCCAGCATTAGAAGGAAACTAGGCGGAGCCTGCCAGATACACCAAATTCCGCTACAATGTGGCTGAAACACTCTGTTGATGTGCAGCAACTCTTTTCTTCACATCGACTTTGATGCTGGACCACTTTTTAAAATTTCTGAAGTTTGGATCGTGCTGTTAACAGCATCTTTCACAATCTGCCCCTCTCCATTTCTTACCACTGCTGGGAGGAATGACTCCCAAATCAAAGCTTACAGCTTGCCACATATTAGAAAATATGTATTAGTAAAACAGTACAAAGTCCTTCAATAAAAACGCATTAACACATTTGTTGCCGTACCTTAGTGGAGCCCAGGTTGATATTGGAAGAGAAGGCGGCAGAAGCAGCAGCTGGTCTGTCTGAGTTGTCCGCCTGGTGCAGGACGCTCCACAGCAGAGTGACAGAAGACATGATGGTGTGGAGGATGGACAGGATGCCTGAACGAGCCTCAGCCAGATGCTTTTGGTCTACACTCACTTGTAGCTGAGCAGCACAACACGCAACAAAACACCCAATATTAAAACAGTTCAAACTGCTGCAACAGCATTACTAACCTAATGTGACAGGTGTCTTCAAAGAAACAAACAAATAAAAATAAAAAGTAATTTAATGACTGGAGAACTGAGTTAGCTGTTATGTTTAAGTACACGATGCCCTCACCTGGTGGTACTGGGAAGTGGAATCCAGCAGACAGTAATGGATGATGGAGGTCACTCCCTCCAGCACAGTCAGGATCAGGTCTGGGGGGATACAGACTGCCATCCATTGGGGTCTAGAAGACAGTCACAGATTATAAAGTTTAAACATGTGGAACAGAAGACAGAATAATGTACAAATGATCAGATGGTAAAGAATATAATCAACTCTCCTACCATGAGATTCAAACATCAGTACCTGGTGTCTGTTATCCCAGTCTCATATCGGTACTGCTGGAGGAGATTATCCAGGTTTCTGCACAGCTGCAGGGTGACTGAGGCCACCACCCTCCTCAGCACTCTTCCCATGTAAGGGAGGGTGGCTGTGATGAGTCCTATCCACTGAGGGTGCATCTTACAGGCGTGGTGCTGGTGCAGGGCCCGGATCACGGCACACAGGAACATGCCTTGCGCCGTGACCGGCTGACCGTGGAGGTACTGCAGTGATGTCATCGGCTGCTGAGGGTTGACATGCTCCACCTCCCCACCCAGGATCTCAAACCCAGCCCCGCTGCCGCCGCCTCCACCGCCTGACCCTCCGCTCGCTCCTCCTGCTCCTGCTGCAGGCCCACCTTCTCCACCTTCATCTGCTGGCATCAGGACCCTGTGCTCCAGAACAACCAGGCTCTGCAGCAATCTGAGCAGCTGGGACTGGACGGTGCTGCAGCTGTCTATCTGGTCCTCCGACAGGTTGATGACGCTGTCTTCTGAGAGACCCTCCTCCACTGTGGCCACGTTGACCCCCGCCATCTGCTGCTCGTGCCACTTTTGAGCACTGAATATGGACGAAAGCAGGCAGTGCAGAACCACTTTCTGAACCTTGCACTTGGAGAGGACGTCACTAATGAAACTAGCGAAGCCCTTAGCCGAACCAGCTGTGACTTTCGCCAGCTCACTGAAGAGCAGAGTTAAGACCTCCACACTGGTCAGTTGCATGGCCCGGTTTCCTGCCAAGTCCTGCGGGCCTACAGCCACATGAGCCGAGTAATAGCTTCTCAAGAAGTAGAGGCAGAGGGAGATGATGATCTCCAGGTACATGGCGCTGCGGAACGAGTGGGTGTGGGAGTCCTGGGGAATGGGGCAGTAAAAGTCTTTGCCCATGACGGAGACCCTATGGCGGGCCAACAAGTTCTGAAGCAGAGAGAGCTGCGGAGTGTAGGTGTTGTTGATGCTGGTGGTGGAGATGGCGCTCACAAAGCCCGAGGGAGCGGCTCTCAGCATGGCTGCGATGGCTGACAGAGCGTGCAGGGCCCTGGAGGAGTCGTACAGCTGGAGGTAGAGCAGGACGTGCTGGTAGAGAGGATGGATGTTAAAACGGGGAGGAGCCGAGGACGACCTGCGTCCTGCGACTCCTGCAGCCGTCCCTCCAGAGCCACCAGTCGGGGAGCCGATGTCGCTCTCGATCTCCGATACCTCGCCTTCACCACAACTGTACCAGTTCTCCAGATCTAAACTGTCCCCGAAGAAAATGCTGGGCGGATGAGGTTTCTCAGCTTGGTTTGTTGCCCTTTTCTGCCTCTCCTCCTCTTTCCTCTTCGTCTTCTTGATCTTTGGTTTTGCCCCAGGAGATTTGTCTGCTAGCTTCTCCATAATCTTCCCTTTAAGGCTCAGCTGGGTGCTGCTGTGGCTACGCTTGCGGGCCTGAGGGTCGTCTACCTGCAGGTTATCCCGGGCAGCTGGATCGGCACCGTCTGGCAACGTGACAATGGAGGGTGATGAACTATGGCGAACGATGCCCTCTCTGTGTTGCTCCTCCACTGATATACCTGAAGGTGTGATGGAGAGGAGCTCCAGCGTGCCTCCAGCCAACATCTCTGGTACGTTCTGGTGGTTGGAGTTGGAAGAAAGGCAGGAGTCCAGACGGGGACCGGTGGACGTGTCTGAGGAAGTGCTTTCAGTATCAGTTTGGGGCCAGTTTTCAGGTGCAGATGACTCTTCATGAGATTCCTCATCCATTAGGTTCATAACTCTGTCCATGAGTTCGTTTACAACACAGTACACAACTTCTTCTACCGAGTCATCAGATATTTCATCAGAGGAACCAGGAAGTCGGTCTGATATATTTGTGCAAACCACTCCCTCTGCCTCCTCAAAGCTCCCGTTTCCCAGTGTAGAGGAGTGAGAACCAGTGGATTCAGAGCTCTGTGGCTCCCCCTGCTGGTCAGAAGGCTGATATTCACCAGCTAGTTGTAGGTTCTCACTGCTCAGGCTGAGAATGGACAAGCTGTCACTCAGTGGGTTGACTGTCAGACAGAACGGCTCCATGTCACCAATTGTCAAACCTCTGAAATCATCCTGTCCAAGTCTCTCTCTTTGGATCCGACACAAACCTGATGAAATAAACATTTACATTATGACCCGGACTAATGGATTTTAATGAATCTAAAAAACAAATCACTCTGTACTACTTACTGTCAGTCAATTCAGAGTAGGCGGGTTCTGACGGCTCCTGCTCCGTTGGGTCAGGGAACACCTGAGCCCAGTGGCGCTGTGCTTGTACCCTCTGAATAGACACTCTGTGAGTTTTGGGGTGAAGCAGGAGGAGAAGAAGGGGCTCAAGGACCCGAGCAATGTCGTGTCTCTGAAGGACCTGATTCAGCCAAGCCCGACCAACAGAGCTGGTACAAGGATCCCAATAACTCAGGCTGTCCAACAGGATGAAAAGAGACCTGAAGCGCCAAACATAAAGAGTCATCATACAGAAAAACACTGATGATGCAAGGATAAAAAGAAAAAGTCAATAGAAAATGGAGCTGATTGTGAACTGTTGGTGGTTCAGACTGACCTGTCGAACGTGCGGCAGAAAGGAGAGGACTTGGTGATGTTTAGATCTCGGGTCAGATGCCAAAGAACAGAGAATTTTACATGAGCCTCCAAACGAACTCTCTGCAAGATATTGAAGATCAAATGATCAGTTTTATTAAACAGAACTACACATGGTGAGGGAATATTACAGCTTGTTGGCTATTAGTTATTAACTGACTGAGAGTCACATATTTTTACTTTATTAAACAAATTAATCTTTCAACTTCTAATCTGAGGCTTTGGTTTCTGCTATTATTTTACAAACGAACAGTGACGAGTTCATTCAAAAACAGACATTTCTGCTCAAGGGAATAATGTTTGAAAATCCCCATCTAGAGATTTGAAACTGATTTCTGACTGGAACCGTTTGAAATAAAGACTGAAGCCTTTTCTGAAGGTGAACCAGTTTTTGGGTCAGGAATGACTGCCACCTTTTTAATGAGGTTATTATGATTTGATTTTATGTTTGTTTTATGAATTGTCTCAATATTGCAATGTTTTGTTATTTTAAAAGGTTTTATTTTCATGTTGCTAAAAGCCCATTTTTGTACTGGAATTGCAAATTAGCCTAGGCTATAATAGTTTTAGTGTACAGTGTTTTTAATAATTGACACTTGTCCTTATTTAAATAAACAATAATTTAATTAATAAATAAATAAATAATAGCCTGGTGTCTATCTAATTACAACTTTCTTCTATAGTGAAAACCCTTTGAATTTGAATAAATTCAAAGGTTTAATGTGTTAATAAAATTTCAACTGCAGTAAAAATTCCACAATTGCATTAAAATTAATAAACAAGCAACAAAGTGATGTTTTTCAGTTTACAATGAATTCTGTTTTTAATGATCACTGTGACAAGTTGAGCCCATTATTAGCAGTAATACCTGCGCTGTGATGTGTTTGTGTTCAGAGGTAGTTCAAATATATTTAGTTGGGGTTTAAGTCTGCTCCTAAACAGATTAGGCACTTTATTGTGCTTTTGTACTAAGCAGTGACATGTTCACACAGCTAACCTTGTCTCTGTGCATTAGGTGTTGGCTGATGACATCCTCACAGATGCTGGATGAAGGCACCAGGTTGTGCAGCTGGTAGAAGAGCTCCACGCTGCGCTGATGATGCTGAGGTGTCCCTTCACTCAGCTGGCCCCACAAGATCAGAGCGACCCTCTGAACAGACAGACTGGATGTTAAAATCACAACCAATAAAAACTAACAGGAGTTCTACTAAAAATAAAAAAAAACATGAATATCTACCCTGAAGAAGTCAGTTTTATCAGCCATGTACTTGAGGATTCCCTGAGTGAGCGGAGGCCTGATGACGACAGACACTCGACCCTGGCTGGGGCTCATGGTTTGGGCAGACTCTGAGCTGCCGCTGGACGCCACGCTCTCAGCTGTCACCATGGCGACCGACTGAGTGAGTCCCACGAGGTCCATCAGCAGGGAGATGGCAACACCCTGGAGGTTGAAGTTTGTAGCCAGGCAACAAGCGTCCATCAGTGCTTGCAGCCACACCGGCAGCCGCACCTCATCGTCTGTACAGATGAGCATTTATATCAGAGAGCGTACAGAATCACTGGCATGCACATCTATATAAATTAATCTGGGTCCAAACAGTTAAACACTACTGAGGATCATAGTAGAACGCTGCACTTAAAGAAGGAAGGTACTGAGAATGTTCTGGGACTTACTGAACTGCTCCTCCAGCGTGGGGGAGGACTTCAGATTGCCCTCTGCGATGTAGACGGGGAAACTGGAGCATTCCAAGAAGAGCTGACAGGCAGCAGTGAAGGCAGCAACATATTCTCTCTGGATGGTCTCAGATTCTGAGCATAACTCCAGAGGGTCTCTGAGCTGAGCTTTATCTGAAGGCATCAGCTCTCCTCTCTGTCCCTCAGCCCTGTCCACCTGTCCAGGTAAGATATACAAGGTGATGTGGCGAGACAGAAACTGCTGGAAGTGCTCCAGGCAGCACTGCATCACTGGTTTATCCAGAGTCTTTGCGGGACAGGGGCCTGAGAGGCGACCGCCCGTTTTATACGCCGGGTGAGGGGTCCGCTCCGTCTCCTCTGAGCCGTCTTCCTGGTACTGAACGAAGTCTGAGAAACCACTTTCAGGGGAGCGACTGATTGGAAGGTTTTCCCCGTCATCAAACACATCCCCACTGCCGGGTACCTCCAGAGTAGAGGGCAGAGGCTGCCGTGGAGAAGAAGGCAGGAAAGAAAGAGTCCATTAAATTAGCAAAGACTGGAGATGTTTAACATTATTTTTAATTTCAGTCATGCTAAAAATGTCACTGTTTTGTGTGTTTACCCTTAGATTTGTGGTCACACAGTAGAGATAAAATTTATCACATTACCACCCAAGATACCCGTTCCTAAAGGGTTTGAGTTTCCCTAACTCAACACGGCAGGTCAGCGCTCAATTTCTGAATGGCCAAAACCAGATAAGCAATGGTTACAATGCTTGATCAGGCCTTAGTGACAGAATAACTCTTGTAAATCCTCGCCAACGTGTTCATCATAATGTTGTCCATTTCCAGGACACTGTGTTGTTTAGATTATTGCTAAATACAGGATGTGTATCAACTTTCATTAAAGCATCTTTAGCAGACACTCTAGAAATGAAGATGGGCAGATCTGGACCAGCTTTTTAAGAGTGATATTATTATCATCAGTGTTTTAAACATACAGACATGTTTTCTGTTAAAGTGAAACTAAGCTACTGTAGTTCAATTTGACAAGCTAGCATTTCTGAAAACAGGTGGTCCAGATGCCTTTACTGGAGTTTCACAAATCAAATAAAAAGGTTTCACAAATCACAAACATGGTTTTAAATATTCTGCTAATAGTGTAGAATAATCCAGTACAGGTTTGTTGTGTCTAAGTATTTTAGTTTTTAAACAAACAAATTTACACATAAATACCAAAATTAGCACAGAAATATAAAAAAGGGGAACCTAAAGGCACAATTTACAGTTTATCTGCAAAAAATGTTGATTTGAGGTTCAGGTACACTTTAAAGTAGAGCTCATGTACAGGTATCAGTACAGTTCCAATGCTCTTAAGATAGGTTTGAATTATCTGAAAAGACTATTTTAAATGTAATTTTGGTAAACAAAGCTTTAGAATGTTCAAAATTTAAGTAACGAGGCTGCAAATCTTTGTAACTCAATGAATCTGAGAACCTTTCATTCTAAAGACTCTCCAAATGATCACCAACACTCTCAGATCAGTGAGATGGTACCGTTAGAAGGTCTAAAGTCTAAAAGAAAGCTGTTATTTCAGCAGTGAAGCTCCACGAAGATGAATAAATATGAGAACTTCTTGTGTTCTGTAAACTGGTGGACACAGTTTCTGTGTCTGACTTGATGGGACTTTTCCAGACTGAACGCGACACCAGTGGAGCCTCTTGTTGCAGACGGACCAACAGATTTAAGTCTTTGTCCCGTCATCCTCCGAGAACCTGAGGACTTCCTGGAAAACATTTGGATCAAGGCGGAGTGCACTTCCTGCAGCTTGGACTCAGATGGCAGTTTGAACATATTCTATGTGCCCTTCAGGGTGGGGGCGGGGGCATTAAAGTATTTAGTGGACGTATCCTCTATGTTTCCACTCTGGTGGACACAACACACCCTGGAGGAAACTCAACTAGTTTACTCATCTACTTCCTCAAAGGGAAAAAAAGAAGGGCTCAGCTGTTGGGTATTCATCTTCTAGCTTTTTACACATCCTTCTCTCTCCATCATCAGGGGTCTACCTCAACCCATCCTGCCCCCGATCCATCTCTGGGAGAAGAACTCTGAACTTTCATTCACAGCTCAATGAATCTAAAAACCACTTTAACAACCAGGTTGTTGGACGGGGACCAGAAGGTTCAGAACTGAGCATTTGTTCTGAACAAGTCTTCAAATGCTTCGTGTCAGGGGAGCTTTGAACGACCACCCAGCCAACTGTGCTGCAGGCCGAGAGGCCGGCAGGAGGCCCTGTTCAGGGACCAGGACACACCATCAGAGCTTAAACTCAAAAAGGTTTTGGACTAGAACTTGTTGGGGAAGTGGGTGAAAGAGAGAGAACAATGGAACTTCAGCAGTACCCTTTTTGCCTCAAAAGGTTTTTAAAGATCACAGAAATAAAAGACACATCAGCTTTTGGGCTTTTTCTTTTTTAAATAAAAAAAATTAACAGCATAAACTTTTCATTTCAAATCGTCATCTCAACACAGGAGGTTCTCTGGTTTGATAATTTACCAAAGTTTTGTTCCTCCCCTGTTTGTCCTCCACGTCTCTGCTCCTGTCCCGTGCTGGGTTTGAAGAGTTGCCGGTGTTGCGGAGGCCCTGAGCTTGTGAACTTGGGGGCAGGACTAGAGGGGACACCAGAGGTGGCTGTACTTTGCTGAGGATCTTGGAACAGAGCCGGAGACATTGGGTGAGCTCCACAAGGCCCAGAGCCTGCAGGTGATTCGTCAGAGCCGCAACCATCCTTAACAGCAGCTGAGGTAGGTGCTCCGTCTGGATTTCTATGTATGTCTCCTAGAAACGTTGAGAAGAACGGACAAAACCTAATGATTTAAGAACATTAAGTTCATCGAAAACTTTTTAAAAAGTGGTAAAATATTTATTGTTATCTTTATTTTATAGTTTGTTAGGTCTGTTAGCTGATAATGATCCTAGATTTTGTTTTCTTAAAATATCCATGGAAGCACAATTCTTTTAAAAATAATAACTGCTGCTTCTACTTTAAACATATTCTGATTCTTTTGATTAAAACTTGTACAAATTAACAGCCAGTTTAAAGTTTGGACACAACTACACATTTATATGCACCTGATCAGAATAAAGTGTATATTTTTTCTTTCTGATGAGCAAAACACACTTACAAATCAAATAAAAACCTAATCTAAAATGAGAAAATAAGCATTAAATGAATGCAATATAAATGCAAGCATGCATCACCAACGAAAAAGCACAATCACACTGGGCAGGGATTTCATTTTCACAAGATCCACACCAAACAACTAAGGTGAGCTTCTGCCTCGTGGAAGGACCATAACCCACTGAAGATCTTTTTGGTGTTTAAATATGAAAACAGGTCAGTGGTTGTGATGTGAACACTCAAAGCGGGGCGTGAATGATGGCGATGTTGGCAGGATTTGCAGAAATGTTATCATAGCCTCAGTGAAGCAGGGTGAGGTGAAAGAGCAGGAAAGAGCAGTACTTTACCTGGCAGATTACCCTCATGCTTCTAGTAGGCTTCAGGGAGAAAGAGCAGAGAGTTTGAACAGACAGGAGCGAGGAGAGCACTGTGTGTGCACACACACACACACACTTCATTCATCAACATCTGTTTGACTCACACACACACGCACAAAGCATCTGGACAGGGTGTGGCATTTCCAAACTGTTTAGATTGGAAATAACTACAGACGAGCATATTTCTAATAAGATGCAACAGGGCTGCACAATATATCCAACATGTGTCCATATCAAAATAATAACTCAAGACTTCAGTAAAACTGTTGATACAAACTGCTTGGCACAATACAGGTGAACCCATAGAGTTATATACGACAACAAGAATGAGCCCCACCTATCCTGCTCATTGTTTACATCTGTGACATCATAAAGAAGCTAAGATGGCGTCCAAACAGGGCGACAGCTCACAGCTGAAAAAACAACTGTTTAACAGTGAACCCAACTGGATCTGTGTGACAAAGTATTTACTAATCTCTCTACAAGAACTTTCTTTCAACAATCATGTAAAAACAGCTCAATGAAAATACAGTATATCAATTATAACTAAAGATGATATAAACTTACTGTAAGTAATTTAAAATTAATAACTGACTTTCATTAATTTCAAGACTTTTTAACCAAATGATTACGACTTTTTAAAACTGTAAACTATATGTAGGCTCTAATAGCTGCAGCTAATAGCAGTGATCGGTGTTTAATCTACAGCTAAGCTTAAAACTCATGCAGAGAGATTTTACAGCCGGAGGTGATACCAGCTTGTACTATTTCATCATTCATACTAAACTGGAAGGTCATCGGTTCGATCACCTGTTCCAGCCGTCTCAGTCGTTTTGGCAGCCCCATCTCTGTCAGTGCGCCCCAGGGCAGCTGTGGCTACAATGTAGTTTGCCATCATCAGTGTGTGAATGTGTGAGTGAATGGGTTTGAAAGTGTAAAGAACCTTGGGGTCCGGAGGGACTTGATAAACCGCTATATAAGTTCAGTCTATTTACCTTTTTTCTGCTACAATCTGTATAACAATATATTGCCACAGAAGCTACTACCTACTGGTCAATTTAATATTTGACAGTAACAAGATCAGATTTATAGGCTACTTCTAAAATGTTACATTATTAGCTCTAATTTTAGTTGGATTATATTAACATGGAGGTAAATAAGATAAAAGCTGCTTGATTATGAAAGAAGACATTTTTTTCCTTTTTTCTTCTGTTCGTCCATTCATAACACACAGATTTGTGGCATTTTAGCATTTTATATACATTCTATACCTTACTGACAACCTATTATTATTATTATTATTATTATTATTATTATTATTATTATAAAAATAATACAGTCGGCCCATCCTCAGGGTTTTGGTGGATATTGGCTAATTAACCCTAAGTACAGATGTTTGCATTCTCTGCTAATGACCGGCCTTGCTCCACTGAATCATGAGGTTACATGACCAGTAGACACTCTTGTTGTCTTGTATGACTCTATGGAAAACCCCACTGTGATGACAGCATGCGTGAACTCATAACATCATAATATTCAACGGTAACATTTCAGCTGCATGTCTTCTAATATTGTGCAGTTCCAAGATGCAAAACTATATTATTTGCTGGGAAATTAAATCCCCACACAGACGTTAAAAGTCCGGGTGGGGATTGCAGAAATCTAACATATAAAACACATAAAAAGAGCAGATCCTATAGAAACACACACACAGCTGGAACATCCTCAGACTGGATCCACTAATTCACTGAAATCATAGATGCCACACTGTTTATGTTTGCTGGAGACAGTAACATTGAACATCTTGGCTTTACAGAAGGTGTGTGAGCAAAGCGTGAAGAAAACAGAAAGCCCAAACAAAGGTGCATATTTATAAAACTATAAAAAAGGAAAGAGGAGTGAAAAATATGAAAAACAGGGAGAAAACTATGAAGATATAAAAAGAAAGAAATAACAGAATGTAGGATATTAGTCACAAAAACAACACTTGTAGAAGGTCGACCCAGGTTTCTAAAGATGAGAAAAAACAGTATTTCATAAGAGGACACTAATTATTTCAAGTTCAGTAACTAGGTCCCAACATTATGACACACCTAATTTTCAGGTTCCTGACTTTTTAAAGATACATTTAGATCATCCTGAATCATGAATGATCCAGAGATGTGGCTTGATTTGTCTTGCCACTCTACTCAGGAAGACCCCAAAAAATGTACAGAAAATATAAATTCTCTCAAAATCATGGTAATTGTTGTTCAGAAAAGGTTTTAAGATTGTATTTAGGACATTTCCTTCCAGGGGTACATAGATTAGATATTTACTCATTATATTTTGACAGAATTCAGCATGAAGCTGCAGTCTAACACCACAAAAACTGAATACAAATTTGAGACAACTTGAATCAAAGTTTGAGAGTAGCTCTCAGGTCCTGCAGAGACCTTGCTGTGCTGATAAGAAGCCAATGAAACATTAAATCTCTGCAGTCCACTTTGGTTTAAACAGGGGTTGAAATATTCTGCATTCTATAAAGTAGTTTGCCTTTGGAGCTGTCTTTCTGTCTAATGTCATTTTCACAATTGCTGGAAATCTACTTTCGCCCTGAAGGACAATAAGGTCTAACCTTTGGCTGAACTGCTCAGATTTTTGGTTATTTTCTGCCTTTACCTCTGTGTCCCAGTTCTGCTTATGACAGTTATTTAAGCTTTTTATTTTGCTTCTAAATACTATATTTGATACTGTTTTTTTTTAGATTACAAGTACAATCAGTTTCTACTACAACACATTTTGACAACCATGGCCATGAAAAAAATTCTGAGCAAGTAAGGTTTTAATTTAGAAATCTGTATTTCTCGAGAATTACATGTAAAATGCGTTACTGTTAATATTGATAATCTACAACGAGTACTGCTGAGTGAACATTTATTTAACTGACTATTTCCTTAAGTAAAAAACACAATTTCTGATATTGGTATCAACTTGCTAAATCCTTATGTTGTGACATCCCCAGTGAACAGAAAAGACAAAAAAAAAACAGTAAGAGTTAAAGTATGTCAAAGAAACAAAAACATCAAAATGTAGGTTTAATAAATGATAAAAAGGAAAAACAGGTAAATTCAAGATGGAAAGGAGAAAAAAAGAAAAGAGTGTAAGGCAGAAAGAGAAAGAAAGTCTCACCAAGGAAACAATGTCCAGAAGAAAATCAACCAATCCACAGAACTCCACCAGAGAGAGCTCAGAGTCTGACATCCCCACATGTCGCGCTGCATGTGCACTGCTTTTCACCCTCCTCCTGAAACAAAACCATCAACTCATTAGTTTACAGACAAATGGAATTCCACCAGCTCAGCAGTGATTTGTGTGTAATTTTATATATATA
>JAUBOC010000050.1:16832304-16849653 GCA_032275365.1 Anablepsoides cearensis | reverse complement strand
TGGGTAATGACAGTGAGACCTGGAGAGGTGTGGTTGGGAGCAACGGCCCCCCCCCCCGATCTGAACCAGAGCGGTGTTTTGTTATTGGACTTCTGTGCTCGTCATGGATTGTTCAAAACAAACACCATGTTCAAACTGCTGCAAACTGCATTTCTTTTATCTAACCCTAACCCTCACCAAAATCTGAAAAATAACAGTGTCTCAAAGACTGCAAACCCTGTATTTCTGTTTTACAGGATGAATCCAAAACAAACCGCATCTCCTCAGGGCAGAGAAACAATAAAGAAACAGAAGAGAATGAAAGACGTTAACAGGAAGGATAAAACATTTGGTCTTGGTTTCTGTGTGCTGAAGAGTAAAAAAGCTGTGACTTAACAACCGACCCCTGAAGACTGAAGCATCACCTATTTGGACTGCCCACTCGTGGATGTCTAAATCCCAAGACCAGTTGTCAGATCGCGTTTTCCTGTTCATGTTTATCCGAATGCTGTTGAAGGGATTTGTGAGAGCGTGAAAGATTAATCCGCTTCGTGCTGCATTTTTTTGCACATCCCAGTGAATTGCAAGAATTTGGTCCCATCAGCAGTGAGTGGATTTATAACTTAAGATCAAAGATGTGACAAGAGAAGCCTGATCCTGTCATGTGATTCTGCTGAGAGGTATGGAATATGTGTGCAGGTATGAAGGGTGGCCCAGACTTTCCAGAAGCTAATTGACTTTTTATCCATCTCATCTCCAAATGGCTCATATGAAGGGAGGTAACTGGAGAAATGTTAATTGCTCAAAGCGTTGGCTTGTCCTTGGTAATTGAGGTACCATTGTCCACTACTATCTGATATCTACATATGAAGCTCATGTTACGCAGCACTTTAAAAGTACCGCGTGTCATCTGTCACAGGGGATGTCTGACCCCGTATCTGAAGCTTGTTTCATTACTCTCCAGCACTGCTGCCAGAGTGCTTTGGTAGCATAAAGCCTCATCTCATTTCATACAGAGAATAAAAAATGACAGCATGAAGCGCAAAGGACCAGAACAACGTCCTTGACAACTGAAGGCTGAGATTGTAACTGGAGAGATGTGACTACAAGTATTTACATAATTCCTTTGGCTCTTGGGAAAGAGGTCTTGAATGTCACACTTGAATGTACAAATGCAATTTATACATGTGTGGAAAAAAATAGAACCTAAAGAATGTCCAAATTATAAATACTTTTTTATAGTAGTTTTCATCACACTGCTGTGTTAAAAACATATTGCACACTTACAGTGCACCATCAACATAAAACCACTTTTGTCTGAGGAGAAGCTATTTTATGCTCCATCGTCCATAATAGTTCATTTTGTGGCTCTTAGAGAACATTTGAATTATGTTCATTATGTTCAATCTACCTTGAATTATCTAAATATTACTATGAACTAGTAGTACTACTACTAAGAAACCTTTCTTTTTATGACCACTGTAGGGAATGACATCTCAGTTAGTAAGGAGCTAAGGCCCACGCAAGCACGAGGAGAACATGCAAACTCCACACAGAAAGACCCCAGGTCTGAACCCAGGACCTTCTTGCTGTGAGGCATCAGTGCTAACCACTGAGCCATCGTGCTGCCTGTCAAACCAGAGACCACATTAACACCTCTCATGCTGGCAGCTTATTGCCAGATAAATACAGAATACATAAATACCTTTCTGTTATCTGTGTGGAGCTCGTTACAGGTCTTTTTAGGATCTGCTGGACGCTCATTTGGGGAAATAAACCCTACATAGTTTAGAGGAAGAGCCGGCTGGTGTGATAGATCCTCTCCAAACAGTCTCTGCTCTGTGCCATGCTGCTGAGGTCATTACTCACAGTGACATCCTCTGCTATTATTGAACGTTTAATATTGTTCCCTGCTGACCATGTGGTCTCAGAGAACAACCACTGAATGCATCGTGGAGATTATTTACGTGATTCTCTTCAATTTTCTTTCAGCTGCAAAACGTTCAAAGTTTTTTTTTGCTTTGCAGCTTTAGTTTTTTGGTTACCCACTCTGAGGAACTCTCAGGGGTGGTCCCAGCTTGTTTGGTGCCATGGGTGAACAACTCCTCTGGTGCCCCCCAACCCCACGTCACCCAGCCCCAATTCCAGGCGCAGGACATCCCGGGCTGTAAAATATAATGTCGATTATTGTTCACCATCACAGAAAGTCATAATTTCTTTGACAATTAAAGTGTTTGTGTGTGGTTGCCTTTATTACAACCAAACACAAACACCAAGACAATAAATCTTATTGAAAAGTCTGTTAATTTCACCTTTAAATGGAGCCACATTTAAAAGGAACAGGCTATTGTGGGATGAGCAGAATAGCTGAGTGTGTAAGCTGCATACATGAAAAATTTACCAAATCTTCTCTGTCAAAAAATCTTATTATGACCCCCGCTACACGTGCAGGAGTCAGATTTATTTATTTATTTATTTATTTATTTATTTATTTATTTATTTATTTATTTATTTATTTATTTATTTATTTATTTTCAGTGATTTTTGGTCAACAGTAGCACAAAAACGGCTGCACCAATCAACATGAAATTTGGCAGGACTGTAGATGTGTCCGATCTACACTGCACCAGCCAACGGTTTTACGATAGACCCCATATTTGAGGAGGGGGCTCCATCCAAAGAGGGGGTGACTGGACATACAAAAATGTCAGTGCATGGCAGCCCCACCTCTGTCAGTGCGCCCCAGGCCAGCTGTGGCTACAATGTAGTTTGCCATCATCAGTGTGTGAATGTGAATGTGTGTGTGCATGGGTGAATGTAAGTGTACAGCGCTTTGGGGTCCGGAGAGACTTGATAAAGTGCTATAGAAGTTCAGTCCATTTACCTTTTACCATAGAAGCTTCAGATTTGTTTTTGTTGTTTAGCTCTGATGAAGGGCTATCCATCAGGCCCACCAATCAGTGCCCACACACCCCCTACTCACACTTTATCTGAAAAAGGGTTATCTGGACAAACAAAAATGGTTATAGTTCAAAAACTATTAAACACAGAAGCTTCAGATTTTATTTGGTTGTTTAGCTCTGATGAGGGGCTATCCATCAGGCCAACCAATGGGCACCAAAACTATAAAAAAGACCCCCACCCAAACCAGTACAATTTTGGGATGCACCTATAGCATGACATTTACTAGGAATAAAGACTTGTGAGTTCTGGTTCACTGGTGGGTTTGGGGGTCATTATGTTACCGCTATGTGGTCTCTAGTTATACATCACACACATCACATTACAAATATAAGCATTTTGCATGAAATTTAAAATAATCCTTGAGATTTATATCTCAAATTACATGACCTATTCCCATCAGATACAGTGCCCCCTGTACGGAGTTCTGGTGCATAGCTGCGTGTGGTACCTAGTCTTATCTTAAAATTCTCATCAGATTTCATACCTTGTTGATGAAAAAATAACTGACAAAATGGGGCTGCAGTGTTTCATATATATCTTCCCCAGTTTTGTTGGATTTTTCATGGTGTTCACGCTGTAGAATTGGAAGGAAAGTGCACACAGAGACACAAACAGATGAGTTTAGGCCCAAACCTGAGGCTACTGCAGTTATTTGCTCTTCACACAATCTGATTCATCTCTCTGAGGTGGGAACCACTCAGGCCTAACCAGATGGAAAAATATGGCCCCCTGAAGAAAGACTCAGCTAAAGATGAAACACAGAAAAACACAACAAACATTATCGCACTTGTGTTTTAGTGACAATAAAGTTAGGTTTATTCAAGATTAGTTCATTTATTTTGTTTTCATATCAGTTATGTTTTTTAAAATAAATGTCCTATCTTTTGTTGCATGTGTGACAAGTGTTTTTAAAAAAGGAGGTTTGGATAAAAAAATCATTGTACAGAGCAACAATAATCTAAAATAGGATGTTCATCTACAAATAATTAATGCCTGTAGCTTGTGTATGTGTTTAATTATCTGTTAGCAAAATATCTTTTAACCAATGGACAGATTTCAACTTACATATATAATTAATTACATTTCATAGTGAACCTGACTGAAGACAGTGACTAAAGTCAACTGAAAACAGAAATGTTTTGAATTCGGTCATATTTACAATATTTACAAGTATAACAGTTTGATTTGAGACTAATCCCCAAATATGTTCAGGAAATAATTACTAAATTATTAAATAATTAATGAATGTACACCTGCAGTTTATTCTATAAAACGTGCAGCTGAATCATTTATAACACTTATTTTTGAGTGTGAGTGTTTACTTTCAAGGTTGACCAAAACAGCTACAACTAGGTCATTTATTTAATTAATCTCATTTTAGTCGAAAACTCTGGCATGAAAAACAACAGGTGATATGCATTCCTTTAAAAAAATGCTAGTTTCTTTTTATCTTCAAACCATCTGAGTTCAGTCAAAGATGCATTTAAAACAGACCAATGTAATAGTTTGACATGTGGCAGTCATCTTACATTGAGTTAAGATGTAGATGTTTAATTATTACTTTCTGAGAACTTCAATAATATCCCTCCAGTAGATCATGAGTTTTTTTGCTAACAAACAAACATGAAAAATCGTGTGATTGCCCCCTAACCATGAAAGGGAATAAATAAAAAAAATTGTAACTTTTTCAGACACAGCTTCCTGTAGATGTCCTCTATGGCAGGAAGGGGTGTTCCAGTGATGCGCTGGGCAGCTTTTACATTTACAAGCAGAAATAGTGGCAGCAGCAGCTAGCTGTGGAATTTCCTGTGCAGCCTGGGGCTCTTCAGAAGAAATGTCAATAGTTTTGTGAAAATAACTGTCATTTTTTACTACTGGAGTTGCTTTACTCAGCAGCAATCTACTGTGACTTGACTCCAGTCAGTCTAGCCAACATCATTATCATGTCAATCTGGTCAGTTTTTAAAAAGCTCTTCAAACTGAGACCATTCAAAGAGCAATCTACAGTTCTGTTCATAACCTTTCCACTGAATCCTATTTGAAAAGCTCTGAACAAATCCCAGCTTCTCCACATTCACAGAGCCTGGATGAAGAGTAACCAGACCTGTGGACGGGATTATTCAGTATGACCACACTGAAAGTGTGACTGACGCTGGAGCAAAATGTTCCTGTGAACTCAGGCTGGAGGTGTCATCTGCTTCACTTCAACTTTCTAGTCTTGCAAATCCACCCAAGTGGCAGATTTTAATATGGTCATTTAAATATGTTTCCTCTGACCTGACTGTTCTCTTTCACACATGAATGTAGGACGGTTTAAGGCCCAGACTGTTCTGTAAGCATTCACACCATTGCTTTCCTGTTTCTCTTGATTATTTGTTGCTTGTAACTGAATATCTTCTAGCATCCAACATCTTCCATGATTTTCAAGTATTTCAACCTTTCAGTTAATAAATGTTCATCTCATTCTGGACATTTGGTTATCATTTTTTTATTCTTCATCAATTTAGACTATTTTGTTCTAATTTAAATACATTATGATTCTTTAAGTTCTTACTGCTCCTTGAAATCAAACGACTTCACCATAGTTTTGTCTAGAAACTCACCGACACTGAGATATCACTAAATGATTCAACTATCTGATACCTTGTACAGTTTTTTAAAACCACAGTTTAGGTTTGGTGAATATTTTGGTTTTTTATTCTCTTGTGCTTCGTTCTTATTGAAATAGAAGGTTCAGATGAGAAAAATCATTCATCTTACTAACATTTTTGTTTTTGGTGCTTTGTACTGCTTTAGATACATTTGTTAGGGTTAGGGGTTTTGCTTCTCATTTGTTGGGTCTTGGATGATGTTGAACTAACCTGGTAAAAACCAGACCCTTGTTCTTCACTTTGCTTCATACGAGGGTCTCGACTCTCAGCTATAGAGAAGTGATTCTTGCTGGAGGCGTGGCCTCTGCTGAAGTTTAAAATGATTGGTTGGCTGCGTCGTACGTGTACCAGCTCCACTGTGAAGGAGGCTAAGCTAAGAAGCTAATCAGCTGTAAACAACCCTACTGAGAGGAGAAAAGTACTGAGCTGAATGAGACGACTGTAAATGAGAGCTGCTGCTTTGTCAGACAATTTTAATTGGATCTGGAAGTTTTATCAACACAAACTGGCTTCATTCACTTCCTCCACTGCCATTGTTAAACTACAGACAGACACTGCACAGAAAATCAACGTCGTTCAAAACTCCTCCTTCTGTTCTCTGATTGGTCCAGGTAAAATGCTCCTGAAGAAATCCTTGTCTATGGGGGAAATCCCAGTGAAACTAGAACTGAACAGAACTGTGTAGGAAGACCAGGCTAGTGTTGTAATTTCACCAGTATTTCAACAGTTGCTTCAATTTTGTGCTATATTTTTAAAACCCATAGTTTTAAGGCATCATATTAGTATTTTTCAGTTTTATCTACCTTTTTAGTAGTTTTGACTTTTTTCTGCAATTTTCATTTTTTGAAAAACTGACAACAATCTGTCAGTTTTTATCTTAACAGAGGGTTTATTCACAAACACAGATCTGTCTGCTCAGTCTTTAACTCATTTATATCTGTCTGTGTGTTTCTGCTTCTGCTTGTTTGTGCTGTTAGCAAAATATCTTGGAAACAAGTGGACGAATCATAATAAACCTGAGATTTGTTTATTTGTGAGTAAAATCACTGTCATCAGTTGGTGTTTGTCTACAACTGATTAAATTCAACATAATTCAAAATGGCTGCCAGAGCCAACAGACCTTAAAAAACTAATTCAAGATGGCTGCAAAAACAAAGTGATCCTATCAAACACAGAAATGTGTATAACTCAGTCAATTAAACATTTGGTGTGGTTGTAGCTGAAACTACATATCTTTTGGACATTAACAGGTTATATCTTTATTTAAAGGTTTGTCTTTAACTATTGGAGTCAACTCATGAACAACTGGTCCAGACCTTTAGGTTTAAGGCTGTTTTTGTGAGACGCTGAAAGAAGCAGGCTGAATTTTAAACTAGAATAAGAAGAAAAATCCTTAGAAAGAATAATGAGAGAGCCAACTGATTGGCCACAGTATTGAGCTAAATAAATCAATACCTCAGTTATCTGCTGAGGTGTGACGAGTCAGGAGCTTCCAGGTGTGAACTGCAGACACAGAGGAATCTATGTTTGTATCCTCCTCCCAGAGTCCGCTGACGATCATGCTGAGTTCCTTTTACATCCTAGTCCCAGAAGTGGGAAGAGGTAGTGATGTCATTTCTCAAATACATTCCAGTTAGCCAACAGGTGATTGTATTACTGCTGCTAGCCTAGCTACAACACTGCTACAATATAAACAATGACAAAACAAGAGCTCTACTACGTACTTCATGCAACTAAAAAATGATTTTCATACATATAGTGTGCACAGAAAACACACTAACTGTGCGAGTGATTAAACTAGCAAAAAATACTAACGATAATTCAAAGTAAAAGTTATGAAGTTAACTTTCTGTGGTGTGACTGTGGTAGAGTGGTTAGGAGAGTCATCATGGAATCAGGAGGTCACCGGTTCAATCCCCCGTTCCAGCTGTCTCAGTCGTTGTGTCCTTGAGCAAGACACTTCACCCGCCTTGCCTACTGATGGTGGTCAGAGGTGGTAGCATGGTAGCCCACCTCTGTCAGTGTGCCCCAGGGCAGCTGTGTGTGTCCGAGGTGTAAAGCTTGGAGTCCAAGTGGATTTGATGAGGTGCTATGTAGGGATGTCCCAATCCAGGTTTTTTGGCTCCCGATACAATCTGATTTTTTTAATGATTAGTCTTTCCGATACCTTTATTTCTTTCTAAGTGACAAGGTTGGTAGTATTAATGCGAGCCCTGCTGTTCCACCATGAGAAACATCCAGTTTGCAGATTTTGCAAGATGCAGTTTCAGCATCATTGTTTTCCATTGAAAAGTGTTCTCACACTGTGGACATGGTTACATACTTGTGTGTCTTGACTTCTTAACAGCAGTTTAAAACATGATGATGCTGAAAACTGGATCGGCCCGATACCATGATTAAATCTGATTCTACCTGATTTTCAAAAAATGGCCGTATCTGCCACTGATACCGATACTGAGTATCGGATCGGAACATCCCTAGTGCTATGTAAGCTCAAGCCTTTACCATAAAGCTGAGTACTGGGGGTAGTTGCAGCTGCTGCCACTGTGAATAGGATTTACCAGTTTAAATTTACAAATGGGAGGAAGTACTCCTGGAACTGGAACGCACCATCAGCACCTCATGTGGAGGAAGCTGCTCCCTCAGAGAGGTCACACAGCTGTCCGCTCTGATCCCTCCTCGTTTGGTTAGCTGCTTGTTTATCGACGTGGCTCAACAGTGTGTGTGTGTGTGTGTGTGTGTGTGTGTGTGTGTGTGTGTGTGTGTGTGTGTGTGCGGGGGGCTTTATGTGACATCATGTCATGTGAGACATCTCATGTGAAATAAACCATGATACAAGAGGAATGAAGAACAATCTCATCCAGTAGGAATTAAAGAACAAGCAGCTTACATGTTATTATCTCTGATCTTAACCAAATTATTACTTTCTGAAAGGTTTAATTAATCTGTTTAATGTTTCAAGACATTATTTTACTAACAGTGTCAACAAACAAACAGACACAGGCTCTGTTTTCACCTTATAGGACCACCAGTCAGGAGTGAGGGAGCGGTTTCTGTTGCTCCTGTTGCCCCCACAAGGCTTCCACTTCCATAGTTTGTGGTGGGGGTCTTCTGAGGGAAAGGTCAGCTGGCCAGGTGTTTGTGGAGCAGCAGACCACTGCAGTGTGTTGAATGTATTTACAGCTCTGTAGCAATCTAATAACCTGGCAGTCTGTCAACACAGTCAGGTTTAGGCTACAGAAATGAACGGAAGTCGTTTAGATACCATTTAACTGTGATAATTTATGCTCCTTTTTAAATGTCCCCTGCATCTGAAGCACTGAAACATGAACCCAGTTCTCTGGTTATTGCTCACCACTGATTCAAGATGGCCGCCACTGCCAACTAATTATAGGAAACCCAGAAATGATGATAAGTCAGTCAGTTTTACAAATATTGAGCTAAAATCTGATGCTGTAGTCACTAAGAGTCATTCACAACAAATTGTTTTTCATGGTTTGACCAAAGCAATGTCTCTTCTGGCTATGATGAATGAATGAATGAATGAATGAATGAATGAATGAATGAATGAATGAATGAATGAATGATACTTTATTGATCTCATGAAGATAATTAACATAAGCTGGTCTTAGCAGCAGGTGAATGTTGGACCTTTCCTGTCCACCACAGTCACTAACATCGTCTCTTTACTGCTTTAATTTTGTCTTCATTTCAAACCTTTCAGAGACGTTTCTGAACTGACAACAAGGAGGAAGTTTGTTGTCATGTTTCTGCTCCTGAAGGCAGCACTGCTTCACTGGATGCTGTGCCCTGTCCGTCTGGAAGGAGGTGATCCCTGAAAGGCTGAAGAGGAAAAATAAATAAATTAATAATTATAAAAACTGCTGCCGGTGCTAAACCCACAGATTACATGACAGATTGTGACATAATTGGCTGCAGCCCTGCTCTACAAGAGGGATGTGATGTTTTTCTCACTGCAGCAAGTCTGAGTTATAAAAATGTGCAGAAGTCTTAGGTGGGACACACAGAAATAATCTGTATATATAAAAACACAAAATGCTGAAACCTCTAACAGCTTGTTGGTGTTGAACACTTAAACCTCTTCTGGAGGTAAACACAACCCTTTAAAAATAAAGAAACGGTTATTAGGCACAGTAATACCTTTCTGATAGTGTGCTTGTTTCTTTATATCCATTACCTCGCAGGGTTAAAATGTCTTTATAGTTTCTTACAGGATGCTACTTTTACATAACTGAGTTTTAGAATGCAATGAATAATTAATTCAGTTTGTTGGCCTAAATATAATAGTAAATCTTGATGAATTTATAGTTTTAATTAAACAGCAAACTCCCATAACAAACATCACAGTTTATTAGAAACCAGTTTAAAATAGTAAATCATGTTTGTGTAGCAGGACACTCTAAATCCTCATTTAGGGAGTAATTGTATGTCATTTGTACTCTCTCCCACCTCACCTGGTGAAGTTTGTAACTCCTTCAGAGTAGGTCCATGTCTCACACAGGTCACTCAGTTTGGCAGGACAACCTTCTCCTGCTGGATTTACACTAACCTGAGGATAATGAGTCTGTGGCACGGAGCAGCGACCCACTGCTGAAGTTCAAAATTTAGTAATTATTAGAATAATAACTGCAAAACACTGGATTCTTTGGCTAAATGTAGTTTTTATTTCTGATATCCTTTGTCTTCTGTTGTGCTGGCAGTGTTGTATAAAGTACCTCAAAGTGATACTTGAGTAAAAGTACAAGTTTCTTATCATGAAATGACTTTGGTAAAAGTTAAAGTCTCATCTATACGATGGAGTATTAGGGCCACACAATGAGATTTTATTAATATTTTAAGTTATGAGAATAAAGTCATAATATTATGACATTAAAGTCATAATATTATGACTTTATTCTCCTAAATTTATGACTTTAATCTCGTAATAATAATAATAATAATAATAATAATAATAATAATAATAATAATAATAATAATAATAATAAAATCTCATTGTGTGGCCCCAATACTCTGTCGTACCTCTAAGAATAGTACTTGAGTAAAAGTCTTAAAGTATCTGATTTTTTTGTACTTAAGTATCAAAGTAAATTTCTTACATAAAATGTTCTTTAGTATTAAAAGTATTGAGTAAAATTGAGCGGTTAGATTTTTATTGGTTGCATTTATTGGAAGGTGACCTCCTAAAGATGTGATGGACTGTGTACAAACTATACGACGTCAGAATGGTATATATTTTATTTTTCATCCAACCACAGTTTAATTCATTCTATCCAGGAGACACAGTTTATCAGGATAGTGTTTTTTTACAATGATGAGCTGGAATGTAATAGAAGTTAAGACTTTCTACTTCTTATCTTTTTAAAACTTTACAACTCTGTGTTCTGGCAGTAAATAAAGACACTAAGATGGCTGCACATATTAGTCTAGACCAGAATGTGATTGGCTTTCCCATTTATTTTCCATTTCAGTCAGGACAACAAGATCAGGACTGTTCAATCCTGGTCCTCAAGGACCATAACGCACCTGATTCAGTGGCTGAATCACCCCCTGAAGTTCTGCAGCAGTTTATTCACCCATTCATTCAAACCAGGAGTGGACACCCCGGCCCTAATGCTTCAGACTAGCTGTCAGCTTGTCCTTCTGGCAGGTCTACCAACAAGTTATTTACAAATTCAATTCAAATTCAAAAATACTTTATTCATCCCAGAGGGAAATTAGATAAATATAGATATTACAACTGCCAGTGGTGGGCACAGTTCCCCTAAAGCACTAAAGCACTAATAGTGGAACTAATTTCCTGATTAGTGCTTTAGGGCTTTTGCTAAATTTAAAATTTATTAGTGGATTAACACTTGCTAAATATATAGTCTAAATTTTGAAGCACTAACTGAGGTCTATAAATGTTATTGATCAACATTAATGTTAACAGCTGAGGCTGAAAACTGTCAATCATTGTGTTCATATGTGTCATTGATCCACCAGGTGACAATATATGAACAATATATGAACAATATATGAACATAAATGCAGCTAAGGAATGATAATAAGTCTTAATAGATCAACATGTGACTCATGATGTCTGTTGAAGAATGTTCATGTGTTGACTGGGTTATTTTAGTGCTTTATGATTAGCTTCTGCTAAAACTTTCAGTGCATTAGTGCTTTAGAATTAGAGGACCTAAATATTAGAGGTAGTGCTTTAGGGTTAGTGCAACTAATTTTTAGATTAGTGCTGCCCACCACTGACCAATGCTATTATTTAATAACTTTTTATACAGAAGCCACTGCAGACTGGCCAAAATAACTAGTGTGTGAATCTCTGTACTGATGCTGCTGTGACACCAGAATTTACCCTCGGCGGGACAATAAAGGCTATTTCTATTCTATTCTGTATTTTTCTAATGAAATTGAGTATAAAGTAGCTCCCATATGCAACACATAGCGAACACATCTGTATTTTACAGCTAAAACTCTCACTTCACAGACATGTAAGGTACAAATCAATCCAGTACTCAGTTTATTACTTTGATTGCATTAAGCATCTCTCAGTATCTCCAGGTTTATACCTCAGAACAATGTGGAAACCTTGAAGTAGCAGCTGTCTGAGACCACCTATGTCCTCGCTGCTGAAGGGACAAAGGTTTGTTGGATCATCCTAGAAGAAGAACCTCTTCAGAGAATGAGGAGTTGGCCCTGTGCTCATTTATTCCATTTGTTCTAACCTTCAGCCATTCACTCTCTCAGACCTTTTCTAGTCACTGTAATTACACCAGCTCTGTGAAGCGTGGCTCGAGGCGTGGCTCGAGTGTGAGGAGGAGGAGGAGGAGGTCTCTGTGGAAACATTAGACTGAACAGCCTGCACCTGGATGGCCCTCCTGAGACAAAGAGGGGAGGAGGCCTCACTTCAGGGAATAATATGTGAAGTCAGATCTTACATTTTCAAAATGGACCTGCTGCAATTACTAAAGCATAATGAAGAAAGCAGAGGAACACTGCAACTATAACTGCCTTTTGTCTTGGGATCCTTTCACAGCTGAAATGAACCTGCAGAGCTGCACAAGGACACGAGGAGGGAAGAAATAAATACAACTGTGTGCAATATTACAGACAGCACCCCCCATCTGAGTCTGACACTGCTGTTATTGAACAAATGTCAGCCTGATGAGAAGATTTCCAGCAGGGGAAGTGTGAAACTAAAGAGTGCCTAAGGTTCTTAAAGAGGATCTGCAGCAGAATCATAGCACTTTTTTCTTAATTCTCACAGAACTGACAAGAAAAGCAACATTTTATTCCGTCTAAAGCACATTGATATTCCAGTGACGCCAAGCTGTGTTGCTGCTACGCACAGATGTGACAAACTGTGCAGGAAAATGTGTGTTAGGACTGAAAATTTACATCCAGCTTCAGGCGATGTGTGGCCACTTCTAAGAGATGATGTGTGTTTCTGAGGGAGAAAAAAGGAAGAAGCAAATTATTCTAGGTGTAGGAGCTCTCCTAAAGGCTGAGGAAGTTCACAGTCCTGCCTGCGTTCAGACAAAGCAAACAATCCATTTAACAACCTTCAAAGGAATATCACACATTAATTATTAATCTGCACTGGAGTGGACAGCTGACAGCTGGTGAAAACACTTTATTTGTCTCCTTGTGGGGGCTTGCTCCCCCTAAAACAGTGCAACACAAAAAGCCAAGACGCTCAGGCTCATTACCATAATCCCTCTGCACGCCCCACCAGAGCCTCCATTCTGTTTGTCTTCATTTGCATGTTTCAAAGAACTTTAAACACATTTTTTTTTGCAGTTGGAGCAGATTGAAATGGTTCCAATGTTGGGTTTGAAAGATGTTATCTGACTGCAAATGAAAGTGGGGCTAACAGCTGGCTACTCTCATCACCTGAGCTCCTTCAGGTGCTCACGTTTTAAACTCCAGCCTGCGTCACACGACACTCGCTCGTTAATGAAAATAGCACTTAAACTGTTACCGTGGAAATAAAAGTGCCTCAGCTGAAGCACACACATTGCTGAACTTGTTGACAAGTCTGGGCAAGATTTACAGTTTGCCATATGCTTCATGCCTCAGGAATGAGGGTGTGAATGTGTGTGTGTGTGTGTGTAAAAACCCACAAACCCCATTCCTTTCAGCTGACTGATTAAAGGCCTTCAGAGGAGACAGATACCAGCAATCCAGAGGCATTTTATTTAGCTAAATATTGTCACAGAAAAAGAGAGAGCAATCACATCCATCTAATAAATCCAGACGCTATGCAGAGTATATAATAATCAGTCAAAAAGGCGATGCATGATACATATGGACGTATTAAAAAAGACAAGCTGTATAACGTCTCTGTGTGGCAGAGGCACAATGAGAAGGATGCAATGATCAGGAGGGTTTTCAGGACCTAGTTTGTCTTTTAAATCTCAATGAATGCCTTCAGTTTTTTCCTGAAGGAGACGTAGAAATAAAAAACATATTACTCCAAAAAGGATTTAGGATTCATTATCCATGCAAACAGTTGGCTGCCAGGTACATGTGCAGGACATGCAGCAAAGGGACGTCATGAAAAAGGTTTGAAGCACTGAGATGCAACATGTGATTAAAGCAGGGGTGGACAATTATTCTTCTCCAGGAGCCACATGAGAAACTTGAACTATGCTGGAGGGCTGAAACCAACAATGCCTTGTACTTCTGCTTAATAGTCATATTTTCTCCCATTAAGAGCAGTAAATGATATATTTTGATTAGCTGCCACTGCTATAGAACAAGGATACATTGCAAATATTTATATAAATATGTGAAACTGTGATGTAGGTGATAAAAGAAAATATTCCTATAAAAACAGTAAAAAGAAAAATAATCATAACGTGGTGATGCAGAGTACCAGAAAGGTGATTTGTATCTGGATTTGTTAAACTTTGTAGATCCAAAGAGGATTGATGTTGGAGCTGCTTTTTAAACAGGGCTCCTACAGTTTAAGCAAAGTTACATTTATGACTTTTTAAGACTTTTAATGCCAAGTAAAATTAAATTTAAGACCAATTTTAATTCATAAGTATTTTTGGTTGAAATATTCAAATATTGCTAATAGACCAACTGTTTTTATCCATATCTAACTATAGCAGAAACATTCTTAGAGGTCAGTTTTAAACTTCCTTTATTTTCTGGAAATCCTCCAATGACCCAACATTTGGAGTTTTAGGACCCACAGTGGGGTCTCAACCCGAGCTTGCTGAAGATGAAACTTTGAAGTGCCTGTGATGTAAAATGTTTGTACAAAATATGAATGCATTTTTGAAAAGACAACATTATTAACATGTTACAAAACAAATTTCACATTGCTCAGATGAACAGTTGTTGAGATATTTGCATCTAAGTAACAGGAAGTGATGTCAAAGTGGAATGTCTTCATGTGAATATAAAAAAAATAAATGTTACCAAATATTTTAATATTTGAGATGAATACGGTCATCCTATTTACAATGTGTAACATTTTTCAGACTTCTGAAGATTGATTTAAGACCTTTTAAGGCTAATTAAGGCCTTATTTTTTGATTGATGAATTAAATGACTTTAAAGATTTTTAATGATCCAAGCCTGGTCCTCAGGGACCCCTGCCCTGCATGTTTTAGTTGTTTCCTTACTCTGCAGTAGGTCTTTAAGTTCTGCAGAAGCCTGTCAATCACTCATTGATTTAAATCAGCTGTGCCAAAGCAGGGAAACAACTAAAACATGCAGGGCAGGGTTCATTGAGGACCAGGGTTGAGAAGCAGGAACCCTGTTAAAGTAAAAAAAAAAAAAAATTGGTGGGCCAGACATAAGTCACTCGTGGCCTGTGAGCCAGCAGTTGCCCACCCCTGGATTAAAGGGATTGTAGGGAAATGGGGAGGAAGACTTTCATGCAAATCTTAAGAGAATAAAGTCATTAGATGTGCAGAACAGAGCCCCATATTCTCCTCATACATCTGAATTGATGCTCAGGTTGGCCAGTCGAGGGTCAGAGTTGATCTCGTATCTGTACTGATACCCCTCCATGTGGTCCCTGCATGCATCCCGGATGTTGTAAATCCACCTCTTGATGCCCTTCCTGTTCAGGTAGAGCACCAGCAGGAATATGACACCAATCAGGGCCAGCACCAGTCCCAGGAAAACGTAAGACGTCTCCAACACGCTGTCCAACTCGCCCGGACACTTCAGCTGGGACTGCTCCACCTGCAGGAGGGGTCGGCCTCTCAGGGTCTCCGGGTCCATGCAGGTCAGGTTCTGTACGTCGGCCACCTGGGTGGAGTTCTTCAGCCACATCAGGAGGTCCTCGCTGAAGCAGGTGCAGTGCCAGGGGTTCCCCAGCAGCTGGATGCGCAGGTCGGGTACGAGGCTGAACTCCAGCAGTGTGCCCATGGGCAGGTCCTTTAGGCTGTTGTCCCTCAGGTCTAGGTCCTGCAGCGAGGGCAGGCTCTGGTTCTGTGTGGCCAGAAGGGAGCTGTTCCACAGAAGCCCGGTCTGGACGGTGAGGAGGGAGATGTTCCGTAAGTTGAGGGTGATCAGTTTGGACAGACCCGTGAAGATGCCGTCTGGTAGACTCACCATGTCGTTGTTGGACAGGTCCAAGCTCCTCAACTGAGAGAGGTTAGCGCTGCGGAGGAAAGACAGCAGCTCATCTGTAAAATTATGATTGTACAAAGACCTGCTGAGGCTTAGGACCTGCAGCTTACTGCCATCAGGGAATGCTGTTTCACTGAAACTCTGGATTCTGTTGTTGCTCAGGTCCAGACGGGTAAGGTTTGGCAGGTTTTTAAAAGCCTTTCCATCAACATATTCCATCCAATTCCCACTGAGATAAAGTTCTGTTAGGAGGTCCAGGCGGGCCGGGAAAGAGGCCTCACTAATTTGGGAAATGTTGTTTCCTGTGATAAATAGGAACTTGGTATTGGCTGGTATGGAATGTGGAATGGAGTCCAAGTGCTGGTTTTGGCATTTCACAGTCTGTGAGGAACACAGACACTTGTCCGGACAGGAGAGGTAGGACGGCAGAACGAGTGCCAGCAGGAAAAATAAATGCATGGTCCCGGACTTCTGAAGTCCTGCTGGGTTCTCCCCACAGTTAGAACCGCTCCACAGGCTCCATAACAGGCGCATCTTACAAATATGCACACAGAAAATCAGTTTTCAATAAGTTGCAGTCTTTTCTTTTTTCTTCCAAGAAGAACAAAAGTTTCCCTGAAGTAGTTCCCACCTCAATCCCTTTACTAACCAGAAAATATGTTTTCAATGCGTTGTTGTCTTCTTCTTTTTCTTCCAAGAAAACAAAAGTTTCCCTGCGGTAGTTCCCTCCTTAATCCCTTTACAAACCGATCCAAGTCGCAACTCCATAAAACTCCCCTCATGAAGTCCTTGTTAAAAGTCTACATCTCCAACAAAACTTCTGATGTCCTCCTCCAGGATTACCTCAGGATTTCAGAGATTCTTCCAGAAAAACACACGGTTAAACCACTGACGGAACAAAGGTCTTCACAGAAAACTCACTCGGGTTGTAGTTCCCCCAAAGACAAACCCCCGTTTCTCCCACTCCGGCCATTTATCACACACGCATTTGCAGCCTGCACAGAGAAAAGAAGGACAGAGCAGAAACAGAACCAGCAGCAGAGCAGGACTAAACCACTGCGCAGCCATGGAGCGTACCATTATCCAACCACAGGGGTGCTTGTCACTCCTGCCTCCAGGTGCCTTTAACACTATATATATA